>JAVLUZ010000145.1:15239537-15293652 GCA_036768485.1 Mermis nigrescens
ATTACATGCAGACTTTTGTTTGTTACGTGATGACTAGTCACATACCTAAGTGGTAACTTCGATGCAAGACAAAGTATTGGGAGCACGTTTTTCCAAGAGAAAATTGCTAAGACGAAAAATGCTGTCCACAATATTTGTTATTCCAAAATAAAAGCCTGGTAATGATAATGCTTTACCCGTTCACCTTAATTTAGTTAAGATCACATGAAATACCTAATTCGTGTTTTTCTCTCTCTAAAAGAAGACAGAAAAAAGAATAAACACGTAAAAATTCATAGAACTTATTTACTGCATCCTTGCGTCAGGCAACTACTTTCAGAGCTTATAGTTATTCAAAAGTATGTAGTTTCTGTCGCCTCAAAATTCTGACACGCAGTTTTTGCGTAAGCATGTATAAGCTTCGCGCAAGTAATGACTAACGGAGCGATTACTGTAAGGAATGCGGTGGTCGAGTAAGTGCGCTCAGCCAGCAGCGACCAGGTTGTCAGTATTTGGCATTGGTTTAGCTGGTTCACATATGTATAAGATAGCCGGCATTCGTGTAGCTGGTTCACATATGTATTAACATAATCATATTATAAGGGCGCATGTGTGCAGTCAGTAGCATCTTAGGAAACGAGAGAATGTTGCTAGTAAAGTAAGGTTTATTGCAACAGCGAAAATACGTCATCAGAAACTTTAACGAAAAGAAAAATTTACAGTCGCGGAAAATGTAGAATACAGAATACAAAGGCATTAAATCAATAATGCGAATACAGCTCGTACCAAGAAGAAACATTGCTGTGCAAGGTCATAGAGGTTTATTCTCCATAGTTCATTTTTAGATTTTCTAATTTTAGCCTAAACACATTTCTACTGGAAGCGTTTACCACAGATTCAGGGAGCATATTCCAAACATTTATTATTCTGGGAGTGAAAAAATATTTCTTCAAGTTTGATTTTAGAGCAGTGACTTTTAATTTTAATGTGTTGGTGGATTTAGTGTTGTTGTCTGATAATGTGAAGAAGTCATTAAGATTAACATCAACCGCTGAATGAAACATTTTGTATATAGCATAGTTAAATCGTACAGAAACCTTCTATTTTCCAGACATGCTAGATTCAATACCTGAAGTCGATCCTGATAAGACATGATGTTTGGATAACGGCACCCTAAGACACGTTTAGTAAAGTATCTTTGAACCTTTTCAGTTGTTACGAATATTTTGCTTTGTATGTGAGTGACCAAACAGAGGTCGAATATTCTAAAAGGGGCCGTACATAAGTTCTCGTATAGGCCATTGTGAGAAGTGTCAAGTCCTTACTTTTGAAACAGCGAAAAATTAGTGACATGCCATGAAAGGCCTGCTTTACAAGTTTGCTTATGTGAACAGTAAAATTTAGCTTTTCATCAATTAATATGCCTAAATCCTTTACAGGGGATTTTGAGGTTGAGATAAGGCTATTTTGTATCGAGTAAACCATTCGAGAATTATTATGACCAAAATGAAGGACCTGACATTTCGGTAAGGATAAAGAAAGCTGCCAAAAATCTGACCATTCAGAAATTCGATTTAGCAAATTTTGAAGATGGAAAAACTGCTCAGACTTTGCATAAATCTTAATATCATCTGCAAAAAATAAGCACGTTTGAATAATGATCAGTTAGTAAAGATGTAATGTCATTTAGTGTGGAACAGAAATAAGATTGGACCCAGGACGCTGCCCTGTGGCACACCACTAAAAACAGGTCTCAGTTGAAAAATTATCAGCGATTCTTACTCTGTGAGTCCTATTACTAAGAAAGTTTTTAATCCATTTAAGTACATAACCTTGAATACCGTATTTTGACAATTTGAGAACCAGTTTACTGTGAGAGATGGAATCAAACGCTTTTGCAAAATCCAAGTATATAGCGTCCATGGGCTCTTTATTGTCTACATTGTTAATTATCTTATTTAAGTAACACAAGAGTTGCAACTCACACTATTTTTTAGAAGAAAAAACTAAACTGTTCAAACGAAATCAAGTTATTCCTTTTAGCATAATTTATTAACTGAGTTTTCAAGACTTTTTCAAGAATTCGGCAGCTAACACAAGTTAAAGAAATTGGCCGACAATCACACAATAAAGATACATCGCCTTTCTTTAAGACTGCAATTACAAAAGCAGTTTTCCAGAGTTTAGGTAAGGTTCCGGACAGTAAGGATACTAGAAAAATTATTTTCAAAGTATTATTTCAAAGGAGTTTGCTTAAAGTCCAGAACCATAACCAATCGACTGAGGCTGGTTGATTTCGCTGAAGATTGCAAGGTATCGTAATGTTTTGCTGGTTTACCAGCTGATTAGGCTTAGGCTTAGTATCATGGACTCACCAAAATGTTGGTGCCAGCGTTTAAAATAAGCCTGAGTAATGGATGCGACAAGCGGAGCAAGCAAAGCGAGTGACGCAGTTGCATCCCATTACTTAATCTTATTTTAAACGCTGGCACCAACATTTTGGTTGGTCACATGAATCTACTGAAAATAATCCTAGGATCGCCTTATTTGTTTTCGACTTGACCTAAATCAAACCAGTTAGGTGGCAGCTATCACCGGATACTACTTGCTGTATACGTACTTATAACGTGGCTATCTTATTACATATGTGAACCAGCTACACCAATGCCAAGATAGCCACGTTACAAGTACGTATTCAGTAAGTTAGTATCCGCTGAAAGCTGCCACCTAACTGCTTCAATTTAAGTTGAGTCGAAAAAAATAAGGCGGTGCTCGGATTGTTTCGGTAAATTCATGTAGACTGACCAAAATGTTGGTGTTAGCCTTAAGATAAGCCTCAAGTAATGGGATGCGACCACACCTGGGCGTGGGGGGTTGTGGGGTATGCACCCTTCAAGAAACCAAAATACCCCTGCCCCCAGAAATCAAAATACCCCCAGAATTCAATTTTTGTAAATTTTTTCGTTTTTTTCGCAATTTTTTGATGCCAATGGATAGTACTCAATGAGAAACGTCGAAAAATGGTGTTTTTTCGCCATGCCACAATTTTTAAGGCAGTTTTTTGACCTTTGAAAAATCTTGCAAACCCCCTCCACAGGATTTTCTTGCTGCCCATGTATGGATGCAACTCGCGTTGCTCGCTCCGCTCATTGCATATTATTACTCAGGCTAATTTTAAATGCTGGCACTATCGTTTTGGTCAGTCCATGATACTAAGCCTAAGCCTAATCAACAGGTAACCAATGCAAAACATTACAAATGGGCATGGGTAAAAGGTGGCACTGGCGCTGGCAATGTCCCTGGTGCACATGGGTAAAAGGTGGTGCTGGCCTTGGCCATGGCCACGTGGGTTTAAAGAGCCACTGGCCTTGGCCCTGGCCCTGGCCATTGCTGGCACTGATTGGGTATCAACGTTGGTATCCAATTTTTTTAAAACTAAATCCACCAGTAGAAGGTTTTGAACCCTCCCCACAAAACCCAAATGCACATTAGTCAGTGCTGAACACTACTGCGCCATAACTCTTAGTTCGTATATTCTTAATGATTGTCATAAATATTAAAATTCGTAAATATTACAGTACAAAATTCTGTAGGTGGGGCGCAAGATTTTTTAAAAACAAAAATGGTCTAAGAATGGTTGTATCTGGCGAAAAAACACAATTGTTTAATGTTTCTCACTGAGCAGTAACCATTGGCATAAAAAATCGCAAAAAAGAAGAAATTTACAAAAATCGAATTTGGGGGTATTCAATCTCCTGAGGGTGCACACCCCCACGCCCACGTTTGCCAACAACTCACTTGATAGCACTCACATTTTACGATCTTACGTATAGATACATATAGGTACATATGTATGTATGTAAACACGTTTGTACATATTTGGCTGCAGCTGTTTAATTCAATCTTCAGGAATTAGGCTACAAACATGGCTTTGGCTCTATATATATCTCGGCCACATATGAGCATGGGTGGCTTAAACCTTATATGGGCAGCAAACCAAATCTAATGGGTCCGATAGGGCAAAATTGCCAGAAATTGCATGAAGAAGTCAACTTCAAGAGTAAAGGGTCCGCCGGATACTTTTCAAAAGTTGAAAGAGTTCCAGAAGTGAATTTTGGGATTTTGGCCAGTTTTACTCCACTAAGACGTCCAAATTTTGACGCTGCTCATGTATATATGATCTCGACTATCTATGTACTGCAGAATATCACTCCTATTTAGATTTAAAACAGTTCTCAGTCACTGCCAGAGATGCATTTGGGGTCTATTAGACCCTCATGGGAAAGTGAAAATTTTCTTAGGAAAATGAAGTCCAAAAATAGAAGTAAATCGAAGGCTACCACCAAATATACTTGGAATTGATCTAAAAATTAAAAGAATAAAGTATTTTTCACGCTATTTCAGCGTTTATATCAGTTTTTGACGTCAAAATGTCAGAAACATGTGTCTCAAAGAGATGGAGAAAACGATCAAAAGTTTTACTGAAAGAACGAAACAATCGTTGATATAGTAAAGCCTCTGTACTGCAATATTTACGAATTTAACATTTATGACAATCATTATGAATATACGAACTAAGAGTTATGGCGGAGTGTTGTGCAGCGCTGACTAATGTTTATTTGGGTAGGTACCAACGTTATTGTTTACAAAAAAATTGGGTACCAACGTTGGTACCCAATCAATGCCAGGTTGGCAGCATTCCTTGCATCTTGGCAGTTTCTTGATTTTTCGGAAGTTTTTCACTTCACAATGTGGCAGTTTCTTGAGGGGCCCGTGGCAGTTTTTTGGTCTGCTTTCATACACTCTGTTCAAGGGTTGGCAATGGCAGATTTTCTCTAGAATTGTGGCAGTTTTTCTCTAGAATTGTGTCAGTTCTTAAAATTGTGACCTGGCAACACTGAGTGCGCTCAGGGTTGTCAAGTTGGGGGTTCCTCCATTTAGAACATGAATGGCAATCTCTTATAATAAAGGATTATCTTACTTATGATAATATCTTGTCATTATCTATCTTGAATATTTAACTCATATTTAATTTAAAATTTTGTACGTATTTTTGTCTTATACATCTGTCTTAACTTAGTAAATGTATTATTTATTGAAGTTTATAATAATTATACACATATGTATACAGGCTATACCTAAACATAATCGTCGGACCTTAGTTAACACCTATATATGGTATATATATTTTTTCCATACATGTATATCCTTAAGCATCTTAGCCCGGGCCCAGTTTTTTTGAGCCCGGTCGATCACTTCGCGTGCCCTGTGTTACTAATTCGTATATAAAGTATTACTCGTACTTAATTGTACACTTCGTTAGTATTGTATTTTATCAGTTATGCATATAAGTTGAAACGTTTCTTGTCGCTGTTAGAGTGGTAAGTTACTTTCAAAGGTCGTCCAAAAATGACAAAAAACATCTAAAAATCGCCATAAACTGCAAGTTTTTGTCAGAAGCTGGGAGGAGTGGGAGAAAAATTTCTGACGTCGGGGGGGGCTTCCAACCATAGGTGGTCAGCACCAAAATTCTGGGGGGGTGCAAGGTTTTTCATAGGTCAAAAAGTGGTCTTTAAAATTGTGAAATGGCGGAAAAATTCCCTTTTTCAACGTTCCTCATCGAGCACTATCCATTGGCATCAAAAAAGTTTCGAAAAAAACAAAAAAAATTTAAAAATTGAGTTTTGAGAGGTATTTTGTTTTCTGGGTGAGTGGGGGTGTTAGGCCTTCTGTGGGTGCCTACCCCAAACTCCCCATCCAAAGCCCACTTGTGCTTCCAATTTCGGTATGCATGTATTACCGTGAGTGCAACAGTGAATATAAGCCGTTTTCCTACGCCTGCTGAGTATACCTAGCATTTTTTCTGACTTAAAATAATTAAGCAATTACCTGGCTTTCAAATGTTTCAATGTTTCCTGCACGCTTCATGAAAATCACCAGTTTCCGATTTTGAATTAGAGATGAAGCATGCTTTTGTATCATTGGGCTGAAATTTAAAGCCTGTCGATAGGTTCACTTCTTGAAAAGGACCGATTTACCAATCCCATTCAAAATTTTTATTGTTTTGTGTAGTGAAGGTCTTAACCAGACCTTGGGGGGGGCGTTTGGGGAGATACTTGACCCCAGAATGGAAAAAGGGGCGAAGGAGTACATCTTCAGCAAAAGAGATTTATCCTGCACCAGTAATTGTTTCGTGTTTTCCTGTTTTCTTGAGGTCCATTGATTTCGCTTTTGTAATATTTCGCAACTTATGATTCGCTCTTGCAGGTTAAGCTTTCTACTTATATTTTATTTTAAAATTATTGTTGCGAATAATGGACCACTTTCGTCCTGGAGGTGCGGCAGCAGCTTGTTCTACTGTCGAACTCAGTGTTTCATGCAAGTAGTGCTTGACATTACGTAAAAACATAAATCGCTGCATCGTTATTTATTTGTTCTTGAAAGTACATCTGCGAATTCAGAAGTTTTTTAAATGTCCACATATGACTAATTTTAAATTAATCGATCATGCATCCCGCGATGTAATTCAATCAGGCACGTAGCTGGCCGTCCTATTTTGGAAACCAACACCAATTTCTTAGAGGAATAAGCCCAAAAAGGCCAAAAATAGCATAAAATAACGTTTAAAAATTCATATTTTTTCGATTGTTCTGAATTTTTGAAGGGTCCGAACCCCCCAATTCCCCCTCTCCCAGAGATACGTGCCTGAATTGTGCAACATGCCATATTTGTTTAATTATTTATTTCATTGCCTTCATGCTGAAAACGCTTATTTCCTCTCCGAAAAAATGAGTGTAAAATTTCGGCTTCGTTTGTCAAAGTGACAAGGAGTTGATTCTCAGATAAATTTCCCAAATAGTATTTCGAAATTAAAAGATGCGGTCTCTAGCGCGCAATATCTTCATTATAGATTGCTGACTCTTTACTGTATTGCTCAGATACAGTAGCTTAACAATTTTTAAAATTCAAACTAATTTTTATCTGAAAATGAAAAAATTCCAATTTTATTGTAGGTATAGGTTTAGCTTTTAATACAGTTTGATTAACGAACTGCCATTTGCTGTCCCTTTGAAGAAAGTAGTCATCTGATGCAATTATTCACCTGTTGCGTTTAAGTGCTTTTAAATCACGAAATGTCTCGTTTTTAGGAACCTCGTCAATATGGATTACTTTTCCAAATCCGATCCTAGTAAGTAAATTTAAATAAAATTATTTGAATATGCAAGCAAAGGAGTGTGGATAGCAGCCACCAAAGGCGGATCTTAGAGAGGCAGCCGCCCCCCCCAATTCTTCCCATCGGCCCATTTAGTTTGTAAAGACTTTTGGCCATCGAACATCGTATTTTATAAATTTTCATTTTATCTTATAATTTATTTTATTTTCAAATTTTTACTTTATTCAAAATTTTTTATTAAGAATTCAAATTTTAATACCTATTAATCACATATGTTTTGCTTTTAGCGGCTTGGAACCTCTATTTCTGTAGTTTTCTTCCATCTTGCAGATTAAATTCGAAAAATTTTTCTGCGATTCGCCTTAAATGCTTCAGTAGGCGTTACTTTAAATGCATAAAAGCGAGAAATAACATAATAGTTAAGTCTTTAAACCTGTTTTTTCTATATTAAACATATTTCCCGGCGCTTTGCGCCGGCACTTAGCTAAACATAAAGAAACTTAGGCAGTTTTGGGTATAAAATTGCTTAACATTTCAAATAAATTTTGCACCAAAAAACAACTTGATAAAAAATAAAGAATATAAAGCGATGAATAGCTAATAGCGGGTTTTCTGGATCCATTTTTGATGGTTTTGGAAAAAGTTGGGGTACCGCCCGCCCCATCCCCCCTTTCGAAAATCCTAGATCCGCTACTGGCAGCCAAAGATTCAAAGATTGACATACGTATTTAAAAGACGGCAGGACGCCGAATCAGTTTCTTGAAATCGTTTTATGCAATATTGCATAGAATCTGCAATATAATAAAATCTCCCAAAAATTTTTGCACGGGGCTATAAGTATTGTAATTTTTTCATAAATTCTTCTGGCTTTTTCGAATTTATATTTATAAACTCAATTAATTATGAGCTTAAAGACTTGGCCTCATCAAACGGTTAGTAAACGTGCTTTTATGCCCTTATGTACATACTTGCATTTACATAAAATTTTTTCTATAAAAAGTTTCAAAGTGAGAGTCCGGTCCTACACGCACCTGGGCGTGGGGGTGGTTTGGGGGTATGCACTCCCCTTCTGAGAAACCGGAATACCCCCTCCCAGAAACCAAGATACCCCACTGAATTCAATTTTTGAAATTTTTTGTGTTTTTTTCGCAATTTTTTTGCCAATGGATAGTGTTCGATGAGAAGTGTTGAAAAATTGTGTTTTTTCGCCATACCACCATTTTTAGGGCCATTTTTTGACCTAATGAAAAATCTTGCACCCCCAGAATTTCGGTGCGGCCCACGTATGGCGCACAGGTCATTGTCATTTTAGTCGTGTCTTGATAAGATGCATTTCAGACAATTTGAACTAGTATACGTTTTTGATTTTTGTCGAGAAAAATTAGTAAAGGATGAGGCAATGCAAATTAAAAATCATCACAAAAATAAATTAATTCAAAATTTGAAAATAAAGGTCTTTTCTACCATTAGAATAATTCGGAATGAAAATAGATGCATTAAATTTTCTAGTCGCGACCAAAATCTTATCAGATAATTAAATTAAAATTGTTGACGCATTGGATCGATTTTCAGCAAAGCAATGTACTCGATTATCAGGCGATTTGAGATCATAATATTTATTATTCTAGTGTGCGTGTTGTTTGTCAAAGAATTCGGCACTACGGACCGTTGGGTAGAATTTGGACGTACGGAAATTATATGGAATAATTTGAACCCCGAATGGGTCAAGAAATTTCAGCTTAATTATTTCTTTGAGGAGCGGCAATTTCTTAAATTTGAAATGTAAGCTATTTAAACTACGGAGCTGGGCTATTGCATGCAAATAAGCAAAATTTTGTGTTTTCACACTATGTTGTAAAATGAATATTTTGTCGTTATGCGTTGCAAACTTGCTTTTATATTGAGTTTTTGCTTCTTGTTTTCCTTTCTTTGTTTCACTCTTTTTATTTGCATTGTTTGAGAGTTCGGCAAGGCTCCTACATAAATAAGCGCAGTCAAGTTTGATGATGGGCATATTTATTTTATGTATGCACCACTGTTTTTTTAGCGCCCCGCTAGCGAAACTGGCCGCGCGCTAATGAAAAATTTTGACCATTAGCGCAGCGCGCTAATGCAAAGAATTTGCATATTTTGAACAAAAAATGAGTAAAAAATTAAAGCTGAAAGAAGCAGGAGGATAGTAAAGTAAAAACAAGGTAAAGGATGTTCAAAACTTCATTTTCAATCGCAAATTCTTGATCACAAGTTGACGCATCTAAACTCGCTGTGTGTGTACATAATATCATAAAACATACGATTAATCATTGCGCTAATGAGGATTTCATGGCGCTAATGACTTCAGGGCATCGTTAGCGGCTGCGCTCATGAGGGTGGCGCTAAAAAACACTGGTATGCACTATGCTGCAGAATAGATGTTTCGAGTTTTTCGAAAAGTTTGATTTTAACTCAAATTTTTTATGGAAATTTGCTGCTCCGGTTTTTTTGTTGATCTTTTTGTAATCATAAATTCGATTTAGCTTAATAAAACGGACTTCTTGATTAGCATTAGACCAAAAATTAGGCTCCTTTTAGACTTCGATCAAAAATTTTTTAGTCGAGGCATCATCTCGTATTTTCCAGAATTACCACCGTACGAATATAGTCTGTTTGAGTAGAGTGCAGTGTTTTTTTTGTACAAGGTCCATTAGTGCATTATATACAAAGATGGTCCCCAAAAGTCTTTGTACATTTTGTACATGCAAATTTTTGCGTATAGTACAGTAGCGATTTTAGTGTGGTTAAACGGGGTTTTCGGTCTTTGGTAGGGTATTTTAGCTAATTTCTGGGTTTCTGACACCAAAAATTACTAAAAATTATCTGAAAACGGCGCGAAGCGCCGAAAAATGTTGACATTTTTCCATTCTAAATGCAGACTCTGCAATTTTTAAAGATATATAGGACAAAGAATTTATCAGTTCGGCGCGAAGCGCCGAAAATTTCGGGAATTTTACACCTTTTTACAGTTATTGTCTTCTTAAAAATCTTTGTATATTTTGTACACACAAAATTTTTGGGTACTATAATATGGTACAGCAGCGATTTTAGTGTGGTAAAAACAAAATTTTTCGACTTTTCGTAGTGTGTTTTAGCTAATTTCTGGGTATCGGAGGGCAAAAATCACTAAGAATCGTCTTGAAACGGCGCAAAGCGCCGAAAAATTTGAAATTTTGACTTTTGAAATGCAATTTCTGCCATTATAAAGATATATAGAACACACAATTACTCATTTCGGCGCGAAGCGCCGAAATTTTTTTCGAATTTTAGACCTTTTTTTGCAATTTTTGTCGTCCCAAAAATCTTTGTACATGTTCAAAGACGGTCCCGAAAAGTCTTTGTACATCAAAAAAATCTTTGTTGAGTACAAAAAAAACAATGGTAGAGTGACTTCGAAAAAATGAAGTATATCCCACCTGTAATCACTTTCACAGAGGAGATTACTAACCCGTTTGTTTTTCGTTTTCAACGAGCCGTATTCTTTTATCGCTGTCTTATGTATTTGATGACGAATGAAAAGTATTCAATTATGTTGAATCATTTAGATGCATTAGCACACGTGTAACGGGTATGGCGATCTCACCCACCCAAAGTCGGTCGTCCAAATTCTCCCTGAAGCTAGAAAATTTTGTCGGCCCTCCTTACCTGAATTTTGATGAAAATTTGGTTTTTTTGGGTCATTTTTATGTGTTTTTTTGCTATTTTAGGCTAAAAATTGGAGTCCCCTTAAAATTTGGCAGTGTTGCCGAGTGTTCTTGTCAAAAAACTACCAATCCTAATCTCAAGCTACCCAAAAAAGCCAACCAGTGTTTAAGCATAGGCGCAAAAAAACCGTCAATCGCTAACAAATGCCTCCAACGGCCTAAATAATCGAAACGTGGGAAAACCCCCAACTTGGCAACCCTGAATGCCGATGACCCTCCTCCCGAAATTTAGAGCCGTTTAGTTTGTCGTGTATGTATATTTGCGAATTTGGGTGATTTTTACTTTAGTTCCCCAAATTTATATCTTCGGCATCAATGTCTCTGGGACGATCGAAAACCCGTTTGTTTGTTGTTTTCTGCGAGCCTTAATAAATGTGTTTTATTCGAGAGCTTCCTTGCTGATTCATATTAATAACATTATACAGGGTGGGCCAAAAAGGGCTAGGCGCAAATGTAACTGGCCATAACTTCTGGAAATAAAATTTCAAGCCTAATGTCAATAGATAGATAAAAATGTCCTTAATTAAATCGTGTAAAAAATTTTTGCCAGCGATTATGCAATCAATTCGCTTACCCTGCCAATGTGCTAATAAATTTTTTGACTGGAGATATGGTCAAAAAACAATGCAGAAACCATGGGTTTAAAATGTATCAAAATAAGCTTCAAACCAGTCGTCATAGCGCACGAGCGACTTATGAATGGCCACAAAAATTTTCTCTTTTTTCTTAGTTGGACAAGTATATTTTTATCTGTTGAATGCAAGTAGTCTCAAAATTTTATGTAGTTGGAGCTATGATAAAATATTGGGGTGTAGCCTTTTTGGCCCATTCTGTACGTACATAGATAACTTAAATAATAATTCTTCTTCGAGCTCCTGATTTCTTTTAATAGAACATACCTTAAGCATACATGGGCAAAATATAGGTGACCAGAGGGGTGAAATCCAGAAATGGTCATACAGTAGTAAGTTGCCTTCATTATTTTTTATACATGGTCTATTTTTATATGAACAAAGATATTAACTAAAAATCTTTGCTCATTCTGCACACATACACTACTCGCCACGAATGTTTACGCTTTAATAAGTTTCTAGACCTTGTTGAGGCTTATATCTTTAACACGCCAGTCCTCTCTCCGCTCACGCACGACTGACGTGTTAAACATATAAGCCTTAAAAAGCTCTATCATCCTATGGAGCATATTGAAATATAAACATTCGTGGCAAGCACAGTAATAAATTTTAGTGTTCTTACTAAAATATACATACCTGAATGCGTTTTCATGTGCTTAAACTGCCTTTTTTGATCTTTACTAGTGTTTCTTCGTCACTTTGTGCATCTCAAATAACTATAAAAGACTAAAGAGCTTATCAGTACGGCTCGAAGCGCCTTGATAACTACCGTTTTCAAATAGAATTTGCGGCCTTTTTATTATACCAAGCTCAAAATTGTCTTTGAGCACCTTTCGTTTTCTCAAAATCGCCTGACAGTGTACCTGATTTTCCAAAACCTTCGGTAGGGGTAATACCTCCTCACTTATACCTGGGCGGCACCGAGAGTACGGGGTATGCACCGCTATTTCCCGAGTAAACTAAAATAGCCCTCCTATTCAATTGTTGGTGAAAATTTTTTGTTTTTTTGCAATTTTTTGATGCCCATAGATAGTGATCGATGAGAACTGTTGAAAAATGGTATTTTTTTGGCCATATCACAATTTTTAAGGCCATTTTTTGACCTCAGAGAAAATCCTGCATCCCCCCGGAACTTTGCTGCCCACCTATGCCCCTCACTCCCCTTTGCCCATGTGTGTCCTTAAGATATTTGCTACCCTCTCGAAACGCTCGGTTTCTTCTGATAAAAGAGCCAAGAAATGCAAACAAACATATGCATGAATGATTGACGACTAACGTAAAATATCTCGTGAATTAAACATACGAAAAAATAATTACGAAGAACGTTAAAACTTTGGAGGAACATGGAACATGAAAGATGTTGTTTTGAAAAATATTTCACGAAAATGATATAGATAAATTCGTTACGTTTATATCAAAGGCCGCGAATCGATTGTACGAGATTTTCCATATTTTTGGAGTTGCCTAAGCTTTCAAATTTTCTATTGTCTAAAAAAATCTATTTGGATTTATTTTATGAAAGTTTTTTGCCATGTGTTATTTTTCGTCGACTGTTCGCCGATGTTGTTTCTTTGACTTTTCAGTCCAGATTGGCTGTTTTTAAACATTAGTCATCAATTACAAGAACGAGGTCTCTGCCTTCCACCACTACATATTCTCTAAAATGTCAATAGTCAAAATTTTGAGCCGCCACAGTACAAGTGTGTTGTGTGTGTGTGTGTGTGTGTGTGTGTGTGTGTTTGTGTATAAGTGTTCTTGAGTCTTAACTTAAATTTATTTCGATTTTAAATCTTTTGTAATTGAATTGAATAGGTACTGGTTTAAACCTGTGTGTAACGGACGTGTTCTGGGGGGTTTAAGAGTTTTGACCTCTCCCAGAATGGCAACTGACATCCCGCTAAATGGCTGCGACCCCCTCCCCCTCAAATTATCGATTTTCTGTAAAAGTTGGTGAAAGTTTTAAAAAGTGCGCCTTTTTAAGCGTTTTTATCCCATTTTTGGCTCAAAAATCTCAAATTTTCTGCGCTTCGCACCATACACATATTTTTTGACCATATTTTGTTCAATTTGGTCAATTTTTTCATATTTGTTCGAATTTATTTTACGTTCTATGATCTAGAACGAACGAGCATTGTCTGAAACGTCAAAAAACAGTGTTTTTGACGTGTACCCATCGTTTTCAGCCAAAAAGGCACTTTTTAAAAAATTTTGGACCTGACCCTCCCCCTGACATTCCCATGTTGTATTGTACATGTATGGTGTGTACTGTAATTACGTCCAGATCGCTTTCACTTTTTGTCAATGTATTTTTGGGTCTTATCGTTAATCGCAGCTATGACATCGATTGCGAATCGCCCGATTTAACCAGACACGATTTTCTTGGACGCAAGGAATGCACTTTAGGCGAAATCGTCTCGATGGGAAAAATTGAGTGTCGCTTAGAAGATGGACCGCAGCAAAATTCTGGCAAAATTATCGGTAAATAGTATATTTTTAATTATGTAAAAATCATTAAATGTGCTATTATTCCATCAAATTTAATAAAACGACCTCGATTTAATCAAAGTCACAAACTATTCCATTTTTTATCAATTTAGTGTAACATAAATAAAATCTGTTTGCTGCACGGGAGGAAAATTTCGGACGCTTCTGGCCTGCGCAAAGGCTTTCGATCATATATGCAAAACAACTGAATAGAAAAAACTGAAAAAATAAAAAATTTGAAAAAAATCTAAGTTTAAAAGAGAAAACGTGAATCAATTTTTAAAAAAATCGATGATTTGGGGAATGGGGATCCCCTAATTCAAAGTCGGTCGTCCCCCATCCCCCAAAGTCAGAAATTTGCCACCTCTCCTTTGTTTGGCAAAAACATACGTTTTTTTGCCATTTAGATGCTTTCTTACCATTTTTTGGCCTTTTTTGTCATTTTTTGGCCTTTTTTGCCATTTTTTTGTCATTCACCTCCTGCCCTTAAATTGGTCGTCTACCGCCCACCCAAAATTTTGGTCTGTTAATGTGGGGTAAATAGTCAAAATTTCGAAAGCGAATAATTTTATAAAGATAGAAAGTCAAATGCAAATGCGTTGTGAACTTCAATTGAGATGCTTTTTTGTACCCCCAGATTTACGAAGTTCTAGCTACATAATCAAAGAGATTTTGTTTTAGGATTTGTTAATTAATATTTATTCAAAAATTTGTCGTGCCGCCCAAATCTTTTTTCTTAAACTCATTTTTGATCAATTTTAATATTTTACTAGTCGGCCATTCTTTTAAAAGTGAGCTAAAGAAAGAATTTAGTCGTAAACCTAAATTTCTGATTAAAAAATTTTTAAGAAAGCTTTGGAAATTTTTAATTTTTAATTAGAATTAGTAAAAATATAAAGACGGATTGAATATGGCAATCTGCCAGATGAATATTAGTTTTTGAGTAAAACAGCTCGTGGTTTTGGAGTTAAAAACTACGAGAAAGATGAAAGCTTGGAAAATTATGCTTAAAAGTTCAAAATCAAAGTTCAGCGACGAGCTGCCCGAAGCTTAAAAATTTTTAAAGCTCGAAAATGCCGAAGAAAATGTGATTGGGTAAAAAAGAAAAAATATTTTTTTTGGAAAAAATTGAATTAAAATTAAAAAATTGAAAAATTAAGAGTGATTTCAAAAAAATAATTTAAAATAAATTATTGAATTAAAAAATTTAAAAAATGAAATTAGAAAAAAGTTACGACAGTCTTTATCCAGACCCACCCCCTAGAAACCTACTAATGTCCGTAAGTGAGTGTGTTGGGGTGACAAAATGAACATGCACAGCATGGGACTTCTGAGGGGGTGGAAGGAGAAATCGCGAATTCTGATGGGGAGAAAAAATTTCTTGGGGTGAAAAAATTTGTTTGTGCTGAAAAATTTCTGGGGTTGAAAACTTTTTATGGGACTAAGCATCATAAGTGGGCAGCACCGAAATTCTGGGGGGTGTGCAAGATTTTTCAAAGGTAAAAAAATGGTCTTAAAAATGGTGGTATGGCATAAAAACATCATTTTTCAACGTTTATTTTTTATAAAAAAATTTAAAAAATAAAAAATAAAAATTTTTTTAAACAAAATATTTTATTTCTGGGGGGGTATTCGGCCTTCTGGGGTACATACCCAACACATCCTCTACAGATGTTATATAATGAGTTGTTTCATTTATTCATTGAACCCCCGAGATCATGTATGGTGACGACTGAACCTGAGGAAGCAGATGGACGGCTGGCTTTTGGCGGAATTACTCCTTAATAAACCCTATCCTTTTATAACCCTCTTCATAAACTCTTTAAAATGAGCCCTTTTCACTTTTTTCTATTTTTTTAAATTTTTAATCGTAAATTTACCGTTCTGTATACTCCGTTTTCTAAGCGTAACTCAGAAAGCGGTCATTTCAGAAATAAAATACTAGTTTTTAAATACCATCAATTATATAACATAAACATCGACTCCTACGATTAAGATACCAAATGTGCCAAAAAATCGCTCGTAAAACAAAAAAAATGACAAAAAATGACAAAAAATTGATTTTATTTTAATTTTATTGTATTAATTTTATTGCAGTGGTTGTTTTTTTGGATAATTTTAATTATTATTAGTATTATTTCCATGTTTTGCTGCAGTGGTCAGTTCGGACGAGATATCCGGTTGTAAAGAAGAGTTGATAATGAAATTCGAGGGTAAAAAATTGGACAAGAAGGACTGGTTTTTTGGCAAATCGGATCCATATTTGGCATTTTATCGAAAAAATCCCGACAACTCGTTCACCGTGGTCCACCGAACCGAGTTCATTAAAAGAACATTGAATCCTAACTGGAACGAATTCCGAATTGAAGCCAGGAGTCTTTGCTCAGGAGATTATAACAGGTTTTTTTATTTAGGAAGACTTTTTTGGGCCAAAAAAATCAAAATTTTTGCCAAAGGAGTCTTTGATCAGGAGATTATAACAGGTTTTTTTATTTGGGAAGACTTTTCTGGGCCAAAAAAGGACAAAAAAATCGAAATTTTGTCTAAAAAGTCTTTGCTCAGGAGATTATAACAGGTTTTTATTCAGGAAGACTTTTTTTGGGCCAAATAAGGATATTCAAATAACTCCTGGTCAGCGAATTAGAAATTCCCTTAATAGTAGACCAGCTTTTTTAGCGACGTTGCGATCGTCTTTGCTGGTTTTTCGCAAAAAATTATTCAAACTCGCTGGAAACAAACACGTTCATAAAAATCGAACAAAAAAATTTTAAAAAATTTAAAAAAAAGCAAAAAACCAACAAAACCGCAAGTTCTGCGTAGTTGCGATGCTGTGAAATTGGATTGGAAATTTTTAGAAAATTACCGATTTTTGAATAAAAAAAGTGTGTAAAAAACCTTTTTTATTAAAAATTCAAATTTTCAAACGAGTTCTTGAAATTGATTCGAACATCCGTACGTTGAATGGCTCGAAAAATGGAAGGGGGAGGTCCCGGCCAAGTTTAGGGGTGGGGCGCGGTAAATGACCTCCAAATTTTTGGCCAGAAACGCCTAGAAATGGCCAAAAAAATTCGATTTTTTTCGAAAATCGGGGTGGGGGTCAAAAATTGCCTGGCTTTAGGGGATGGGGAACCTTCGACTTTGGTTGGGGAATCCCACACCCCCCTGTTGTTACATATATGCGAACATCCCATTATTTTTTCATTTATACTCTGGTTTAGGCCATTTTTGGTTCGTTGCTTTGACTGGAATAAATCGGGTAACGAAGATCTGATTGGCGAGTTTTATACTAACGTTAATGAGATGCTTAAAGTTAAGCAGACGCGACAGCCGGTCGAATTTCAGGTCGGTTTCTAATATTTATTCGGCAATGTAGTAGTGTAAAGTGTAAATTAGGTGTAAAGTGTAAATATGAATTAGCACGTGGACGTTGAGCTTTTGGTCATATGTACTGAAAATAAATAAATTTCCGTTTTTAAGCTTGAATACGTCCGATTATGGGAAATTTTTGGGACATTTTTAACACAAATGCAACTACAAGACGTGGGAAATTTAGAGCGTTGATTAATTAAGCCAATTAATTGACTAATTCATTTATTTCAAATCATTTTTTAAACTTGTTTTCGTACCTCTTGTCCACTTTTGAATTGTTCAATTTCGACAAATAAAATCAAGAGACTCGCGTGATGTGCGTACCTTTTATCGATTTTTTCCGAATGAGAAGTGTAGATCTACACATGAGGCCCAGACGTGCTCATCGTGGGTATTTTTGGAGGAGGGAGGGGTGAAAGTTTAAAGCGCTTATTCGGCTAAAATGGCGGATACGCGTCAAAAACATAATTTTTCGGCGTTTTTGACGATTTTTTGAAAAATCGCGAATTCCGGAGGGGATTGAAAAAAATTTTTGGGGGGGCATACATGCATACAGGCCCGTATCCAGGGGGCGGGGGGGGGGCCTGCCCCCCCCCGAAATGGGAAAAAATTTTGTTTTTCCCAAGGGTCCCCCAAAGGGAAAAATGAAAAATTGGCTAAGTTGGTCTGCAACATTGCCAAAACAGGTTTTTAGCGTACTTTTGAGCTAGAAAACACAAAATTTTCCGGCGCTTCGCGCCGGATTCATTGTTTATGTAAGGTTTTGTCTTCTTAACCGCTGAAAATCGCTCAAATTTGAGTTAGACATAGAAAGGGTGCCAATTTTTTTCTAACGCTTTGCGCCGGATTCATTGTTTAGCTATAGTTTTTGCCTTCTAGCTCACTCAAAACAGCTCAAATTTGAGTTATGACATGGAAACAGGCCTGTATCCAGGGGGCGGGGGAGCCTGCCCCCCCCAAAAATGGGGAAAACATTTTTGTTTCTCCCAAGGGTCCCCGAAAGGAAAAATGAAAAATTGGCGAAGTGCGTCCGAAACAGCGCCTAAACAGGTTTTTAGCATACTTTTGAGCTAGTACACTCAAAATTTTCTGGCGATTCGCGCCGGATTTATTGTTTACGTATAGTTTTGTCTTCTGAACCGCTAAAAATCGCTCAAATAAGAGTTAGACATGGAGAGCATGTCAATTTTTTTCTAGCGCTGTGCTCCGGATTCATTGTTTAGTTATAGTTTTTGCCTTCTAGCTCACTCAAAACAGCTCAAATTTGAGTTATGACATGGGAAACATGAAATATTTCGGCGCTTCGCGCCGTATTCATGGTTTATATATGTTTTTTGTCTTCTAGTCCGCTCAAAACCGCTCAAATTTGAGGTTGATATGCAGAGCATGTCAATTTTTTCGGCGCTTCGCGCCGAATTATTCATTATCCGTATTGTTTTTCTCTGTAAAGTACAATGATTAAGTACAAAGGCAAGAGATAAGAAATAATTTGCCGATTAGGTGATGAGAAATCAGCTTAAATGATAAATTTGCTGTATATCAAAATGAAAAAAAGTGAAAAATTTTCAATTTTTTTGTTGAAATTTTTTCTTCACCGTTGTATAGAGCTCGCCGATATACGCTCAAAACTGTCTTTATTTTCGCCTATCTCCTAATGGTTCTCGAGATATCTGGTCTCAAAAATTTTCGGCCCCCCCCCGAAATAAAATCCTGGATACGGGCCTGCATGCATATATATATATATATATATATATATATATATATATATATATATATATATATATATATATATATATATATATATATATATATATATATATATATATATATATATATATATATATATATATATATATATATATATATATATACATGGGCGTAGGCAGGGGGGGGCGGGGGGGCGGCCGCCCCCCCCTTAGCCCAAAAATAATTTTGGAAAGGTAAGGAAATGCATGAAAATTGGCATCATTTTATCGAAAATTCCCAAAATTTTCGGCGCTTCGCGCCGTAGAATCATTATTTTCGTTTATTTAGGCCCAAGCGCGGCCAAAAAAACGTCATTTTTTATAGCTGCTCCACCCTTAGCCCAAAAATAATTTTGGAAAGGTAAGGAAATGCATTAAAATTGGCATCATTGTATCGAAAATTCTCAAAGTTTTCGGCGCTTCGCGCCGTAGAATCATTATTTTCGTTTATTTAGGCCCAAGCGCGGCCGAATAAACGTCATTTTTCATAGCTGATCCCCCCTTAGCCCAAAAATAATTTTGGAAAGGTAAGGAAATGCGTGAAAATTAGCATCATTTTATCGAAAATTCTCAAAATTTTCGGCGCTTCGCGCCGTAGAATCATTATTTTCGTTCATTTAGGCCCAAGCGCGGCCGAATAAACGTCATTTTTCATAGCTGATCCCCCTTAGCCCAAAAA
This sequence comes from Mermis nigrescens, assembly GCA_036768485.1. Lineage (NCBI taxonomy): Eukaryota > Metazoa > Nematoda > Enoplea > Mermithida > Mermithidae > Mermis > Mermis nigrescens. Next base: position 15,259,337 of record JAVLUZ010000145.1, read on the forward strand.
TAATTTTGGAAAGGTAAGGAAATGCGTGAAAATTAGCATCATTTTATCGAAAATTCTCAAAATTTTCGGCGCTTCGCGCCGTAGAATCATTATTTTCGTTCATTTAGGCCCAAGCGCGGCCAAAAAGACGTCATTTTTTATAGCTTATTAGGAGAAAATAAAAATTTTTCGAATAATTGAATGTTATGAGCTTAACGGATAGAGCATGTTCGCAAACGTCAGAAAATGCACTTTATTTGGCGCCCCGGCGACCATATCCCTAAATATGGGGTCAACAATTTTGGACCGCCCCCCCCCCCCCTTAGAAAAATCCTGCCTACGCCCCTGTATATATATATATATATATATATATATATATATATATATATATATATATATATATATATATATATATATATATATATATATATATATATATATATATATATATATATTAGTATTAAAATGATAGAGTAGAGTCAAAATGTACCCAAAATGCCTTAACAGTGCTTTAAGAATGCGAAGCTACTACGAAAGGACGTATCATAGGCTATTTTGATCATTTTGGTCATTTAAACAGCAAACAATTCGCGAATGTTAACTTTGCTCTTTGGAATTTATGGATTTTACCCACCCCTCTGCCGACTCGTGACCTTGTGCACCTATGGGAGGGGGTGAACAGGCACGTATGTATCTCTGGGCGAATGGGGGAGGTTCGGACCCCCCTCCTAAAATTCAGAAAAGTCGGAAAATAGGACTTTTTAAACGTTATTTTGATTGCTATTTTTGGCCTTTTCGGGCTTAGTCCCCAAAAATTGGTGTTGGTCCCCCAAAATGGGACGGCCAGCTGCGTGCCTGGGGGTGAAACCCTTTCTGGAAGATGAAAACCTTTTTGAGGTAACCCCTCCCCCGATCATGTATAAACTAGCCTAATTTTGATTACAGTTTAATTAGATAGCATATTTATTCTCGAGAAAAAATAAGTTAAGCTTTTATTCAGGAGCGCACATTTCGTAAGTAAGGATTGTAAATTTTATGTCTTTCTCAATGAGACTTTAGAATTCGGGGATCCAGTCTCTTATATATTATTTGGATCAGAAATACGAGAAAGGGATTTGAACATTTGACAGGTAGAGCATTTACTGGCATACAAAGGTTCGGCCCGAAATCAGGCATTGGTATCTGGTCAAGGGTCACAGACATACATAGGTGGGCGGCACCAAAATTCTGGGGGTGCAAGATTTATCGAAGGTAAAAAATGGCCTTAAAAATGGTGGTATAGCGAGAAAACACCATTTTTCAACGTTTCTCGTCGTGCTTCTATCCATTGGCATCAAAAAATTGCGAAAAAAACAAAAAATTGAATTCTGGGGGGTATTTTGTTTTCTGAGGGGTGAATACCCTCCAAACCCCGATCCACGCCCAGGTTTGGTGCTTAGTTAAGCTTTTAGGAGGAGCTGCGAGTCAGAATTTTGGGATGGCTATTTTTCAAACAATTCACTCACCTTTCCCTACGGCTATGGTTGGGCCGGATGATTTTTGTGGCAAAAGCTTGTTTGCCATATTTTTGTACCTTCTTGAACATTCAAATATACTGGTATGGTAAAACTGGTTTCGAGGGGGTTCACTCCCCCCCTTCCGCGAAAACTTTTTCACCCATTTAGACATATTTTATCATTTTACCTCTTCCCCTTAGAATCCGCGATTTAAAACAAATGGTAGAAAAGAAAAGAATGAAAAAGAGCACTTTTAAACGAAACAATTTACGGAAACGTTTAAATCAGAATGTTTTCTTCAACTTTTTTGGAAAATCGCAAGTTTAGAGGGAATGAAAACCTTTTTATGTGGGAGTGAAACTGAGTTGGCCGTCTCAGATAGGGATTTGTATGTCTTCTACTTTTTGTAGTATTTGTTATAAAAATTGAATTTTTATGCCCCTAAATTTTTGGCGCAGATTTGTTTTTTAGTCCTAAAGTTACTTACTGCCTGGAATTTTTTATCTATTTTCAGGTTCTTTTTGGTCATTTTTGTACCAAATGTTTTCGTCCTCTTAGTTAGGCAGTTGTAGGCATACATGCACAGCATGGGAATTCTGGGGGGGGTGAAAACCTAAAGTGCCTTTTTTGGGCCCAAAAATGGCCGGTACGCGTCGAAAAACATCGTTTTTTGGTGTTTCTGACGATACTCTATCCTTCTAGAGCATAAAACCATGAAAAAAATCTAGAAAAAGTCGAATAAATTGACCAATATATCGCTTAAAACATGAATATATGGCGCCGAAAATTTGGCGATTTTGAGCAAATAGATAGCCAAAAACCCTCAAAAGGACACTTTTTTACCCATTTTCAGGTAAGTTTAGGAAAGTTCTGAAAAATCGCCAATCCTGGGGGGTGAAAAATTTTTTGCGGGGTGAAAAATGATTCTGCGGGGGGGTGTGTCGGGGGGGTGAAACACCCCCCAAACCCTTCTCCCCAAGATCATGTATGTATGGTTGTAGAGCTTGCCTTTTAGCTTTGTTCAGCTAGAGCCTTAGCTTTTATGTTTTACTCGAGTGGCGTGGTTTGTGTGCTGTTCTATAGAATAGTATTCACATATATATATTACTTAGCTTACAACTGCCGGGAAGTCGAGTTCATGTGGCCAAATTTATCTGACCTCAATAGAAGTTCAACAGCTGTTCACGTTTTTGGATTATATACAGGCTGGGTAATTTTTGCCGCTTTTCTAATTTAATTTTTATTCCGATTCCCTAGCTTCTTTTGCGCATTCCTGCTATACTAATCCTTTGTCTGCTTTGCATGTCCAACGGATCCGACTTATTTGTACATTTATACGAGTAGATATTTTGCGTGCATTTTTTCATATGTGTACTCACTTGTTTTGTCGCTCGTCTTATTTTATTGTAGACTCTGGACGTTTAACATATAAATATGCAGTGGGGATTGAGCGATTCCTAATTTTAGAAATTTTGGGTCTGGTCCCGTTTTTTGCGCAATAAAGATTTTGGGTCTCGCCCCGATCCATGTCTTCGAGGATTGGGTTTAGGGTCCAGTTGTGTACAATAGATCCGAGCCAAGCCTTAACGCGTTTGTTTGCTAATTACTTGTTAGCGTATGCTCAGATAATATTCTAGCTGTCAAATGGGGACAAGTTTGAAACATCAAGTTACATATATATTATTTTCACATTACATATTCCTCCCTCAATACCGACGCGACAAAGGGATATCAAAATATTCATGTATGTAAAGCATAGGTGCACAAGGTCGGGGTCGGCAGGGGGTGAAATCCCAGAATTCCAAAACCGTAAATTTAACGTTTACGATTTTTTTGCCGTTTCAACGATCAAAATGGTCAAAATAACCTATAAAACATTTTTTCGTGGTAATATCGCCTTTCAAAAGCATTTTTAGTCCATTTTGACAGCATTATATCACTTTTAACATAATGCACAAATTTATCAATTTTGGGCGCTTTTTGGAGTAAAAAGCTCGTAAAAGTACTAATCTAGCGCGAAGAGCTGGAAACATTTTGACGATTTTACTGCTTTTTACCTCAAAATGATGCGGAGAAAGTTCCATCAGCTCAAAATCGTCGGACAGTGCCTGTCCGGCTGATCCTTCCGGGGGTTGGTAATACCCCCTCACCTACCATGATGTATGTACAGGGTGAACCAAGAAAGACACTACTCCCCGATTTTACAGGTCGTAGCTTGTCTAATGTGGGTATTAATTTTTAAAATTATTCGCATTCAAGATGGGTGAAAATGTGCTTGTTTTAACCACGTAAAAATTTTCATTCGCTGTCAGTGCCAGCGCGGTTAGCACACTGTCCGGATTGGTTGGTTTACACCCAGGTACTTCGATATTGTTTAAACGCCGAAAAGCTTGTTCGCTTTTATCATCGCACTCTTTTCACTAGATTTTGGCAGTTTTTGCGTCTGATCGGGCCAGGGCGCGGAGGTTTGGGGGTATGCACCCCCCAGAAACCAAAAATACCCGTCCAGAATTCAAGTTTTGAAAAAATTTCAGGTCTTTTCCGCAATTTTTTGATGCCAATGGATTGTGCTCGATGAGAAACGTTGAAAAATGGTGTTTTTTCGCCATACCACTATTTTTAAGGCAATTTTTTGACCATTAGAAAAATCTTGCACCTCCCAGACCTCTGGTGCCGCCCACCACTACCTCTCGCAGTATAACCAACGTGCTAATAATTTTTCTCACTGAAAATATGGTCAAAAGGGTACCTACTCATATCACTCATTCCAATAGTTGGAGGGGGTATGACCCCTCAGGGTCCCAGATTCTAGTCAGTGTCAGACGATTCTGAACTGTCGAACATTTTCGTTATGATTTTAGGGACTAAAACAGCAGAGGTGTTAAATGTTTTTGGCACTTTGCGCTGGACTAGTAGTAGCATTTCTGTTCCGTTTACTTAATAAAGCTTCTAGAATGAAGTTAAAATCATCTAAACAGTCAAAATTTTCGATGAATTTACCGAATGAAAGTGATAAAACGAGTCCGAAATTACAAAATTGGATTAAAAAGTACAAAAAATGCAGTCTTCCTTATTCAAACATTTCATAAAGGATGTCTTAATCATTTTTCGCATTTTACTTGCAAAAAAGGCCCGAATAAAAAAATTTAGTGTAAACAAATCGCATGATGACGAAGCACTTGCTGTTGGTCACATGGTTTGAACAAAAACATTTGTATCTATCGAATGTCGACTGGTCTCAAAAATTTATCGTTAACATTAGCCCATCTTATGATGCGATACCGGGGTGTAGCCTTTTTGGCCCACCCTCTTCATATATAGATGTATATTCCTTGGCGTAGCCTCCCCACTTTATATGTTTCTTATGTACATGATCGTGATTGTGGAGTGAGAGATTTTTTGAGCCTGCATAATGTACTAAAAAGATATTTACAACATTTCTGTAAAACAAGAGAATCCGATAAATCAGATGCATGTATGTAAATGCATAAATTGTTTGCGAACTTTTTTAAAATGAAATGTAATCTCTTTCGTCCAAAAACTCCCTTAAAATACAACTAAATTCCATAATTTTGATCTACAGGATGTCCCACCTAACTATTCAATACGTTTTTTTCATAATAGCTCCGCTAATTCTTTTTTAAGTGATTTTTTGGATATACAGCTCGGATAATGCAAACCCCAGACCATGCGCCCTTCCGGTTAATGCACACCAATACCCTTGGTCCCGCCAAAAAACAGTGTATTAACATAGTAAGAAACCTCGGTTAATGCAAACTCCGATAATGAGTGAGGCACACGGCTACATGCATACCTGGGTGTGGGTGGTTTGGGGGTATGCACCCCAGAAACTAAAAATACTCTCTACCCTCCCAGAAACCAAAATACCCCCAGAATTTTTGAACTTTTTTTTGTTTTTCTCGCAATTGTTTTATGTCAATGGATAGTGCTCGATGAGAAACGTAGAAAAATGGTGTTTTTTCGCCATATCATCATTTTTAAGGCCATTTTTTGACCTTTGAAAAAATCTTGCGGTCCCCCAGAACTTTGGTGCCGCCCACCTATGCTGACATGACCGCAGTATATAAATCAGTGTTTAAGTGCACACGCTTAATGCACACCTCGGATAATGAACGCGTGGAATTCGGATAATGCGCACATGGATTAACTAATATTTATTGCGCACCGTGTTACTTTATGCAGAACATAAGCATGAATTGCTGTCAATGCACTCTTTTTTCCACAGCAACAGGCAAGGATACAACATTCGTTGTTTTTGTATCGCTTCTATCATAATATTAAAGCGATAATAGATTTCTTTTCGGTCGAAGCGCAAATTTTTAGAAAATTTAGCACTCCAGTTAATGCGCACACTCGGTTAATTCGCATCTTTGGCCTTGGTCCCTAAAAGGTGTGCATTATTCGAGTTCGACTGTAGTTAGAACGTCCAATCGGAAACTACCTGACAAGGTTTGATCGGTTTTGCTCGCTTATAGTGTAAAGTGCAGAAGTTGGTCTGTAAATCGTAGATTTTTGATAGTCTTTCCTACAAGCTCATGTAATTTGCGATAATTGCTTAGCCCACGATTCAAGCAACTCAAGCAATAAAAATAGCGAATTTTTAGTATTTGAATGCTTGTGAATCAATAAAAAATTGTTGAACAGGTTTATGTAAGTTAATGAGAACTTGCTGTCGAAAGTCAGTATGACAATTTTTGTATTGCGGAGAAAAGTTAGTTCTGTAAAGATGTCATATTTAAAATAATATGCAAACAAATCGTGCCAAACTTTGTTAGTCTATGGCTTATTAGACGTTCTATATTCGCTCTAAAAATTTTTCAAGAATATGAAGAATTGGTTGACTTAACGCGAGCTAATAGTTTGGACACTTAAGCCTCATTCATACTCCGCGCATCGCGCCGAACTTGCGAAAATCGCAGCTCGTAGGATCAGATTTGCACGCGAATTCAATTCATACTTTCGCGCGAATCGCAAAATTTTCTGCGACACGAATTTTCAATTCATACTTCTGCGAAAATCGCAACGCAGAATAAATCGCGCAATTTATAAATTTCATCGTGCGATAATTCGCGTTTCAATTCATACTTTATCGCGTGTTTTTGCGCGAAAAGTGACAAAAGTTACTATTTTTAGCAACAAATTGACGAGGGACGCGAATTCGCGAAATTGGGGCTTGACGCGAATTCGCGTTTTTTTATGCGCACGCAGTTCAATTGAAACGTCAATTTTGACGATTTACGGCCTAGTCGACCATTATGCAAATGACTCAAACCTCGAAAGCGTTGAATTTGTAATGAGGTCAGTCGAGAAAAGGACAAAAAGAAAAAAGCGCGAAATAATCGCGCGAAATTTCGCGAGATTCGCAGAAAAAATCGCACGTTGCGTCGCAGGAAAACCTAATTTGCGAAAATTCGCAGCAAGTATGAATGGAACACGCGATGCATTGATTTTGCGAATATATCGCGCGATTTTTCGCCAAGAAGTATGATTGCGCTATTTTTAGAAAAAGTCACGCCATATGATCCTGCGACGCGATCCTGCGTGAAGTATGAATCGAGGCTTCAGACGGGGCAACCCACAAAAACTAAGGTTTATACGAACTTCTGTTGCTCGCACCGTGAACATGAAAAGGTAACTAAATCATTAATATCATAAAGTTTGCTATTGGACCTTCCATCTATGTCCAAAAAATCATTCAACATATCAAGAATTAGCGGAGTCATTATGAAAAAGCAGGTGGGATAGTTTGATGGGACACCCTGTATATCAAATATAGTAGAGTTTTAAGTACTTTTCCACTTTCAATTGCTGTAGCTTGATATGTAATACATATTTTAGCTCATAAATCCCCGTATGCAGCGATCTAATTCGTCATACAAGCATTCTGGTCTTATATACCTCAAATCGATTCAAACAGAGCGAATTTACACGCTCGTCGATTACGTCATGGCTGGGTATTGTCAATTTTTTAGGATGCGTTGTTCGCTAGTTAAAGTCGGATTCGTTGCATGCACTGTTCTTTGCTTTACATTGTATGTTTAGTTTACATAAAGGTCAAGGGTCAAAAGAATATGAGCAGTCCCTCTCATCTCCTAAACCTTTTAATGTTTTGTTTTTTTACTCTCCCTATTTTCGGGCAGACAGAAACTTGTTTTTTTTGTCGTTTTGGTGCGGTTTTTGCGCTTATGACCATACCTGGGCGTAAGGGGTTTCGGGGGTATGCACCACCAGAAACCAAAATACCCCCTCCCAGAATTCAATTTTTGAAAATTTTTTTCCGTTTTTTTCGCATTTTTTTTTGATGCCAATGAATAGTCCTCGATGATAAACGTTGAAAAATGGTGTCTTTTCGCCATATCACCATTTTTAAGGCCACTCTTTTACCTTTGAAAAAATCTTGCACCTCGTCTTAGAACTTTGGTGCCGCCCACCTATGCTCATGACTAAAAACAGGGTCAGAGTCATAGGTGGGCAGCACCAAAGTTCTGGGGAGAAGGGGTGAAAAATTTTCATAGGTCAAAAAATGGTCTTAAAAAGTGGTCGTAAGGCGAAAAAACGCCATTTTTCGACGTTTCTCATCGAGCACTATCCAATGGCATCAAAAAATCGCTAAAAAGCAAAAAAAAATTAAATTTGAATTCTGGGGGGGTATTTTGATTTCTGGGGGGTGGGGTATTTTAACTTCTGGGGGATGCATACCCCCCAACACCCCCTCCCCCACGCCCACGTGTGGTCAGAGTCACTGATGCACAAAGCAAGCCGTTCAAGGATATTTTCAAATGATAACTCGCGCAAAATCTTGAATAGGCACCTCCTTGTGTGACTGACCTACAATTTAATCGAGATCATTTCAAAATTTGGTGGATTTCGTGTTAGAACGCTTAAAACAAGTCAGGGATGCTAATAATGGTGAAAATAATTATTACCCTTTCAACATTATTGAATTTTTCATGCTTGTTTGTTTTTCGTGCAATTAAATAATAAGTGTTGTATTTTTTCAATGAAACTTACACCACAAAACGTAGAATTAAATTTTCCACAAGATGTTATATTTATTTTTTGTAAATATCTAATTTAGAAGTATGTTTTCCAAGCAAACAGATCATTTCCGAAACACATTGTGTTCGATAAACTGGGCGTTATTAACTCTTACTAGTGAATATTTGCCAATTCATGGGTTCCTAGCAATGACAAATACAGAAATTTATCAATACGGCGTAAAGCGCTCGACAATTTTAATATTTCAATTTTTTTCTGGTAGAATTTTAGGCTTTTTTTCCCACAATAAGCTCGAAAATTGTCTTGCAGCACTTTTCTTTATCTGTATCAGAGATAAAGCGTAACCGTTAAAGTTTTCTGAAAACAGAAAGTAAAGGGCTTCAAAATTGTAAAGTTTCATTGAAGTTAGGTTATCCAGATTTTATTTTACACTATTGTAAACATAACTTTTTTAAATAATTTACAGCAAAAAACTGTCAACTATCCCCAGGAAGAGAACATGAACTCCTCATTATATTTTTTCGATTAACTGATAACCAGGGGCGGATTCATGTATGGGGCGGGGGCGGATTGAAGGGGGGCGGGGGGCGGCCTCCCTCTAATTGTAGCCTAAATAGTGCGCAAAATTAAGGATTTTTGAGCGATTTTTAGCGATTTTCGGGTTAAAATGGCTAATTTTTCCGCCCAAGTCAGGGTTCCACCCCCCTTCCCCCTTAGGGATACCGCCCCCCCTTAGGAAAATGCTGGATCCTGCCGCTGCTTATAACAATGCGACTTATATCATTAAATAAAAAAACTTTGGCTACTGGGTCTCTAACTAGTGGTTTCTGATTGCTCGAGTTCGTTTAATGCGACGCATTTTTGTTAATTCAACTTTTTAATGAATACAAATGCGATTAAAGTCGTAACAAGTACAATATAAGTGGGAATGCTAAAGCTTAGAACGTTTGGCAATAGTTCAAAGAAGCTTTAATATGTAACTATTCTAACAGAAAAAATTCATATTAGTGTTCTCAGCAAAGTTGTAACTTACTAAAATGTGTTGTTTACGAAATTGTCAACCAAAAAATGTTTGTTTCAAGTGTGGTTATATTTATCATTAAACATTCGGTACCCTTATTTGTGGGCCTCCCTGTATACATATTTGCATCCATGAATACAAATTTGAAATAATATTTAAATATTAGTTTGCACTCGTCTTTAATGATGTCAATGGTATATATTTGTGTGTAAACCAATTGTGTCAACTCCGTTTAATGGTTCGAATTTGGTTATGTTCGAGCAATTTAAACCAAAAACGGCGTATGTTTTGGCGATTGTAACATCATAAAATGTAGGTACTCTTATAAACATAGGTGCACAAGGTCAGGTTCGGCAGGGGGTGAAATCCAAAAAAATCCAAAATCGTAAATTTAATGTTCACGATTTTTTTGCTGTTTTAACGATCATGATGGTCAAAATAGCCTAAAAACGTTTTTTTCGTGGTAATATCGAATTTTAAAAGCATTTTTAGTCCATTTTGACTGCATTATATCACTTTTAACACTATAAAATGCAGAAATTTATCTATTTTGAGTGCTTTTTCGAGTAAAAAGTACTTGAAAGTACTAATCTGGCGCGAAGCGCTGGGAAAATTTTGACGTTTTTACCGCGTTTGACCTCAAAAATGATGCAAAAAACGTTCCATCAGCTCAAAATCGCCGGGCAGTACCAATCCGGCTGACTGTTCAATGAGGGGGTAATACCCCCTCACCCCCTATGTGCATGTACGCTTATAAAACCGAATATACTCGTATCAGGATAAAAAGTTAGATTGTACGCCTTTCTTATCATGGATGGTATATTTCTACCCCGTCCTGGCCGCCCTTACCGTATGCACGTATAGAGCAAATGTTAGTCTCAGGGGTGAGGTTGGGGCTTGGGGACACAGCCGACTTTAGGTGGGCGAATCCCATACGTCTCGCTATGTGTAGGGGCCCAGCATAAAACACATAAAATATTTCACCTATTGAGCATGAGTTACCTTAATTTATTTTTGATGGCGACCTAAGCTCAGTGTTTTCTTTTGTATTCGGCAAAGATTTCTCCCGATGTACAAAGACTTTTGGGGACCGTCTTTGTATATGTACAAAGATTTTTTGGGAGACAAAAACTGCAAAAAAAGGTTTAAAATTCGCAAATATTTTCGGCGCTTCGCGCCGAAATGAGTAATTGTGCGTTCTATATATCTTTATTATGTCATAAATTGCATTTTGAAAGGGAAAATGTCAAATTTTTCAGCGCTTCTCGCCGTTTTGAGACGATTATTAGCGATTTTTGCCCTCGGAAACCCAGAAATTAGCTAAAATACACTATCAAAGGTCGAACAACTGTTTTTGCCACACCAAAATCGCTACTGCACTATATATTATAGTACCCAAAAATTTGTGTGCACAAAATCTTCAAAGACTTTTAATGATCATCTCTGTACATGTACAAACGGTTCTTGTACAAAAAACACTGCCTAAGCTGCATTTTTTGATCCCTTTTACAGTATTCTCGCGTGAATTATAGTGTGTTTAAAATTTACTTCGTGTCTGTTCGAATGCCAAGAAGACTGACTATTCAATTCGCTTGCTTTTTCTAAACGATTTTTTCGCATCTATCACGCTTTAAATTTTCCAACTTTTTTTCAAAACTATGTTTACGTCGAATTTTATTTTTACAGAATTTTTACTGTTTTTTAGTCTACTGCAGTGTTTTTTTATTTTTTTGCCACCTTTCATTTTATTTCTTTCAGGACTCAACTCAATTGTACCATATCGATCGATTTTACGGCTTCTAACGGCGATCCTCGGACGCCCGAATCGTTGCATTTCATTCATCCTCACATGCAAAATCAATATCAGAGGGCGCTGAGCGCCGTGGGCGAAATTATTCAGGATTACGACAGCGACAAACTTTTTCCAGTTTTGGGATTCGGCGCTCGCCTTCCGCCAGACGGGCGCGTCAGTCACGAATTTTTCGTAGTAAGTTGGAAAAATCAATAGAAAATCAAGAACATGATCAAAAATAATCAAATGAATCAAAAAATATACAAATTCGAAATGATAAATACAAATATATTTACTTATAAAAAATAAAAATTAATAGAAAATCAAATACATAATCAAAAATAATGGAATGAATAAAAAAATATACAAATATAAAAATGATAAATACAAATGTATTTACTTATAAAAAATAAAAATTGATAGAAAATCAAAAACAAAATCAAAAATAAGGGAATGAATCAGAAAATATAAAAATATTAAAATGATAAATACATATATATTTACTTTAAAAAATGAAAATTAATAGAAAATCAAAAAATAAGCATAAATGATGGTATGAATCAAAAAATATACAATTATAAAAATGATAAATACAAATACATTTACTTATAAAAAATAAAAATTAATAGAAAATCAAAACCATAATCAAAAATAATGGAATGAATCGAAAAATATACAAATATAAAAATGATAAATGCAAATATATTTACTTATAAAAAATAAAAATTAATAGAAAATCAAAAACATGATCATAAATAATGGAATTAATAAAAAAATATAAAAATATAAAAATGATAAATACAAATATATTTACTTTAAAAAATAAAAATTAATAGAAAATCAAAAACATAATCATAAATGATGGAATGAATCAGAAAATATACAAATATAAAAATGATAAATACAAATATATTTACTTATAAAAAGTAAAAGTTAATTGAAAATCAAAGACATAATCAAAAATAATGGAATAAATCAAAAAATATAAAAATATAAAAATGATAAATACGAATATATTTACTTCAAAAAATAATAAAAAATAACGTTAAGAACACTGCTAAATGCAGGATGGCCTAAAAAGTCTACATACATAGTCCTATGTTACGCTTGATAAGTTCGGCTCTTATGAACGTTGAATTTTGAGACATCTCGCATTAAAACGATGATTAATTTTTTCTATTTTTATATTGAATGATTCTAATTTTTTCTCTAAAATTTAGTGTTCTGATTTATTTCTGATTTCGTATCATTATGTAAATATTTTTTGCGATGGTAATTGATTATTTTTATATTTTTGCGATGGTAATCGATTATTTTTATTGCTAAATGCTTTATTATTTATTTATTATTTATTTATTACTCTTATTATTTGTTACTTCTTTCTTATTATTTGTTTTTGCTTTAGAATGGAAGTTCTGATAACCCTTATTGCGAAGGTATTCCAGGCGTCATATCTGCGTATCAAACTTGCCTTCTCAAAGTTCAACTGTACGGACCGACGAATTTCGCCCCTTCTGTAAACCACGTCGCCAGGTGATTGAAAAATTTTTCAAATTATTTGACTTGAAAATTTAAATTACAATTTTTCCAAAATACACAATTAGAAAATTAATACTTGCAACCACACATGGGTGTGGGGGAGGGACTTGGGGGTATGCACCCCCAGAAGTTGGAATACCCCCCAGAAATCGAAATACCCCTCCCAGAATTCAAATTTTAGAAAATTTTTTGTTGCTTTTTTAGCGATTTTTTGATGCCATTGGATAGTGCTCGATGAGAAACGTCGAAAGATGGTGTTTTTATCGCCATACGACCACTTTTAAGACCATTTTTTTCCTTTTAAATTCTTTTCACCCCCCCCCAGAATTTTGGTGCTGCCCACCTATGCTTGCAACCTGCATATGTACAAACTTTGATACTTGTTCATTGTTAAGATTTAAACTGTTTTAAAAAAATTTTAAATACAATTATTAAATATTTTTACGTTTTTTTTGTACTTCCTCTCTTTGGAGGTACATGCACGTATGGCCTATAATTTTTAAATTTTTTCTCTCGTTATTGCGCGATTTTTTTAGGTAAGTGTATGTATAGCTGGATGAGAAACGTTTAAAAAATGTGATTTTCGCCTCTACTGTCAATTTTCGGTACATTTTTTACCTCTGAAAATTTTTAAACTCCTTTAATTTTTCGCTGCCTATGTGTTGATTAGGAATTCTCGTTCTCCGGCTCTTACAGAATTTTTGATTTTTCCTAAAAACCTTAAAAATGTTTTTTATTTGTTTTAGCGATCTTTCAATTCGGAAATTTCGATTTCCTAATCGCTCCTTTTTTTGAACATTTTTCGTTAAATTTCATTAATTTTTTTCAAAATCTCTCATCTCTTCTGTTTTTTTGCACTGAAAAAAATACATCTTCAGAAACGTCAGGTTTTGGTGTTTTGACAGGTATTCATAGTAAAAAAATTAAATTGCTGTAAAAAATCGAAAAAAAAATTGTAAATTTTAAAAAAATTGTAAAAAAATAAAAAATTGATAAAAAATTAAAAAAATTAAAATTGATCAAAAAAAATTAAAATTAAAAAAGTACAAAATTGCTGCTACTGTTAAATTTTCAGTCACTTTTAACCTTTTAAAATTCTCGTATCCTGGAAATGTCAGCTGTGCATCACTAAAATTCTGAAAATTTAATTAATGCGTTCACAAGCGATTTTACCTGATAAAACGCTAGCGTATATATTTTTTAAGTATTATTTTTAAATGTTTTTTAAGCATACCTTTTTTAGGCTCATTTTTGCATCTTTCTTGAAAATAAACAAACCAGGAATTACATTTGGCGCGAAACACAAGAAAATTCTTACATTTCTATCTATGTAAGCTCAGTTTCGTAGTTTTCTGAAGATATGTACTCAGTGTAATGATTGTGCGAGTCTAATGACGGAAAATTTCGACGTTTTTATGTTTAAAGCTTTGCAAACTTTGCATCTTTCGTAAGATAAGAAATTCGGAAAGTTCTATCTGGAAAAAATTAAATAGGTACTAAACTAAGTGCTTATTTTGATTACGCTCGACGCGCCAAAAATCTGAGTATATTTGTGATGTGGAGTGTCAAAAATATGCATGGTTTTTGTAGCTAGCTAAAAATTCTGCAAAGAAATTCGAGAAGATTCTGTCTGCCCCTCTTTCTTTACTCTTCCCTCCATATAAGTATATAAATAACAGCTTAAAATTTTGGATGGGGTTGGCTAAAAATGGTTAAAGAACGCCTAAAGATAGCCAAAAACGCAGTTTTCTTGGAGAGGGTGGGGGTGGAGTAAGAAATTTCTGACTGTGCGGGATTGAGAGATGGTCGACTATAAGTTGGGGGATCCACCGTTTACCTGTTACATGTATGCCCCTCCTGCATACGGGCCCCATTCACACATGAACGTGGGGGATCTAAACCCTCCGAGAATTCGGCCGCACCGAATTTGGCCGCACCCCCACCAACCTAAGAATCGATAGACGGTACTCCAGAATAAAATTGTTGGCCTTATTTTTGGGCAAATTTGGTCCCATGGAATCCCTCTTCCTCCTAACTCAGCTTCTGCCCACCTGTAGTGCTTGCTATGAAAGTTGACACACCTTTATTGTAAGATTAATGTTAGATAATGCGTCCCGAGCGCCGCGTTTTGTCCATTATTCTGTATCACTTGTTTTTTATTATAGGATGTTATTCTCTAACATACCGTTAATGCGGCGACGCAGACGGAGCAATTTAGCTATTAATAGCATCATGAAAACGAAGCGCGCACGTGAATGGTGTTACGCCATTCACGTGCGCGCTTTATTTTTCTTGACGCTATTAATAGCTAATTAAACGAAGCGCGCACGTGAATGGTGTCATGCCATTCACGTGCGCGCTTCATTTTCTTGACGCTATTAATAGCCAAATTGCTCCGTCTACGTCGCTGCATTAACGGCATGTTAGAGAATAATAATCTATAATAAAAAACAAGTTGATACAGAATGATGGACAAAACGCGGCGCTCGGACGCATTATCTAACATTAATCTTACAATAATGGTGCGTCAACTTTCATGAGCGAGCGCTGTATGGCTGCATTGTGCGATATCATTTTTTATGTTTTTATTTTTTGTTTTTTATTTGTGCATGTTATTTAGGTTTGCGTCGGCGAAACGCGACGGTTCCGAGTACTTCATTCTCTTAATCATAACCGACGGCATAATAACCGACATGCCGCAAACCAAAGAAGCCATCGTCGCCGCTTCTTCCCTTCCCCTTTCCATCATTATCATTGGCGTTGGCAATGCCGATTTTTCTGCCATGAACGAACTGGACGGCGACGTCGTCCGCTTGTCCTCCTTCGGGCGTTTCGCCGAAAGGGATATCGTCCAAGTAATTATTATAGCCATACATGGGCAGCAGCCGAAATCTATGGGGTCCGCTGGACCTACTTGCCAAAACTAGCACCAAACAATCAATTCTGGGAGGTCTATCGGTTTGGGGGTTCCGCCGGATTCTGGGGCGTCCAGGCCAGACATGCTCATAGGGGTTGGGAGTTCTGTCCCATAGAATGGAAAAATGGAAAATTTTGTGGGCAAAATGAGGCGGAATGAAGGTAAAATGGATGAAAATTGAAAATTTTTTCAAAAAAGCTCTAAATTGACCAAAACCTGTAAAAACGTAGTTGTAACGCTATTTTAGCGCTTATATCAGTTTCTGGGGTCATTGACACGAAAAAGCTCATTTTTTGACCCCCTCCCCCAAGATTGGTCATGCTGTGCATCTATGGTCCAGACCCGCCACACCCTCCCCCTTGCCCATGTGTGATTATGACTGATCATACATGGGCGTGGGATTTGGGATATGCATGCATGCCCAGAAGGCCGAATGCCCCAAGAAATCAAAATACTCACCCCTCAAAATCAAAATACCCACCCCTCAAAAATCAAAATACCCACCCGCTAGAAATCAAAATACCCACCCCTTCCAGAAACCAACATACCCCTCCCTCCAGAATTTCAATTTTTGAACATTTTTTCGTTTTTTCCGCAATTTTTCAATGTCAATGGATAGTATTCGATGAAATACGTTGAAAAATGGTTTTTTCGCCACACTACCATTTTTAAGACCATTTTTTGACCTTTGATAAATCAGGCAACCCCAGAATTTTCGTGCTGCCCACCTGTGTGACTGATCCGTATATTTAATATGATATTGTGGATCATTTATTGAAGTTTATATATTGTATATATTATTTAAATAAAAAATTGTTTGTGGACTTTTTGTCCTTTTCTGGCTCAAAAACGTTGAGTACGCGTCGAAAATAATCATTTTTTGGCGTTTCTGACGATGCGGTTTCTCGTTAAACAGTGAAGTCATTTATGTAACAATTTTTAAGACAGAGTCAATGAAAATCAATAAAATTCAACGAACTCCAGTCAAAGTTGTTTGTTTGGCGCCAAACGCAGACATCGGAACATTTTCTGCGACTTTTTTCGGAAAAATCGCGAATTCTGGGATGACCCATACATGTAACGTAACGTCTCAAAATTTTGGTTGGGAGTCTCTCGGCCTGTTTTTCATTTGGGTGTCAAATAACTCCAGCTTTTGGCCACATATGGCAAAAAAGCCTAAAATGTCCAGAAAATGCAATTTTTCACCAAAAATCTTGGAATTACTTCATCTTTACATCTGTACATGTAAAAGGGGATGGTTTAGTACCCTAACCAAAGTTGGTTATCCGCATCCCTTAAAGCCAGAACATTTTAACCTCGCCCCATCCTCTAATTTTTGGCCGTTCTAGGTGTATTTTGGCCGTTTTTGGCTAAAAATTAGAGGTCATTTATATACCCCTAAGGATAGCCGGGGACTCTCCCGCCTTCCTCCGCTATCCCCCCCAATAAATACGGCCCTGAATTGATTTATTTCAAATAATTTTGGAAGAATTCTATTAATAGTACGCAAGTTTTCAGTTCGTGCCCTTCAATCAGTTCGCCGTCGATCCGTCGCTTCCGGTTGCTATGCAAAAAGCTCGTTTGGCCAAAGAAGTTCTGGCCGAAATACCCGATCAATTTCTGTCCTTTATGCGCAAAAATCAAATTAAGCCGGGTTCGTGGTGTACGTAACGCTCGTAATTTGCCAAAATTCTTTCCTATCACTCCGTTTTGCCTTCTTTTTACATATTGTCAAATGTTATCGACCATCTTTCCCGCCTTTTGTTGTACTTGTACATTTCGTACGTCGTTTTAGCTGTTCAATCGAATGTGATGACGTCACTGTTCTTTGCCGAATTTATTTTTTACCCTTTATGCGACGCTTATATACTTAATGAATATTGGGCTTTTGTCATATGTACATGATCTGGGAGCTTTCGGTGGATTTTCACCACCATAGGGTTTTAACCACTCCTGGGCGCGGGGGTATGCACCATAGGCGGGCAGCACCGAAATTCTGGGGGGCGTGGGGTGAAAAAATTTTCAAAGGTCAAAAAATAATCTTAAAAGTGGTCGTATGGTGAAAAAACACCATTTCTCGACGTTTCTCATCGAACACTATCCAATGGCATCAAAAAATCGCTAATAAGACAAAAAAAATTTCAAAAATTGAATTCTGGGGGGTATTCCAACTTATGGGGGTGCATACCCCCCAACCCCCCACGCCCACGTGTGTTGTGCACCCCCTTGCCCTCGAGAAACCAAAATAAGCCCCAGAATTCAATTTTTGAAATTTTTTGTTGTTTTTTCGCAATTCGATGCCAATAGATAGTGCTCCATGAGAAACGTTGAAAAATGGTGTTTTTTCGCCATACCACCATTTTTTAGGTTTAGACCTTTGCAAAATATTTCACCCCTCCAGAATTTAGCCACCGCCTACCTATGGTTTTAACCCTATTCACCCCTCATAATTGACGATTTTCGAAAAAATTTCATAGAAAAGGTTGCTCAAAAATGCCAAACTGTTTATTTGAGTCTGGGGCGGAAAAATCGTAAAAAATGTCAAAATTCAAAAAATTTAAAAACACGCCAACGTGCGCTCTGGACTGGACCCTATGAGTTCAAAAGAGTTCAGAATAAAATTTTTAGCTTTTTTCGTTTTCTATTAATTGTTTTATTTCAATCGATAGAAAACGTCGAAAAATTTCGACATTTTTTCTTTTTTTAAAATGTTTAAACTCTCAGGACTGAAGAGCTATAATGTGTATGGTTTTCTTTTTTTTTCAAGGAAGGACATCTGCACCATAGCTGGGCAGCACCGAAACTCTGGGGGGGTTAAAAAATTTTCAAAGGTCAAAAAAAATGGTCTTAAAAGTGGTCGCATGGCAAAAAAAACAATTTTCGACGTTTCTCATCGAGCACTATCCAATGGCATCAAAAAATCGCTAAAAAAGCAAAGAAAAAATTTCAAAATTTGAATTCTGGAGGGGGGAGTATTTTGATTTCTGGGGAGGGGGTATTTCAACTTCTGGGGGGTGCATACCCCCAAAACCCTCCCCCCACGCCCATGTGTGATCTGCACCCAACGTGTTCCTATGAGTTTTAGGCCCCTTAAGACTGGCTACTACAACAACCCCTTTGTAGAATTTGAATTTTTCAGAAAACTTGAGAAAAAATGGCTCTTCTTGACCATATTTATTCATTTCGTAAAAATTTTTGGATATTTTTTAGGTTTTTGTGTTTGAAGAAGACAAATACGACAAAGTTATATTTTATCGAATTTCGAATTTCGAGCGAAAAAGAGGCATCCAGTTATAGTTTTATGCATACATGTAATAGGGGGATGGGGATTTCCGTTTCAAAGTTGACTTTGTTCCTTTCCCATCCCCCCAAAGCCAAAAATTTTTGATTCTCTCCATTTTCGGGAAAAATTGAATTTTTAGCCATTTTTAGGTGTTTTTTGGCCAAAAATAGGGGGTCATTTACCCCTCCTCTAAAACTGATCGGGGACCCCCTTCCTAGATTTCGAACTCTTACATACATGGTTTCAAGACTGGTTCTAAGATAATGTCGTATGTAAACTGTACGAAAATTAAGGAATTTATTTTAAGTTTTATTTTTTTGAAATTTTTTTTATTTTTACCACTTTTTTAGGTTAAAATAAAGCGGAGCAGCGTCTGAAAAGAACTGTAGTTTATTTATTTTACAGTGGTCGCCATGAAAGATGACGCGCCATCACCCTCAGAATTATAATGGATGGTGCGTCGCGAGCGCCGCGTTACGTCCATCATGCGCCATCATCTCTTTTTTTATTCAGCGCCATTAACCTCCATCATCCCGTTAATCTGGCGATGCGGATGGCGCAATTTATCTATTAATAGCACCAACAAGAAGGAAACGCGCCAGTATTCACGTGCGCGCTTCCTTGTTGGCGCTATTAATAGCTAAATTGCGCCGTCCGCATCGCCAGATGCGGGATGATGGAGGTTAATGGCGCTGAATAGAAAAGAGATGATGGCATGATGACTATGCCGCGCTTGCGACGCACCATCCATTAAAATTCTGAGGGTGATACTCATGGCGTATATTGATACAGATTGGTCGTTTTATTCGTTTTTCATTCAAGGTTTATTGGATGGAAATGAATTTGAAAGAATTCAAGAAACAAACACATAAATGACTCTGGAAAAGTGGTTTGAAAATAATGAATGAGAAATTCACAGATTTTTATTTTTAGACTGTCAGATTTATATTTTTCTTAATTTTTAAATTCAAATTCACGGGTCAAAAACATATGGGCATGGGCGCTTGGGTGATTTAAATAATACATCGACAGCATGACGGGTCTGGAGCACACCTTGTCGTGGGGGGTTTGGGAGGTATGCACCCCCCCAGAAACCAAAATACCCCTCAGAAATCAAAATCTTTTCGTTTTTTTCGCAATTTTTTGATGCTAATGGATAGTGCTTGATGAGAAACGTCGAAAAATGGTGTTTTTATCGCCATACCACTATTTTTAGGGCCATTTTTTGACCTTCAAAAAATCTTGCACCCCCCCCCCAGAATTTTCTTGCTGCCCACGTGTGGTCTGGAGCACACACCCCAGAATTCAATTTTTTGTCATTTTTTCGCAATTTTTTGATGCCAATGGATAGTGCTCGATGAGGAACGTTGAAAAATGGTGTTTTTTCGCCATTCCACAATTTTAAGGCTATTTTTTACCTTTGAAAAATATAGCACCCCCCGCCCCATCAGAATTTTTGTGCCGACCACCCATGGTCTGGAGGGTCAGTCAGAAAGCAATTTGGAGCCAAAATAGTCTCAAAAATGATACGAATGTTTAAATAGCGTTTGTACGTTAATCCTTAGTTTCTGATCATTTTCAAGCACTTTCGCATGATTTCTTTCATTTCCATCAATTTTTGGCCGTTCTTTTGCCTTATTTTTCCAGAAAATTTCTCATCATTACATTCTGGTCTTTAGATCCTCCAGTCCAAACCCCTGCCCATGTGCTCTTCTAGTCCTGAACATACGTGGGCAGCAAGAAAATTCTGGGGGTGTAAGATTTTTCAAAAGGTCAAAAATGGCCTTAAAAATGGTGGTAGGGCTTTCTCATCGAGCGCTATCCATTGGCATCAAAAAATAACGAAAAAATAACATAAAAAATTGATTTCTGGGGGGTATTTTGGTTTCTGGGGGTGTATCTTGGTTTCTCGGGGGGGGGGGGTGTCATACTTCCCAACCCCCCCACGCCCAGGTGTGGTCCTGAACCATATTTGGGTAGCAACCTAATTCTGGAGGAGTTTTGATGGAACGGAATGGTGGAAAAAATCGCTAAGGGGGGTCGTTCAAATTCTGGTGGTCCTTTTGATTCTTGGAGGTTTAATTCCTAAGACCCTCTCGCCCTCGTCTGGTCTGAACCATGCATGAGGGGCAACCGAGTTCTGAGGGTCTGGCTGGATGGGGCGAAAATCGCAAAAATGTCATAAGTTTAGTTTTCGAAGTCTAGCGTAATCTGCGGACGTATTTTGGATTCTTGGGGGTCAGCTCCAAACTCTTAAGAGAATATGTGGTGTGGACCTCACCTGTGGAATCAGTATGGTTTTTCCGCCATTTTTATATTGCTAATGGACACAGCTCGATAAGGAACGTAAAAAATTGTCTGATGCCCTTATCGATGTCTCGGCTCATTTTTGATTTTTGATAAATTTTTGATTTTCAACATATTTAACTGAATTTTAGGCTTTTACCCTGTGCGACTGAAATCTTTATTTGATCCCAGGTTGACTTACGCGATTTGTTTTGCTTCGATTACTTCTACTACGCTCTGATTCTATGATTGTGCGTTTTTTAATATTTTTACGCATTCTTAGTCATTCAAAGATTCACGTACATAAACATCTGTAAATAGGGTAGTGATCAGATCATTGATCAAGCTTCAGTGGCTATTCCTTCCATCTTGGATAGAAATGAATGATTAGGTGCGATAAAAAATCAGTTTCAGTGACACCTGGGCGTGGGGGGTTTGGGTGGTATGCATCCCCCTTCCCCGAGAAACCAAAATAACCCCCAGAAATCAAAATACTCTCCCAGAATTTAATTTTTGAAAATTTTTTCGTTTTTTCCGCAATTTTTTTATGCCAATGGATAGTGCCCGATGAGAAACATCGAAAAATGGTGTTTTTTCGCCATACCACCATTTTTACGGCCATTTTTTGTTTGAAAAATCTCGTACCCCCCAGAATTATCTTGCTGCCCACGTATGCTTTAGCCCTTAAAATTGGTCTCTTGACATATTTTGACCCTGAAGGTTATTTGCTTTTTTAAATTTTTTTAAAATTCTATTTGCGAAAGTTTTACTCGTCTTTCTCAATTTTGTGATGTTAATCAATTTAATTAGAAATGTAAAAAAATATCAAGTGGACAGAATTTACTGCTAAGCCTGATCATCACATTTGCTAAAATGTAATGTTGTTATGTTTAACGTCGTCGATCGAATGGTATTATCGTGATTCTGATGGATTTTAGCTTTGAAAGACTGTATATATTGCGATTTCTTATCAATTTCGTTTCAACGTTATTTACTAAAAGCCTTGCTATACGGCTTATAATACGTGCTTATTAAAACATGCTTCCAGCAATGAATACACAGGCATAAACAATCTGGGTACAAAAGTTTTTATAGGTCAAAAAGTGTCGAAAATGAAGGTTGGGACAAAAGCACCATTTTACATCTCTCATCGAGTTCAATAGTCCGTTTGATTTTTTATCGGACCCCATAGCTTGACTACCATAGGTGGACAGCACCAAAATTCTGGGGGGAGTGAAAAAATTTCTGGAGGGAGTGAAAAAGTTTTTAAAGGTCAAAAAGTGGTCTTAAAGTGGTCGTATGGCGAAAAAAACACCATTTTTCGACCTTTCTCATCGAGCACTATCCAATGGCATCAAAAAATTGCTAAAAAAGCAAAAAAAATTTCTGGGGGGGGTTCTTTTGATTTCTAGGGGGTATTTCAACTTCTGGGGGGTGCATACTGCATACCCCCCAAACCCTCCCCTCCCCACGCCCATGTGTGTTGACTACTGCCCGTTTATGATCCAGTAGGTACATACATATGTACTATAGTGCGTCTGGAGAACATAGCATAACAGAATTTCTCAGGGGTTGAAAATTTAGTGTTCGTGTGAAAGCCACGCGTGTGGAGGGGGTTTGGGGTACACCTGGACGTGGGAGGTGTACACCCCCCAGAATTTAATTTTGAAATTTTTCTGGTCTTTTTCGCAATTTTTTGATGCCAATGGATAGTGATCGACGAGAAACGTTGAAAAATGGTGTTTTTTCGCTATATCACCATTTTTAAGGTCATTTTTTGATTTGACCTTTGTAAAATCTTGCACCCTCCAGAAGTTCGGCGCTGCCCACGTATGATTGGGGGTATGCACCATGGGGTATGCACCGTAGGTGGCGGCACCAAAGTTCTGGGGGTGCAACATTTTGTCAAAGGTCAAAAAATGGTGGTATGGCAAAAAAAACACCTTTTTCAACGTTTCTCACCTAGCACTATCCATTGTCATCAAAAACTCTAAAAATTTCAAAATTGAATTCTGGAGGGGTATTTTGGTTTCTCGGGGAATGCATACCCCGACCCATCCCCCTTCCCCACGCCCATGTATGGTATGCACCCCCGAGAAACCAAAATATCCCTCCCCCAGAATTCAACTTTTGAAATTTTTTTCGCAATTTTTTGATGCCAATGGATAGTGCTCGATGAAAAACGTTGAAAAATTATGTTTTTTTCGCCATACCACTACCACTATTTTTAAGGCCATATTTTTACCTTTGAAAAGGTAGGTCTTGCACCCCCCAGAACTTTGGTGCCGCCCACCTACGTATGACATGCACCTCCCCCAGAAGGCCAAATACTCCCATAATTCGATTTTTGAAATCTTTTTTTCTCGCAATTTTTTATGTAAATGAATAGAGCTCGATGAGAATCGTTGAAAAATGGTTTTCGTCATACCACCATTTTTTGACGTTTGATAAATCTTGCACCCCCAGAAATTTGGTGCTGCCCACCTATTAAGAAAAATCGTTTCTCTATGCTTATCGTCAGATTCTCTCTGTTGGGATAAAAATTAACAAATATTTGAATATTGAAAATTCAATTCCCAAGGCCCGCGAATGGAAGTCCGATGCATAGATGCGCACGAGAAAAGTATGGGGGTGAAATCGCCAAAAATGTTACTGAAAATAGAATTCTTAAGGGTGTCTACAGTAATTTGCAGGGGTTTTTCAACTTCTAAAGGGATTATGTATACCCTCCTACGCCCACGTGTCGTCTGATGCCACTGTATATTTGTTGGTGTTTCAGGGATTTGAATTCTCCAGGACCATACGTGGGCAGCAAGAAAATTCTAGGAAGGGGGGGTGCAAGATTTTTGAAGGTCAAAAAATAACCTTAAAAATGGTGGTATGGCGAAAAAACACCGTTTTTCGACGTTTCTCATCGAGCACTATCCATTGGCATAAACAAATTGCGAAAAAAACGAAAAAAATTTTAAAAATTGAATTCTGGGGGCGGGGGTATTTTGGTTTCTGGGGGTGCATACCCCCCGCCCCCAAACCCCCACGCCCAGGTGTGTCCAGGACCCGTCGAAAATCTATGGCCCCAGCATTTTATTTTAAAAGCAATATCTTGACCTTCGAAATTTTTGAATACCATGCCATCAGCTCCGAATTTCGGCTCCGTCCAAATTGTAAATGGATGTATTGGAGTGGACGCATTATACATAGTGCCAATCACTGCGTAATAAGTTACATAGGTACCAGCAACAACATGTGCATTAGGATCTGGCCGGACCGGAACCATACGTGGGCAGCAAGAAAATTCTGGGGGGTGCAAGATTTTTTGAAGGTCAAAAAATGGCCTTCAAAATGGTGGTATGGCGATAAATACACCATTTTTCGACGTTTCTCATCAAGCACTATCCATTGGCATCAAAAAATTGCGAAAAAAACGAAAAATATTTTCAAAAATTGAATTCTGGGGGGTATTTTGATTGGGGGGGGTATTTTGGTTTTCTAGGGGGGTGCATACCCCCAAACCCCCCACGCCCAGGTGTGACCGGAACCCTCTATCAAATTTTCAAAGATTTTTTCGCGATTCCTTGATGCCTGGATAATGATCATCTGTGGGCAGCACCTCAATTCTGGGAGTGCGAGATTTTTCAAAGGTCAAAAAATGGTAATATGGCGAAGAAACACCATTTCTCAGCGTTTCTCATCGAGCACTATCCATTGGCATCAAAAAATTGCGAAAAAAACAGAAAAATTTCAAAAAAATTGAATTCTGGAGAATATTTTGGTTCCTGGGGGAGGAGTACTTACCTTCTGGGGGATGCATACCCCCGACGACCACGCCTGATTATTATTACAAACTTCGACGGAACATTGTGCTTTTTGTCACCAACGGTTTTTCGTTTTTGACATTTAATAATTATTAAGATCTGCCTGCCGTTAACGATAAAATAGGCAATAAATTTTCGAAATGGACTCGTCTTTGACCATACCTGGGCGTGGGTGGTATGCACCACACATGGGCTTGGGGAGATTGGGTGGGGGGTATGCACCCCGCCCCAGAAGTTGAAATACCTTCCCCCAGAAAATTTTTTTTGCTTTTTTAGCAATTTTTTGATGCCATTGGATAGTGCTCGATGAGAAACGTCGAAAAATGGTGTTTTTTCGTCATACAACCACTTTTCAGCTATTTGTATTCACCTTTAAAATTTTTAAAACCTTGAAGCTTAATGAAACAGACTTTAGATTTTGCCCATGATGGCGCACTTTGACTGCAAAAACATGATGGTAAACGGACAGTTAATAGCCGCGGTGATCTCTTGACGATCTGCAGTAACGAAGATAGACTGACAGTATCCGGAGAAAAAATTTACTGAAAAATGTCTGGTGGAGTAAACGAAACATTCATACAAAAAGGTATAGGATAACGATTATGGAATAGTCTGTTCCATTTGTTCGAGAGCTTTTCAGCAAATTTTTTTAAGGGCTACAGTAAGCAAAAGAACGAATTACCGTAATTCGTTAGATCAGCTCAGTTAGCGAGTGGCTGGAATTCTTCTATTTTTAATGCACTAATGCGCCCATATAAATTTAATTTAGAGCATTTAATCAGTGCTGGGACATACTGTAGTAAGTAGCGCTAGAATAAGAAGCTATCGGCCTGGGATCGAACCCGGGTTGCTGTCGACGACAAGCAGACCGTCTTAACACTGAGCTAGTGCGGCAAGTTCGTAGCATTTCTTAGTCTATTGTGTTTAAGGTGTCAGCTTGGGATAAGCCGAATGCACGATTTTATCTGTAAGTTGATTGATTTGCTGGAAGACGAGAATAAATTATGCTGCGAAAAATGTAATCGAAAAACCCTTCTTTGCTACGTAGCCACAGCGAGACCTAGCGACCTACAGTGAATAAGAAAGAAGGGGAGTTACTGTAGCCTTCAGAAAACATTTACTGGAAAAGCTCTCGGATAAATGAAACAGACTATAGGTATTAAAACGGACGAAATTATCCGCCTTTTAACACGGGATTATATTCGTTGGTGCCGAATCCGGCGTGAGTGTCGGCCACCGAGAGTGTAAAGTTGTATCTGGGCGGCGGATCGGGTCGGCGTTCGGGGAACATGGGCGGCGGATCTGGTTTAATCTTGCGTCCGCAGTAGCCGTCTTTCTTGTGGAACAAACCGCTGCCCTGTTTGATGCCCATTCGTCGCTTCATATTCATCGTGCCCCAATTGAGCGACTTGAATTGCGGGTTCGAAATGCGGCCTACCGTGGCGTAGCAATTCTTGTCCAGCATCACTTCGTGCTGACTCGGTAACTAAATTCGGCGGGAATCAAGAGACATTTAATTCAATTTAAATTTTTCTATAATTTTTTTTATTTTAAAAATCTAAATTTTCAATCTTAAAATCGCGCACGCGACGAAGTACCGTTTGTAGATTATAACATTTTGTTGTTGTAAAGAATCCATACCTATATTGTAGACCGCGTGGTTCACATCCAGGCCCGTATCCAAGGAGGATTGGGGGACCACACCTGGGCGTGACGGTTTGGGGAGGGGGTATGCATCCTCCCGAGAAACCAAAATACCCCCCCCGGATTTGATGGCAATGGATAATGCTCGATGAGAAACGTTGAAAAATTGTGTTTTTTCGCCATGCCATCATTTTCAAGGCCATTTTTTACCTTTGAAAAATCTTGCACCCCCTCCCAGAGTTTTGATGCCGCCCACCTATGAAGGGGATACGTGCCCCCCTCCGAAACGAAATATGAGAATGGTTTTTCCCTCTACTCCCTCTTTGCCTTTTCATCCAAAAAATCGCAAAGTTTCGTTCACAATTGAATTAGAGTCTACTTAGTCCCAAGCGCGCGGTTCAAACACTCTATTTTTAGTCTTTATACGGCCTAGAGCGTATTTTGCATCTATGTCTTCTCTTAATGGCTGAACATTGAATTCTCACCATATTTAAGGCATCTGGGTAGCAAAATTTACAAGGTATACAGCTCTAGTAGTCGGAAAACGTCTCTTTAAACTCATCTTTTGATCTCCCTTACGTCTTTAAAAAATTTTGGTCATGCGTGCCCCCCCCCCCAAAACAAAATCATGGATAAGGGGCTGTTTACATCGCATATTCAGGTTCACATTGCATTTTTAGCTCACTTCAGATTTCTGTATAATAATAAAAACAATAACGATACAATGTAATCCATAATATAACATAATATGCTATAAATAGTCTTGCGTTCTGTGTAAAGCAGTAGGTAACTCTATGATTAGACCGAGTTGTTTAGCATCCGTTCTTCAGCGTCATATTGCATAACAAATTTATAATTAGCTTTACATTTTTATTTAAATACATATAAGCATATTCGCAAGCATACTAAGAAATGGTCAGCATATTTTCGATGTTTGCTTTTAGAGAGTACTTTACATTATATACATAAAAGGCCGATCACTTGCTGAACAAACGTTTTTTCTCTTTTAAGCCAGCGCAAGTGGTTTACATCACCTGTTCAACGTCATATTCTTTCCTGCTTATCAACGTGTGCTGCGGCTGACAAAATTACAGTTAATTTAACGCATACGTTACAGTTATTCCCTTTATTTTCAAAATTACACTTTTTCAAATCTACTTTACACTTTTAACATCGTTATTTTACCTACTTTACATTTTCAGACGCACTTAACAAAACTTTAAATTGATGGCTTAACTGAAATGTAACGTAATCCTATCTTTAATTCTCCCGCGTTCACAGTCTATTCCACTAAGCCAAGTGCACGGAAGGAGCGATTGTGAAGCCAGTGTAAACCAAAAACAGAAGTTTAAACCAAAACACTAAACAAATTAATGAAGTCGCGCGGCAATGAGCAGAATTCCGTTACTGTACTCAACCTGAAACCTTTTCCGGAATTTCTCGTTAATTTGTCATTTCTCTCCCTTAAACTTGTTTAATACGAACAACTGTGTAAACAGAAAAAGGTTTACACTACGCAACTTCAGTACAGTATACTCGCCTCGACGACCGGCTATCGTGCTCGAACTACCGGCTACTATCGACCTTAGTTCGGTGAAATCTCGCGCTTCCGGTATTACTTCAACCATGCACACCTCAAGTATAATAGGATGAATAAGAGAAAAGGAGCAAAAAAATAAAATTCGAAATTTAAAAAAAAACAATTACAAAAGATTAACAAAAATACGTACATTTTGAAAAATAAATACAGACTAATAATTGAGCTTAATTGGAAATTCATAGCAAATTGACTATATTTAATCGAAAAATTAAGCACGTGATCGGCTCGGTCTAAAATTCAAATATAATTAATGGAAAGTTGAAAAAATGAAGAAAAATATGAAAAAATGAAAAAATGAAAAAATTCTGAAAATGAAAAATGAAAAAATCTCCGCCGAAAACAGATTTCATTTTGTAATATAACAAAAACCGAAATTTTCCATTGACTGAATAACGATCACCACGTGGGCGTGAGGGTGGTTCTAAGTTGACACCGCCAGATTAGTCTTGACCATACCCGGGCGCGGTAGAGGTTTAGGGGTATCTAATGCACCCCCCAGAAACCAAAATACCCATCCCCCCAAAATTCGATTATTGAAAATTTTTCCTTTTTTCCACAATTTTTCGATGCCAATGGATAGTACTCGATGAGAAACGTTGCAAAATGGTGTTTTTTCGCCATACCACCATTTTTAAGGCCATTTTTTGACTCTTGAAAAATCTTGCACTCCTACCCCAGAGGTTTGGTGCCGCGTCACCTATGCTCTTAACCCCCAGAATATCTATTTTTAGTAACATTTTTGGCAATTTTACCCATCCTGACCAGCCCCAGAATTTTCTTGCTGCCCACGTACATATGTATGATAACGACACAACAGGCAAGTGGGGAGAGGTTTGGATGATTACTCCAGAATAGGTGTAAGGAAAAATTTCATGAAAAAGTGAGACAAAATGAGGGCTAAATACCGAGATTAAACGAAAAATTTTCTTTCAAACTGTTTGAGATCGACCAGAAGCTGTAGATAACGCTATCTTAGCACTTAACACAGTTTTCGACGTCGTTTTGACCATAGAAAACTCAATATTTGACCCCCAGACCGACTACGCTGCGCTTCTATGGTAACAACCACACGTGGACGTGGGGGGAGGGGGGTTCGGAGGGGGTATGCCACCCAGAAGTCTGAACCCCCTTCCATCGGAAACAAAAATACCACCACCCCAAAATCCAATTTTTGAATTTTTTCCGTTTTTTCGCAATTTTTTGACGTCAGTGGAATAGTGCTCGATGAGAAACGTTGAAAAATGGTGTTTTTTCGCCATACCACCATTTTTAAGACCATTTTTGACCTTCAAAAAATCATGACACCCCCAGAATTTTGGTGCTACCCACCTATAATAACGAGACGCCCGTACTATTGAAGGTAATATACGAAAATCTAAGAAATAAATAATTAAATTATTTATTTTATAGATTAGAAACATTGAACAAATAAAAAATAAGTACGATTCACTTCAAAGACTGCACGGGATGGGAATACACGTGGGCGTGGGGAGGGATTGGGGGTATTCACCCCTTAAGAAGGCCGAATACCCCCTGAAATACAAATACCCCCCATTCAATTTTTGAAAATTTTTTCCATTTTTTTCGCAATTTTTTGATGCCAATAGATAGCACTGGACATACGTGAGCAGCACCAAAATTCTGGGAGGGGTGCAAATCGAAGGTCGAAAAATGGCCTTAAAAATGGTGGTATGGCGAAAAAACACCATTTTTCAACGTTTCTCATCGAGCACTACCCATTGACATCAAAAATTGCGAAAAAACAAAGAAAATTTTCAAAAATTGGATTCTGGGAGGGTATTTAAGTTTCTCGGGGGTTTCAAACCCCCCGCCCAGGTGTGGTACTCGATGAAAAAGGCTTAAAAATGGTGTTTTTTGCCATGCTACCATTTTAGGACCATTTTTTGACCTTTGAAAAATCTTGCACTCCACTAGAATTTTGGTGCAGCCCAACTAAGGATAGGAAACACTACACCCATAGTCAGTCGTCCCTCCAAATCCCGAAATATCTGAGATTTTTTCTCCCGCCGCCATGTTTGGCAGAAACATGCGTTTTTAGCCTTTTTTACGTGCTTTCTCTGCAATTTTAGGTAGAAAATAAAAGGTCATCTACATTCCGATCCATTAAAAATGGCCGACTACCGCTATCAGCTTTTGCTAGTCCCAAAAATCTGCTGCCGAAGAGGCCGAAATAGTGTTTTTCTTCATTTCCTGCGGCGTTATTTTCTTGAAAATCATGTTTGATGCAGAATTTTCTGACTTTTTCAAATTGAGGAAAATTTCATAATTTTAAAATCTTTAGAAACTTCATATAAAATAGCGCTCATGCGGTCTAAATTTCAAAAATTTGATGAAAATACCGCGAAAGTTTGTAAAAATTAGGTACAAAATGACGGTTGGAGAGGATTCGAATTGCAGATCCATTTTCTTTAATCACGCACAAGCTGTAAGAGCCCACTGAACGAAATTTGGCGCAAAAATTTTCTTAGAATTTCGAGTAAAAATTGTGTAAAATAAAAAGCAATTATCAAATATAATTCAGAAATTCAAAATCAATCGAACCAATAGTATTGAATTTGAAAAAATTAAGAAATTGCAATCAATGATATTAATTAACAAAAAAGGAATAATACCCTAATAATAAATAAATAAATAAAGAAGTGAAAGTACACTACACGCCTTGAATGTTTAAGCTTTAATAAGCTTCCAGAGCTTGTTAGGGTCATATCTTTAACACGTCGGTCCTATTTCTGCCCACACACGACCGACGTGTTAAACATATAAGCGTTGACAAGCTCTATCATCCTATGGAGCTATTAAAATGTAAACATTCGTGGCGAGCACTGTGAATAATTAATTAATACGGGCCCGCTTCCCATAACGCCCCTTGCATTGTGACTATAGATGAGCAGGTGCTATACCCTGTAATCCGATGAGAGCAAATTCGCCTAAAATAGCAACAAAATTCAACTTTGGGGATCTATCGATTTTGTGGGGTGCCCAGCATACCTGGGCGTCCGGGGGAGATTGGGGTATGCACTCCCCGAGAAACCAAAATACCCCCCCCAAAATTAAATTTGTGAAATTTTTTTTATTTTTTCGCAATTTTTGATGTCAATGGATAGTGCTCGATGAGAAACGTTGAAAAATGGTGTTTCTTCGCCCTTCCACCATTTTTGAGGCCATTTTTTGACTTTTGAAAAAAATCTTGCACCCCCAGAACTTTGGTGCCGCCCACCTAGGGTGCTCAGGCCCCACGCTCATGTTTGATCGTGACGTTATAAAAGCACGTTCCATATGCTTAATTTATAGAAGGTAAAAAGGAGTTAAATGTGGACGGCTAAAAAGTGTAAAGTGTAAAGAATTAGAGGTAAACCAGCTAAAAAGTCGAAAAAATCGGCCAATATACTTGCGTTCCTTCGGCCATGGCGCCAACGGGCCAAATTTCTTTCGGTTTCGGGGTCAACGGAATTTCGGGTATGAAATTCGTGATGCGTATAATGTCCCCCGCTTTCCACCCGTCGACGGCGAAAGTCCAGCGGCGACCTCGCAAACCGGCCAACAAGGCGATATGGGCCGTGTGATTCGGGTCGCATCTCACTTCGAGCACCTTAAGATTGAAATTTATGGAAAAAATTTAGAAAAAAAAATAAAAATCAAAGTTTTAAAATCTTGGATTTTATAATATGTAGGGTAAAGAATTATAAAATGTCAGCCTAAAGACCTTTGAGCTGAGCTCCTTAAGCATCGCGCTTTACTCTTTAAAACAACATTTATACTTTTTGACAAACACTTTTCTGATAAATAAAAAATTAAAATGCTTAAAAAATTTTTTTTCAAAAAATAATTCGATCTATGAAAAAATGGGAAAAACAGACGAAATTTCTGGTCAAAAATTTCTAAAATCTTGAAAATTGACCCAAGTTCATCACAGTTTCCACTCGGAAAACATTTCAGAGCGAAACTGATTTAAAACTGAACACAGATAGTATATTTCATAGATCAACAAGGTAAAGATATTTTATAGATCAGCAAGGTAAAGAGAAGTTTTCTCCCAGCAATTTCATATGTATACATATGGCAGAATTACTGCAGCTATTTGTCAAAGCAGTTCTGTAGTCAGTAGTCTAAAATAAAAAGTCAGAAAAATTAAGGACAATCGAATAATAAGCAAAAAAATTTAAAAAATTAGAAAAAATGAAAAATAAATTAAACAATGAGGAAAAAATTTAAATTTCCAAAAATCTTCGCCAGTTCCATTCCAGACGGCCATTTCTCGCGTGCGAGAGGCTTACTGTAGTTATATTTCAATGCTCCTTCGAAATTAAAGTTTTGAAAGAATTTTCAATTTCAAAAACAATAACAAACATTTTTGGCCAAAAAAACAGGCAGCAAAAATGGAATAATTAGGTATGTAAAAATGCTTATGCTAGCGATCAGAGGGATAGATTTTTTCAAAAATCCAACTTATACATTTACTGTGATCGTCAGCAAGTTGGATATAGAGGAGCCAACTTCAAAGCACAACTTTATACGAGTTTAAACTTTAAAAAAGTCGGGCGAAGAAGCAACGAAGAACGAATCTTATTACAGAGACAAATCCAACCTCTGAAAACGTAGTTTCGGTTAGTTTAAATAAAGTTTGATTTTTTTAAATGTTCAATTCTCCAGTCGGCCGTTCAAAATAAAGATCTGAAATGAAAATTAATAAATTGAATCAAAATTATCTTTAATTTTCGCTACGAAATCGGCCAGTGCAAGTCCATAGGGGAAGCTGGGCACAAGTGCCTACTGGGGGTGTGGGGGTATCCCCTGACCCCTACCACAAGTTCTGCAAGGCATACCCCCCAGGCCGTTTTGGGACCAAATCTGTTGTTTGAACCATGAAAAAGCGTTAAGTGGCGTCTAGCATTGTAATTTCGGGTGCATACTCGTATATACTAATTTTTCTAACAGTAGCCTAGCCTCTCCAATTACTTCTTCCAGACTATTTTCCCCATTATTTTGCGTATTTTCGATATTGCAGGTCATTTAATCGCCCATAACGTTACTGTTTTCATGCAAATTTAACCATAAATATTCATGAAGAATGAAATAAAACGAATCAAGTACCGAAATTTGTTAAAATCTGACATTAAATAAGTAAAAAATCACTCATTCGACCCACCCCCCCCCCCCAAGGAACTCCGGTTGACCCCCTCCCAAACCTTTTGACCGTGTGAATGTATGACGGTGAGGAGGATTCTATCACCGGACAGGACCAGACATGCACGGGGTGTTGGGGGGTTTAGACCACCTAGAATGGGAAAATGGAAAAATTTTCCAGGAAAATGAGGCAAAATGAAGGCAAGAAACGGATGAAAATTAAAAATTTTCCTAAAGAAGCTCAAAATTGACCAAAAACTGTGTGTAGTTAAAACGCTTTATTTTACGGCTTATCTCAGTTTTTGAGGTCATTTGGCCCAGAAAAGCACTATTCTTGACCCCCAGACCGGTTAACCCTCAGATAGGCCGTTCTGTGTAGTATAGTCAGGATAGTAAAGTATAGTCAGGATTCTGTATAGTCAGGACTCGAGTCAAGTTCAGGCAATTTTGTTGAATTATCGAACATTCTGCGCGTGATTTGTGGGGACGAACGTAGCAAAGCTTAAAGAAAATTATAAATTTGTTTAAAATTTAAACATACCCGTCTTGTTCAATCACAAAATACCTAAAATGAAAATGAAATGATTGAAAATTCAAAATTATCGTTAAATTCATATATTTTTGCCGATAAAAGAGATTAAAAGAGTCAAAATGAGCTCAGAAGTGCTAAAATATACCGCCTCACTAAAGCATTCCTAGGCTATTTCAATTACGTTTCGCATTTGAACAGCAAAAAAGACCCAAACCCCAAATTTATCGGTCCCGAATAAGGGAATTTC
>JAVLUZ010000145.1:15293669-15337658 GCA_036768485.1 Mermis nigrescens
ACCGTGTAACTCTCACAGTTACACATCTGTTGAAAGAGTCTAGCAGTCTCTTCTAAATGTTTGTGACTGGTTCATATCTAAAGAAAGTGTATTTTTGGCCTATTGGCAGTCACATAAAAAACAATAATAATGCTTTATTCAAACCCGTAGGTACAATACAATGCTAAGAATAATACGCAACGTTTCGACAGTTATACCTACCGTCATCGTCAGGCAGAAGTCAGTTATTACAGCAGTATGGCCCTGACTTAATTAGAGATCTCCGCAGGTTGGATGGCATTGGGGAGAAACTAGCTCAAGCATCATCAAGTTTAACCTTAGGCCAAAAATACACTTTCTTTAGATATGAACCAGCCACAAACATTTAGAAGTCACTTATTACAGCAGTATGGCCCTGACTTAATTAGAGATCTCCACAGGTTGGATGGCATTGGGGAGAAACTAGCTCAAGCATCATCAAGTTTGACCTTCCTGATGCAATGTCGAGACCTAGGTATCATACCTACAGGTTTAAGACTTAGAGACCCTATTAACAGCAGGGGTTCACAGAGGATACTACAGAGGGCAGGAAGAGCCCTGGTCAGAGAACAAATTAAGCATATGAGGTGGAGGAAGTCTAGTCTACTGGATGCCAAGAAGGCACTGGAAGAAGACCTAGAGAGGAATATGGCCTATGATCATTGGATGAGGATAAAGGGCTCAGTAGACAAATTGTACATTAGGCAGCTGGAAATGGTAACCCAGAAGCAGAAGGCAAAATTAGATAGACTCATGCCAAGACAGGGGCAATGGAACCTCAACCTGGATAAGGTGGTAATAAATCAGAGCCACAGACCACTGACTAATCATGAGCAGACTGCCCTGGCAAAAGGCTTAAACTTTGCTATAGCACCAAGTCAACATCCAATAAAGAACATCATAACAGCTATTGAGTGTGCAGCCCATTTCCTGCCACAGGAACGTAAGGATGACTTTCGGTTAAAGATTAGACAAGCTATTGACAGGGTTGATAAGCCTGAGGCAAATATCAGCAAGGCAGAGCTTAGAGCAATTAAAATGCTAAAGGCAGATGACACCATAGTCATTCTGCCAGCAGATAAAGGTCGTGCAGCAGTGGTGATGGATAGAATAGAGTACAACAATAAGCTGCGGCAGATCATTGATGATCCTTCAAAGTTCAAGGCCATTGGTAAACGCACACCACTTACCAGGGTAGAGCAAGCATTGAAGAAACTGCTCAAGGAAGAAGGTCTGGACAAAGAGGTAAAAATCAAGTAAGGCTGCAAAGCACCACATATATATGGTTTGCCGAAGATTCACAAACCAGGAGTACCACTTAGACCAATTGTCAGTTGCATTGGGACAACTATACATCCTCTGTCAAAATATCTGGTTAAGATACTTAACCCACTACAGCAGAACATTGCCAGCTCACTGAAAAATAGCAACGACTTTGTGACTAAGATAGAACCAATGGTAATACAGGGAAAATACACGGCTAGTCAGCCTAGACATTGTGAGCCTGTTCACAAGTGTCCCAACTCAGTTGGCTATAGAATGTGTATTGAATCTACTTAGACAGGATATTACCCTAGCACAAAGAACAACTATGAGTGCTGAGGTCATTGCCAAACTGGTGGAGTACTGTGTCAGGAGTACTTACTTTCAGCTTGGGGAATATTATTACCAGCAAGTAGATGGGATGTCAATGGGCTCACCATTGTCACCAGTACTGTGCAACCTGTTCATGAATGATTTAGAAAAACAGGCACTGCAAACAGCACCATATAAACCTACAATGTGGCTCAGGTATGTTGATGACACATTCATCTTGTGGGATCATGGAGATCAGGAGTTAGAGGCTTTCCTAGAGCACATGAATAGTCAAAATCTTGCTATTCAGTTTACCATGGAGAAGGAGGTAGAGGGCACACTGCCCTTCCTAGATGTCCTAGTTAAGAGATCCCATGACCATCTAGAGACATCAGTGTACCATAAGCCAACCCATACAGGTCAATACCTAAACTACCAGTCGAACCATCAGAAATGCACAAAGGCAGGTATAGTTAGAGGAATGGCCATGAGATGTAGGAGCATATGCCAAACAAATCACAGTAAAGAAGGTGAGCATCAGAAAATACTCAAGGAGTTTCAAGCTAATGGATACCCTGGCCCATTAATACAAAGAGCCCTACAACTTGCACCCTCAAGGGGTGATGCAACTAACTACATTGCAACAGCAGTAGTACCATTTAGTGGGGCATTAACCATGAAACTTAAGCGAGTGTGCAAAGCATATGGAGTGCGCCTTGTGGCAAAGAGTGAAGACACCATCAGAAAAAGACTACAAAGTGTTGCCCCAAAGAGGCCCTTAGATCTACGGCAGGGCATAGTGTATAAAGTACCACTACAATGTGGGAAGGAGTACATTGGGGAAACTGGTAGAAGTCTTAAGAAAAGACTTGGGGAACATAGGAGTGCACTGAGGAATTTGAAAGAAGAACGGAGTGGGGTTGCTGAACACTGCATAGCATGTGGATGTAGGCCAGATTTCGAGCATACATCAATACTCGCAGAAGAAAGCAATGGGTACCGTAGGAAAATACGTGAGACCCTGGAGATGGAGAGAGCTAGTGGGCAGAATGTGGGTTCAAGAAGTATTGAGATCAGTCGTATATGGAATAGAGCCCTATTGAGGAGAATACACCATGTGGAGAGGCCCCTGGCCCCAGACTAAAAACATTATTGTTACTTTAAAAGGAATGAACAATATTATACAACAGGCCCAGTGAAGCTCAGTTGGTAATACCGCAAACTTTAGAAATAAATGATACTTAGCTGGTAAGGTTCAATTCCTGGTGCCCACAACTTCTTATATTCTGTAAGAGCCTGACGACGACGGTAGGTATAACTGTCGAAACGTTGCGTATTATTCTTAACATTGTATTGTACCTACGGGTTTGAATAAAGCATTATTATTGTTTTTATGTGACTGCCAATAGGCCAAAAATACACTTTCTTTAGCAGTCTCTGTTAGACTATCCAAATCGGATAAAAATGCTCAGAATATAATCAGTACACTACTCTAAAGAATTTTTACCCGAAATTTGGTGTTTCGTGCCTACAAGGGCAGAGTTTCTATGTTTAAGCGTTAAAACCCGTTTTATGATGTTTTATGCGTCGTACTAATACGTTGTGATGTAGAAATTTCTATTGAGCACGTGCTATATGTTGTACTGCCTGGCTAATTCTCTGTAAATTTTAATTTGGCTTGTGTTTTTCTGATTTTGATTAATTAAGGTGTTGTATTATTGTTGTATAGCCTGATGTCCAAATTTGATGCTTATTTTTATTTATTTATTTACTTTTCAATTTTTTTTTCTGGAAAAAGAGTAGAAATTAATAAATTACTTTTCAACCGTATACCCTACTCACTCACCCCACATGAGCTATAAATAAGATGAGAATGAATAACATAAGTTTTGTCTCATAAGCTATAGAAATAAAATGAATAACAAGTTTTGTCTCATAAGCTGCAGAACCTACATGTCTCGGAGTTTGAAAAACATGCAAAAATAGAACAGCGTGCCAATGCTTCAACGTGCAGTTTATGATCTAAAATTAGAACAGTAGCATGGGGGACGGTGCTAGCTACTTATGCAAATTAAAATTAATTGGTTCCGCCCGTCCTGGATAACCGACTGTGCATTGTTGGACGCTTCATGCCTAGGTGTAGTAGTACGGCCAAAAATTCGACGATTCAAGCGGTTGAGTTAAAGTGTACTAAGAGCGTGCAAGGTCCAAATGGAATCTCTATGCTTAAGCATGTGCTATGCTTAAGTACAGGGGGCTGAAGGGTCCCGCTTTACTACTCCCGTCGAAAATCTATGGTCCCAGCATTTTATTTTGAAAGCAATATCTTGACCTTTGAAATTTTTGAATACCATGCCATCACCTTCGAATTTCGGCTCCGTCCAAATTGTAAATGGATGTATCGGAGTGGACGCATCATACATATAGTGCCAATCACTGCGTAATAAGTTACATAGGTACCAGCAACAATATGTGCATTAGGACGTGGCCGGACCGGAACCCTATATCAAATTTTCAAACATTTTTTACGATTTCTTGATGCCTGGATAATGATCATCTGTGGGCAGCACCTTAATTTTGGAAGTGCAAGATTTTTCAAAGGTCAAAAAATGGTAATATGGCGGAAAAAACACCATTTTTCAGCGTTTCTCATCGAGCACTATCCATTGACATAAAAAATTGCGAAAAAAACGAAAAAAATTTCAAAAATTGAATTCGGGGGATATTTTGGTTCCTGGGGGAGGAGTATTTAGTCATCCGGGGGACGCATACCCCCCACGACCACGCCTGATCATTATTGCAAACTTCGACGGAACATAGTGCTTTTTGTCACCAACGGTTTTTCGTTTTTTGACATTTAAAAATTGTAAACATCTGCCGTTTACGATGAAATAGGCAATAAATTTTCGAAATTGGACTCGTCTCTTGACCATACCTGGGCGCGGGGGTATGCACCCCCCGGGAAAACGAAATACCCCCAAGAATCCAATTTTTGAATTTTTTCGCAATTTTTTGATGCCAATGGATAGTGCTCGATGAGAAACGTTGAAAAATTGTTTTTTCGCCATACCACCATTTTTGAGGCCATTTTTTGACCTTTGAAAAAATCTTGCACCCCCTCCCACCAGAACTTTGGTGTCGCCCACCTATGCTTTTGACCCTAAATTAAGACTCCCACTTTTCCAACATATATAGCAAAATGCAGCAATAATCGCGTGGCATCACGGATCGCCGGAAAAACCTACATTCTTATTCCTTAAGATTTTTATATGAGGATAAGCGAAAAGGCATACAATTTACCATAATTAACTTAAAATTTAACTTTCGAGCCAAAATGCTTGAACGCTTGCTTAAGGGCTACAGTAAGCAAAAAAACGAATTACTGTAATTCGTTAGATCAGCTCAGCGAGCGCGAGTGGCTGGAATTCTTCCATTTTTAATGCACTAATACGCCCATCTATCACTTAAACTAATGGTCATTTCATGGTCATTACGACAAAATAGACCATTGGAAAGTATTCTGTGATCTTGTAGAAATTTCGCAGTCGACGACTTATACAGTAAAATTCTATCTAATTCTATCGCATAAGTGGTTTACGAAGCCAGCCGGCAAACACTCTAGCAGATGGGGCGCTTCGCTGCCCCATCTGCTAGAGTGTTTGTAAACAAATAATATCTTAACCAGTAATTAGTATAAAAAATTGAATGGCTCTGCAATGGATCGGCGAGCGGTTTTTATATTTTAGTCTGTGACACGAAGCCTTATATATTCTGTTTCATATTATTTTATGCGTACATAGATTTTAAGATTTTTTCGAATTATAATTACCGATTAAGGTAGTTAT
Organism: Mermis nigrescens; assembly: GCA_036768485.1. Classification (NCBI taxonomy): domain Eukaryota; kingdom Metazoa; phylum Nematoda; class Enoplea; order Mermithida; family Mermithidae; genus Mermis; species Mermis nigrescens. The sequence goes on from JAVLUZ010000145.1 coordinate 15,299,108, forward strand.
AATAAAGACATGCACATGGGGGTTTGGAGGGGGTCCCAACCCCACCCCAGAATGGGAAAATGGAAAATTTTGTCGGGAAAATGGAGCAAAATGAAGTCCAAAAATAGATTAAAACTGAAAATTTTTTCAACAGTTCTCCAAATTGACCAGAAACTGAGTAATAACCATAGGTGGGCGGCTTCAAAGGTCTGGGGGGGGGTGGTGCAAAATTTTTTCAAAGTCAAATATTGGCCTTAAAAATAGTGCTATGGCGGAAAAACACAATTTTTGAACGTTTCTCGTCGATTTCTATCGATTGGCATAAAAAACCCCGTAAAAAGAAAAATTTTAAAAAGTGAAATTCTGGGAGGGTATTGTTGGGTATTTGCCATTTCTTTTTTGGGTATTTTGCCTTCTAGGGTGCATACCCCCATACCCCCCGCGCCCAGGTATGATAATAACGTAGTTTTTGCGCTATTTTAGCGTTCAGGCCAATTTTTTAGGTCATTTTGGCCCAAGAAGCTCTATTTTTGACTCCCCAGACCGGCTGACTCCCCAGATCGGCCATGCTGTGCATTGTCAGATCAATGCAATAATCGCAAGCTGAATATAATGATTCTAAAAATTTATGTTGAAACTTAATTTTTGGAAAAGATGAACAATTTTGAAAACAATTTTGGTATATCTGCACACTTTTTTCTGAAGTAGGTACCTATCTATACTAAAGTTCTTTGTTAACGCTTTAGACAACGCTTTTCCTTAAACCATCACGTTTCACGTTACAAATCAACGACATGCTCGGCTCTGCATGGTTTATTTTTCTGCATTTCCATTCATTTTTCGTTTACTGAGCATTTGCATCTAGGTATTTAGATGGCTAAATTCACATTTATTGCTCGATTGAATAAAAATTACTGTACATATTGTTTATGGTCATTTACGAATTGTACATAGAAGGATCAAGATTTATATTACCTACCTACATCTATAATTCAATTATTATTTTATGTGCATTTTGTGAGTGCTTTCCATGAAGCAACGACTCATTCCATTTTGCTCTGTCTTCTTTTGCCTCGTTCTTCCGTTTATGAGGCAACTCAACGGCAAAACTGCGTACAATGTTCAACTTTGCCCTCATTCTAAACAAATGCAAAAAGTTGCATATTAAATTAGCTGCTAGAAGCAAAAACATTTGGACCGCATGTTTGCTGCTTTCTTTCGAAAGCCGCATGTTTGCTGCTTTCGATTGCTTCACGCATTAAATTTCACGCGCGCTGGTTTACAAGGTCAAAAATTTTGACTTGGTGCAAGCTCTTTTTCAGTGATTAGTCATGTTTATAAGTACCCGTACGTGATTTCCTTTCAGCCCGTCTCATACATGTTTTATGATGCCAGATCGTATATTGAAAGTAGCGAATATGGAATCAGCGGTCCCAGAAACTCCAGCGGCCAAATTTTGGAAGCAACAGTCAATCTGTGCTTCTACAAAAAAACAAAAACCTAAATTTTACGCTATGCTTAGGGTACCTTTGGGCTCCCGTATCTCAGAAACCAATACGTGAATTTTCTTCAAATTCTACAGTAAGGTCAGTCATAAGATATTCAATAATTGGTGGAAACTTTGAAAAAATTTATGCTGCGATTCGAGATATTTGATAAAATACACTTGTAAATCACGTTTTTCTTACGGCATAACATTAGTTTACACTGTAGTGTAAAGTGGTTCACACCAGTCGATAGCGCATAAAAAGTTGATCTCAAGGTGGCTATAAAATTTTACCCTGCGGCAATTGCATAAGCGGCTAGAGCTACCAAAACCTTTTACATAAATCCGTAGTTTCCGGGTTTCAGGAGTCCGATCGAGCCATTCTAATCAAAAAATTGTAATTAGCGCCCGAGAATACCCATCGAGTGAGAATATAAGTATCACAAAATTATCCAGTAAAAACTTTTTTGCCTCACGCACACACACACACTTACATACAACTCGAAATTAATATAAACTAGCAAAGGGGTCGCTTCGCTGCCCCATCTGCTAGAGTGTTTGTAAACAAATAATATCTTAACCAGTAATTAGTATAAAAAATTGAATGACTCTGCAATTGATCGGTGAGCGGTTTTTATATTTTTGACTGTGACACGAAGCCTTATATATTCTATTTCATATTATTTTATGCGTACATAGATTTTATTATTTTTTCGAATTATAATAGCTGAGCTGAGCAGCCCGGCGTTGCCCGGGCTGAACTTAGGCCTGATAACTGTATGGGATTGAGATGTCTCTTGTATTTTTTTATTTTTCGGGACTTTTGATGTTTTTGTATATTTTTTAAAAAAATTGTTGGTAAAAACCATATTGTATTTTTTAATTTTTTAAAACTGTCTTTTATCAACCATTTCTTTGATTAAATCCATATTTTTGACGTTATAGAATGGTTCTGAGAATTCTTTATCCTAAATCATATTTTTGATGTTCTGGGATGTTCTGGAAATTATACCATTAGATGGCTTGGGATGTTTAAAAATTTTATTTGATCATAACCATATTTTTAACGTTTTGGAATATTAAAAAGCGTTTCTGGTCCAAAACCATACTTTTGATGTTTTTGAAGGTTTAAAAATTTATTTGGTCAAAACCATATTTTTGATATTTTAGGGTGTTCAAAAAATTTTTTTGGTCAAAACGATTTTTTTGATGTTTTGGGATGTTTTAAAGATTTTTTTGGTGCACACCATATTTTTGATGTTTTGGGACACCTATCTTACAGCACAGGATATGTTAAAGCACTTTTACATTAACGACACATCCATGCTTTGAAGCACTTTTGATGTTCTGGGATGTTCTGGAAATTTGTTTAATCAAACCCATATTTTTGATGTTTTTGGGATGTTTTGGAAAATTTTTTTCATCAAACCATATTTTTGATGTTTTAGGATGTTTTGGAAAAATTTTTTGGTCAAACCATATTTTTGATGTTTTAAAAATTTTTTGTTTGTTGTAGCGAAGGGTGTCATATATCACATGATATCTCATATCACTCATATGTTATAGCTGATGGTATGTCCTATCTTATATCACTGCATGTTATGGCACAGACAGGGTATCTATATCACACCTATCTTATAGCGTTGCCTATCTCGTAGCACAGGGTATCTTATATCCCATCCTATCTTATAGCATTGCCAATCTTGCAGCTCGGGGTATCTTATATCACTTCCTATCTTATAGTATTGCCTATCCAGTAGCACAGAGTATCTTATATCCCATCCTATCTTATAGCATTGCCTATCTTGTAGCACGGGGTATCTTGTATCACGTCCTATCTTATAGCATTACCTATCTTGTAGCACGGGTGTCTTTTATCACGTCCTATCTTATAGCATTGCCTATCCTGTAGCACATGTATCTATCACATCCTATTGTATAGCATTGCCTATCTTGTAGCACACGGTATCTTATTTCATGTCCTATCTTATAGCCAGGCATGTAGCTGTGGGGGACTGGGGGGGGTCTGGACCTGCCCGAAATTCAGAAAAACCATAATCCGAAAACAGTGTAAACCGAGTTTTGTTCATTTTTTAAAATTTTGCGAAAAATCGGCAGTGTCCCAAAAATGCTATGCTTAAGCATAGGGCTGCCTCCCGCTCCACCCCTGTATAGGGTGACTGGGTGGTGTTGATCAAATTTTAATGTTGCTACAGATCCTTCCCCCGGTAGGCCGACCTCGGGTCAAAACGTCAGCCCACCAACTATTATGAAGCCGGAGCCAACCCCGAACAAACAGACATACAGACAAAGAAACTTTCTAGCAATTCACATTTATTGCTCGATTGAATAAAAATTACAGTACATATTGTTTATGGTCATTTGCGAACTGTGCATGGAAGGATCAAGATTTATACTACCTACCTACATCTCATAATTCAATTATTATTTTATGTGCATTTTGTGAGTGCTTTCCATTAAGCAACGACCATTTTGCTCTGTCTTCTTTTGCCTCATTCCTCCCTTTATGAGGCAACTCAACGGCAAAACTGCGTACAATGTTCAACTTTGCCCTCATTGTAAACAAATGCAAAAAGTTGCATATTAAATTAGCTGCTAGGGCAAAACATTTGGATTTGTATTTTCCGAAAGCCCCAGTTTGCTGCTTTCTTCGAAAGCCGCATGTTTGCTGCTTTCGATAGCTTCGCATTAAATTTCACGCGCTGCTTTACAAGGTCAAAAATTTCGACTTGTGCAAGCTCTTTTTCAGTGATTAGTCATGTTTATAAGTACCCGAACGTGATTTCCTTTCAGCCCGTCTCATACATGTTTTATGATGCCAAATAGTTTATTTAAAGTAGCGAATATGGAATCAGCGGTCCCACAAAACCTCAGGGGCCAAATTTTGGAAGCAACAGTCAATCCGTGCTTCTGCAAAAAGACAAAACCTAAATTTTACGCTATGCATAGGGTACCTTTGGGCTCCCGTACATATCTCACAAACCAATCCGTGAATTTTCTTCAAATTCTACAGTAAGGTCAGTCATAAGATATCCAAGAATTAATGAAAAACTTTAGAAAAATTCATCCGCTGATTTGAGATCTTTGATAAGATACACTTGTAAATCACGTTTTCCTTACGGCATCACATCAGTATACACTGTAGTGTAAAGTGGTTACACCCAGTCGATAGCGCATAAAAGTTGATCTAGAGTGGCTTTAAAATTTTACCCTGCGGCAATTGCATAAGCGGCTAGAGCTACCAAAACCTTTTACATACATCCGTAGTTTCCGGGTTTCAGGAGTCCGATCGAGCCATTTTGATCAAAAAATTGTAATTAGCGCCCGAGAGTACCCATTGAGTGAAAATGTAAGTATCACAAAATTATCCAGTAAAACTTTTTTGCCTCACGCACACACACACTTACACACAACTCAGAAATTAATATTATAGATTTAATTAAGAGATTTAATCAGTGCTGGGTCATACTACAGTAGGTGTCGCTAAATAAGAAACTATCGGCTGGAATCGGACCCGGGTGGCTTTGACGACAAGCAGACCTTCTACCACCGAGCTAGGCAACAATTCGCCGCGTTAATTAACATTTTAGTCTATTATGTTTAAAGTGTCAACTTGGGGATAAGCTGAATGCGCGATTTTATCTGTAAGTTGATTGATTTGCTGGAAGACGAGAAGAAATTATGCTGCAAAAAATGTAATTGAAAAACCCTTCTTTGCTACGCAGCTAAAGCGAGACCTAGCGACCTACAGTGAATAAGAAAGAAGGGGTTACTGTAGCCTTAGAAAACATTTACTGAAAAAGCTCTCGAATAAATGAAACAGACTAAAGGTATTAAAACGAACGAAATTATCCGCCTTTTAACACGGGATTATATTCGTTGGTGCCGAATCCGGCGTGAGTGTCGGCCACCGAGAGTGTAAAGTTGTATCTGGGCGGCGGATCGGGTCGGCGTTCGGGGAACATGGGCGGCGGATCTGGTTTAATCTTGCGTCCGCAGTAGCCGTCTTTCTTGTGGAACAACCCGCTGCCCTGTTTGATGCCCATTCGTCGCTTCATATTCATTGTGCCCCAATTGAGCGACTTGAATTGCGGGTTCGAAATGCGGCCTACCGTGGCGTAGCAATTCTTGTCCAGCATCACTTCGTGCTGACTCGGCAACTAAATTCGGCGGTAATCAAGAGACATTTAAGTTTAATTTAAAAATTTTATGAAATTTTTAAATTTTAAAAATCTAAATTTTCAATCTTAAAATCGCGCACGCGACAAAGTACCGTTCGTAGATTGTAAATTTAGTTTTGTAAAGAAATCATACCTATATTGTAGACCGCGTGGTTTACATGCAGGCCCGTATCCAGGGAGGATAGGGAGCACGGACTTCCCCGTAAAGAAATATGACAATGGTTTTTCCTTTACTCCCCTTTGCTTTTTCATCCAAAAATCGAAAATTTCCGCGCTTCGCGCCGAATTTCACAATTAGAGTCTACTTAGTCCCAAGCATGCCTGGGCGTAAGGATGGTTTGGGGGTATGCACCCCAGAAACAAAAACCCCTCAGAATTCAATTTTTAAAATTTTTCCGTTTTTTCGCAATTTTTTGATGCCAATGGATAGTGCTCGATGAGAAACGTTAAAAAATGGTGTTTTCGCCTTCACTACCATTTTTAAGGCCATTTTTCGACCTTTGAAAAAATCTTCCACCCCCCAGAACTTTGGTGCCGCCCACCTATAATCCCAAGCGCACGGTTTGAACACTCAATTTTTAGTCTTCATACAGCCTAAGGCGTATTTTGCATCTATGTCTTCTGTTTTGCACAGGTTTTATGCAGAAAATGAGATTTGTCTCACCATATTTAAGGCATCTGGGCAGCAAAATTTACAAAGTGTTCAGCTCTAGTGGCCGTAAAACGTCTTTTTTCTTCATCTTTTGATCTTCCTTACGTCTTTGAAACATTTTGGTCATGCGTGCGCCCCCCCAAAAAAGAACAAAATCATGGATAAAGGGCTGTTTACATCATCACATATTCAGATTCACATTGCACTTTTAGCTCACTTTAGATTTCTGTATAATATTAAAAATAATGATACAATAAAACATAATATGTTATAAATAGTCTTGCGTTCTGTGTAAAGCAGTAGGTAACTCTATGATAGACCGAGTTGTTTACATCCGTTCTTCAGCTTCATCATCGCATAATCAAATTTATAATTAGCTTTACACTTTTATATAAATACATATAAGCATATTTGCAAGCATACTAAGACATGCTCTGCATATTTTCGATGTTTGATTTTATAATGTATCTTTACATTGTATATATAAAAGACCGAGTACTTGCTGAACAAACGCTTTTTTATCTTTTAAGCCAGCGCCAGTGGTTTACATCGCCTGTTCAGGGTCATATACTTTCCTGCTTATCAATTTGTGCGCTGACAAAATTACAGTTAAAATAATGCATAATGCATACATTACATCTATTTTCCTTTATTTTCAAAATTACACATTTTTTAATCTACTTTAAACTTTTAACATAGTTATTTTACTGGCTTTACATTTTCAGACGAACTTAATAAAAGTTATGGCTTATGACGGAATGTAACGTAATCCTACCTTCAATTCTCCCGCGTTCGTAGTCTATTCCACTAAGCCAAATGCACGGAAGGAGCGATTGTGAGGCCAGTGTAAACCAAAAACAGAAGTTTAAACCAAAGCGCCAAACAAACTAATGAAGTCGCGCGGCAATAAGCAGAATTTCGTTACTGTACTCAACCTGAAATTTTTCCGGAATTTCTCGTTAATTTGTCATTTCTCTCCGAAACTTGTTTAATGCGAACAACAGTGTAAACAGAAAAAGGTTTACACTACGCACCTTCAGTACAGTATACCTCTCGCCTCGACGACTGGCATGCGTGCTCGAACTACCGGCTACTATCGACCTTAGTTCGGTGAAATCTCGCGCTTCCGGTATTACTTCAACCATGCACACCTCAAATATAAATGGGATGAATAAGGGGAAAGAAGCAAAAAAATAAAACTCGAAATTTAAAAAAACAAGTACAAAAGATTAACAAAAGTACGTACATTACAAAAAACAAATACAGACTAATAATTGAGCTTAATTGGAAATTCATAGCAAATCGACTATATTTTATCGAAAAATTAAGCACGTGATTGGCTCGGTCTAAAATTCGAATAGAATTAATAGAAAGTTGAAAAAATGAAAAAATGAAAAAATGAAAAAATCTGAAAATGAAAAAATGAAAAAATCTCCGCCGAAAACAGATTACATTTTGTAATATAACAAAAAGTCGAAATTTTCCATTCACTGAATAACGATCACCACGTGGGCGTGAGGGGTTTGTACACCCCCAGAAGTTGAAACCCCCTGATTAATCTTAACCATACCTGGGCGTGGTGGGGTTTGGGGGTATGTATGCACCCCCACTCCCAGCAACCAAAATAGCCAACCCCCCAGAATTCGATTATTGAAAATTTTTTCCTTTTTTCCGCGATTTTTCGATGCCAATGGATAGTACTCGATGAGAAACGTTGAAAAATGGCGTTTTTTCGCCATACCACCATTTGAAGGCCATTTTTTGACCTTTGAAAAATCTTGCACTTCCACCCCCAGAGGTTTGGTGCCGGTCACTTATGCTCTTAACCCCCAGAATTTTATTTTTAGTAACATTTTTGGCAATTTTACCCATCCTGAATACCCCCCAGAATTTTCTTGCTGCCCACGTACATATATATGATAACGAAACAACAGGCAAGTGGGGGAGAGGTTTGGATGATTACTCCAGAATGATGTAAGGAAAAATTTCATGAAAAAAATGAGACAAAATGAGGGCTAAATACCGAAGTAAAACGAAAATTTTCTTTCAAACTGTTTGAGATCGACCAGAAACTGTAGATAACGCTATTTTAGTACTTAAAACAGTTTTCGACGTCGTTTTGACCATAAAAAACTCAATATTTGACCACCAGACCGACTACGCTGCGCTTCTATGGCAATCAACCACACGTGGACGTGGGGGAGTGGGGTTCGGAGGGGGTATGCAACCCAGAAGTCTGAATACCCCTCCCCCCGGAAACAAAAATATCCCCTAGCATTCAATTTTTGAAATTTTCTGTATTTTTCGCAATTTTTTGATGTCAATAAAATAGTGCTCGATGAGAAACGTTGAAAAATGGTGTTTTTTGCCATACCAACTTTTTTTGACCTTTGAAAACTCTTGCACACTCCCAGCAATTATCGGTGCTAGCCACCTATGGTAACGAAAGACGCCCGTACTATGTGAAGGTAATATACGAAAATCTAAAAAATAATTAGTTAAATTATAATTGATCGGGTAAGAAAAATAAAAATATTAGAAACATTGAACAAATAAGAAATAAGTACCGATTCATTTTAAAGACTGCACGGGATGGGAACACACGTAGGCGTGGGCGTTGGGGGGGGGGGGTAGGGGGTTTGGGGGTATGCACCCCACAATAATCAAGATACCACCCAAAATTCAATTTTTAAATTTTTTTTGTTTTTTTTTCCAATTTTTTGATGCCAATGGATAGTACTCGATGAGAAACACCATACTACCATTTAAGACCACTTTTTGACCTTTGAAAATCTTGCACTCCCCAGAATTTTGGTGCAGCCCAACCAAGGATAGGAAACACTACACCCATAGTCAGTCAGTCTCCTCCAAATCCCAAAAAATTCTGAGATTTTTTACTTCCGCCGCCATGTTTGGCAGAAACATCATACGTGGGCAGGGCAACAAGAAAATTCTGGGGGTGCAAGATTTTTTGAAGGTCAAAAAATAACCTTAAAAATGGTGGTATGGCGATAAAAACACCATTTTTCGACGTTTCTCGTCAAGCACTATCCATTGGCATCAAAAAATTGCGAAAAAAGGAAAAAAATTTAAAAATTAACGAGGGGGGTATTTCGATTTCTAGGGGGGTATTTTGGTTTCTGTGGCGTGCATACCCCCAACCCCCACGCCCAGGTGTGAAAGCATGCGTTTTTAGCCTTTTTTACGTGCTTTCTCTAATTTTAGGTAGAAAATAAAAGGTCATTTACATTCCGATCCATTAAAAATGGCCGACTACCATACGTGGGCAGCAAGAAAATTCTGGGGGGGGTGCAAGATTTTTTGAAGGTCGAAAATTGGCCTTAAAAATGGTGGTATGGCGATAAAAACACCATTTTTCGACGTTTCTCGTCAAAAACTATCCATTAGCATCAAAAAATTGCGAAAAAAACGAAATAAATTTTTAAAAATTAAATTCTGGGGAGGGGTATTTTGATTTCTGGGGGATATTTTGCTTCTGGGGTGCATACCCCACGCCCAGATGTGCCGACTACCCCTATCAGCTTTTGCTAGTCCCTAAAGCTCTGCCGAAGAGGCCAAAATAGTGTTTTTCTTCGTTTCCGGGCGTTATTCTGTTGAAAATCATTTTTGAAGCAGAATTTTCGACTTTTTCAAATTAGGAAAATTTCATAATTTTAAAAATCTTTAAAAACTTCATATAAAATAGCGCTCATGCGGTCTAAATTTCAAAAATTTGATGAAAATACCGCGAAAGTTTGTAAAAATTGTACAAAATGACGGTTGGAGAGGATTGGAATTGCAGATCTATTTTCTTTAATCACGCACAAGCTGTAAAAGCCCACTGAACAAAATTTGGCGCAAAAATTTTTTTTTCAGAATTTCGAGTAAAAATTGTGTAAAATAAGAGCAATTATTGAATATAATTCAGAAATTTTCAAAATCAATCAAACCAATTGTATTAAATTTAAAAAAAAATTGAGAAATTGCAATCAATGATATTAATTAACAAAAAAAGGGAATAATACGCTAATAATAAATAAATAAATAAAGAAGGAAAAGTAAATAATTAATTAATACGGGCCCGCTCCCATATCGCCCCTTGCATTGTGACTATAGATGAGCAGGTGCTATATCCTGAAATCCGATGAGAGCAAATTCGCCTAAAATAGATTCTGGGGATCTATTGATTTTGTGGGGGTGCCCAGCATACCTGGGCCTGCGGGGGGGGGGGGATTGGGTATGCACTCCCGGAAACCAAAATACCCCCCCAGAATTACATTTCGTGAAATTTTTTGTTTTTTTTCGCAATTTTTTCATGCCAATGGATAGTGCTCGATGAGAAACGTTGAAAAATTGTGTTTCTTCGCCCTACCACCATTTGAAGGCCATTTTTTGACCTTTGAAAAATCTTGCACTTCCACCCCCAGAGGTTTGGTGCCGGTCACTTATGCTCAACCTCCAGAATTTTATATTTTTAGTAACATTTTTGGCAATTTTACCCATCCTGACCCCCCAGAATTTTCTTGCTGCCCACGTACAATATATATGATAACGAAACAACAGGCAAGTGGGGAGAGGTTCGGATGATTACTCCAGAATGATGTAAGGAAAAATTTCATAAAAAAATTAGACAAAATGAGGGCTAAATACCGAAGTAAAAGAAAAATTTTCTTTCAAACTGTTTGAGATCGACCAGAAACTGTAGATAACGCATATTTTAGTACTTAAAACAGTTTTCGACGTCGTTTTGACCATAAAAAACTCAATATTTGACCACCAGACCGACTACGCTGCGCTTCTATGAGTAACAACCACACGTGGACGTGGGGGGAGGGTTCGAGGAGGTATGCAACCCAGAAGTCTGAATACCCCTCCCCCGGAAACAAAAATATCCCCCAGCATTCAATTTTTTGAAATTTTCTGTATTTTTTTCGCAATTTTTTGATGTCAATAAAATAGTGCTCGATGAAAAACGTTGAAAAATGGTGTTTTTTGCCATACCAACTTTTTTTGACCTTTGAAAACTCTTGCACACCCCCAGAATATCGGTGCTAGCCACCTATGGTAACGAAAGACGCCCGTACTATTGAAGGTAATATACGAAAATCTAAAAAATAATTAATTAAATTATAATTGATCGGGGAAGAAAAATAAAAATATTAGAAACATTGAACAAATAAGAAATAAGTACCGATTCATTTTAAAGACTGCACGGGATGGGAACACACGTAGGCGTGGGCGTTGGGGGGGGGGGTAGGGGTTTGGGGGTATGCACCCCCAATCAATCAAGATACCACCCAAAATTCAATTTTTAAATTTTTTTGTTTTTCTTTCCAATTTTTTGATGCCAATGGATAGTACTCGATGAGAAACACCATACTACCATTTAAGACCACTTTTTGACCTTTGGAAAATCTTGCACTCCCCCAGAATTTTGGTGCAGCCCAACCAAGGATAGGAAACACTACACACCATAGTCAGTCGTCCCTCCAAATCCCAAAAAATCTGAGATTTTTACTTCCGCCGCCATGTTTGGCAGAAACATCATACGTGGGCAGGGCAACAAGAAAATTCTGGGGGTGCAAGATTTTTGAAGGTCAAAAAATAACCTTAAAAAATGGTGGTATGGCGATAAAAACACCATTTTTCGACGTTTCTCGTCAAGCACTATCCATTGGCATCAAAAAATTGCGAAAAAAGGAAAAAAATTTAAAAATTAAATTCTGGGGGGTATATTCGATTTCTAGGGGGTATTTTGGTTTCTGTGGCGTGCATACCCCCAACCCCCCACGCCCAGGTGTGAGAAACATGCGTTTTTAGCCTTTTTTACGTGCTTTCTCTGCAATTTTAGGTAGAAAATAAAAGGTCATTTACATTCCGATCCATTAAAAATGGCCGACTACCATACGTGGGCAGCAAGAAAATTCTGGGGGGGTGCAAGATTTTTTTTGAAGGTCGAAAATTGGCTCTTCAAAATGGTGGTATGGCGATAAAAACACCATTTTTCGACGTTTTCGTCAAAAACTATCCATTAGCATCAAAAAATTGCGAAAAAAACGAAATAAATTTTTAAAAATTAAATTCTGGGAGGGGTATTTTGATTTCTGGGGGATATTTTGGTTTCGGGGGGTGGGGGTGCATACCCCCACGCCCAGATGTGCCGACTACCCCTATCAGCTTTATGCAGTCCCAAAACTCTGCTGCCGAAGAGGCCAAAATAGTGTTTTCTTCGTTTCCTGGAGACGTTATTCTGTTGAAAATCATTTTTGAAGCAGAATTTTCTGACTTTTTCAAATTTAGAAAATTTCATAATTTTAAAATCTTTAAAAACTTCATATAAAATAGCGCTCATGCGTATCTAAATTTCGAAAATTTGATGAAAATACCGCGAAAGCTTGTAAAAATTGTACAAAATGACGGTTGGAGAGGATTGGAATTGCAGATCTATTTTCTTTAATCACGCACAAGCTGTAAAAGTCCACTGAACAAAATTTGGCGCAAAAATTGTTTTTTCAGAATTTCGAGTAAAAATTGTGTAAAATAAGAGCAATTATTAAATATAATTCAGAAATTTTCAAAAATCAATCAAACCAATTGTATTAAATTTGAAAAAAATTGAGAAATTGCAATCAATGATATTAATTAACAAAAAAAGGGAAGAATACGCTAATAAATAAATAAATAAATAAAGAAGGAAAAGTAAATAATTAATTAATACGGGCCCGCTTCCCATATCGCCCCTTGCATTGTGACTAATAGATGAGCAGGTGCTATATCCTGAAATCCGATGAGAGCAAATTCGCCTAAAATAGATTCTAGGGATCTATTGATTTTGTGAGGTGCCCAGCATACCTGGGCCTGCGGGGGGGGGGGATTGGGGCATGCACTCCCCGAGAACCAAAATACCTCCCCAAATTACATTTGTGAAATTTTTTGTTTTTTTTCGCAATTTTTTCATGCCAATGGATAGTGCTCGATGAGAAACGTTGAAAAATTGTGTTTCTTCGCCCTACCACCAGTTTTGAGGCAATTTTTTGACTTTTGAAAAAAATCTTGCACCCTCCTAGAACTTCGGTGCCGCCCACCTAGGGTGCCCAGCAGGCCCCACGCTCATGTTTGATTGCGACGTTATAAAAGCACGTTCCATGTGCTAAAGTTATAGAGGGTAAAAAGAAGTTAAATGTGGACGGCTAAAAAGTGTAAAGTTTAAAGAATTAGAGGCAAACCAGCTAAAAAGTCGAAAAAATCGGCTAATATACTTGCGTTCCTTCGGCCATGGCGCCAACGGGCCAAATTTCTTTCGGTTTCGGGGTCAACGGAATTTCGGGTATAAAATTCGTGATGCGTATAATGTCCCCCGCTTTCCATCCGTCGACGGCGAAAGTCCAGCGGCGACCCCGCAAACCGGCCAACAAGGCGATATGGGCCGTGTGATTCGGGTCGCATCTCACTTCGAGCACCTTAGGATTGAAATTTATGGAAAAATTAAAAAAATAAAAATCAAAGTTTTAAAATCTTGGATTTTATAATATGTAGGGTAAAGAATTATAAAATGTCAACCTAAAGACCTTTGAGCTGAGCTCCTTAAGCATCGCGCTTTACTCTTTTAAAACAACATTTATACTTTTTGACAAACACTTTTCTGATAAATAAAAAATTAGAATGCTTAAAAAATTTTTTTTCAAAAAATAATTCGATTTATGAAAAAAATGGGAAAAACAGACGAAATTTCTGGTCAAAAATTTCTAAAATCTTGAAAATTGTCCCAAAAACCGAACACAAGTAGTATATTTCATAGATCAACAAGGTAAAGATATTTTATAGATCAGCAAGGTAAAGAGGAGTTTTCTCCCAGCAATTTCGTATGTATACATATGGCAGAATTACTGTAGCTATTTCTCAAAGCAGTTCTGTAGTCAGTAGTCTAAGATAAAAAGTCAGAAAAATCAAAGACAATCAAATAATGAGCAAAAAAATTTAAAAAATGAGAAAAATGAAAAATAAATCAAACAATGAGAAAAAAATTAAAATTTCCAAAAATCTTTGCCAGTTCCGTTCCAGACGGCCATTTTTCGCGTACGAGAGGCTTACTGTAGTTACATTCCAATGCTCCTTCGAAATTAAAGTTTTAAAGAATTTTTAATTTCAAAAACAATAACAAACATTTTTGGCCAAAAAACAGGCAGCAAAAATGGAATAATTAGGTATGTGCTTATGTTGCGATCAGAGGAGAAGATTTTTCCAAAAATCCAAGTCATACACTTACTGTGGTCGTCAGCAAGTTAGATTGGGGAGCCAACTTCAAAGCACAACTTTATACGAGTTTAAATTTTAAAAAAGTCGGGCGAAGAAGCGAGGAAGAACGAATCTTATTACCGAGACAGATTAACCTCTGAAAACGTAGTTTCGGTTAGTTTAAATAAAGTTTGGTTTTTTTAAATGTTCAATTTTCCAGACGGCATTCAAAATAAAGATCCGAAATGAAAATTAATAAATTGAATCAAAATTATCTTTAATTTTCGCTACGAAATCGGCCCGTGCAAGTCCATAGGGAAGCTGGGCACAAGTGCACACTGGGGGTGTGGGGGTATCCCCGACCCCTACCACAACTTCTGCAAGGCATACCCCCTCAGGCCGTTTTGTGACCAAGCCTGTTGTTTGACCATGAAAAAAGCGTTAAGTGGCGTCTAGCATTGTAGTTTCGGGTGCATTGCATATATACTAATTTTTCTAGCAGTAGCCTAGCCTCTCCAATTACTTCTTCCAGACAATTTTCCCTATTATTTTGCGTATTTTTGATATTGCAGGTCATTTAATCGCCCATAACGTTACTGTTTTTATGCAAATTTAAGCATAAATATTCATGAAGAAAAAAATAAAACGAATCAAGTACCAAAATTTGTTAAAATCTGATATTCAATAGGTAAAAAATCACTGATTCGATCCACCCCCTCAAGGAACTCCGGCTGACCCCCTCCCAAACCTTTTGACCGTGTGAATGTATGACGGTGAGGAGGATTCTATCCCCGGACAGGACCAGACATGCACTGGGGTTGGGGGTTTAGAACACCTAGAATGGAAAGTTATTCAGAGAAATGAGGCAAGAAACGGATGAAAATTAAAAAATTTTCCTAAAGAAGCTTAAAATTGACCAGAAACGGTGTGTAGTTAAAACGCTTTATTTTACGGCTTATCACAGTTTTTGAGGTCATTTGGCACAGAAAGCACTATTCTTGACCCCCAAACCGGTTAACCCCACAGATATGCCGTTCTGTGCATTTATATATACATAGTCAGGAGCAGTGATCGGACCGAGGCCTGGCCTCGGCCTCGGCAAGCCTCGGCGTTTTTTGGAGCCTCGGCCTCGGCGCCGAGGGCGAAGCTGAAAAGTGCCGAGGCGCCGAGGGTTAAAATCAAATTTGAATTAGTTTAATATATCCGTTAAATATTAACTATTTAGAATGCATCTGCAGTACACAGGCTGTTTCTCACCTATTGGCTTTTCTTATGGTTTTAGGCGCGTACCCAGTTACACCAAGTTGCATACAGCAAAGTGCCAATTGATATTCATATGATGACTAACTTTTATTTCTCATGCCCGCTACATGGATCGGAAAGTACAGTGCAGAGAAAATAATCGTAATATTAAACACTTTATCTAACTAAAATAAATGTTTATATGTTTATTGTTGTTAGCCAGAATTCTGATTTTAATCTGATGAAGCAGATAATTCATCATCAAAATCCAGATCATCTGAATCAGAGTTATCCTCATCCATTTCGCCTTGTTGTGCTATCGCATCGTCGTCATCGTTTATCAGATTCTTTAAAGTCACACTATTATAACCAACTGCTTTGAGATTATGCTTTACAAAAAGGAGTTTTTGAACATTTGTCTGTCATTCATTCACCACAGCTTTTCTATTCTTCTACCGCATTGTCATGAATTATTTTTTATTTTAGAGGTTTTGTGTATCAGTATCACTGATTAAGTATCCTACCGACCTTCCTGCATAGCACATAGTTCCTATTTTAACCCTAACGTAGAGCTCAGGCTCGTATACAGGGGGATTGGGGAAAAGTGCCCCTTTCGGAATAAAATGTGAGAATAATCGCGAAAGCGCGTTGAATTTCACAATGATAATTTGAACAACCAAAAGCGTCTTTTAGCTACATGGATCGAAAAGTACAGTCGCTACATGCAGAGGCGGATTTAAGGGGGCGGTCGCTCCCCATTGGCCGACATATTTGGCGAGATAAAGAATGGATATGCAATTTGCAATGATTTTTGGTCGTCAGTGACCATAATTTCTCAAATTTTTCCGGCGCTGCGCGCCGGATGATACCTATTAATGACATTTATTTACTTTCTTGGCGACAGGACCCGGTTTCACCATAAGTTTACGACTCCTAAGAGTCCTACGACTTCCGTTTTACGGGAAAATTGGGTTTCACCATCTTTTTACGAGTTATGAATTACGACTACGAGTTATGAGTAACGAGCAACGGGTTAAGAGTTCGTATTACGAGGGTTTCACCAGGATTTCCGTAGGACTCATAAAAACTCATTTTTTACGAGTACTTTTTGGACCTGGATTTAGTCAACAAGAATTAATAAGCTTCTCAGAAAATTTATAACTCTAAATAAAAACGAAAATAACAATATTAGTAATAATAATAATGACGATAATAACAATAATAATAATAATAATAATAATAATAATAATAATAATAATAAGAATATTACTAATACTAATAATAATAATAATTATTATTATTATTATTATTATATACTAATACTAATAATAATCATAATAATAATTATTATTATTATCATTATTATTACTAGTATAATTTATAAACGAAATCAATTAAATCAGATTCAGAGACGTTACGAAGCTGAAAGTATATCACAGCGTATTATTTCAGTTTTCAAATTTAACAAATCAATCTCAGTTGTCATTAATACGTATATAAAATATGCAGTCGGCTGTTTTCCGAAGGAAGTGCTATGAAATTCTAATTTTCAGAAATCCAATCAAAAATGTCTGATTTCCGCAATTCATGCAAAATGTCTAAGTGATTGTACTATTTTTCATAAAAAAGCTGCGAACATTACTAACAAGGGCTAAAGAAATAAAATTTCGAATTACTACTCAAGAATGCAGCTTAAGAATCGAATTTTATGGGATTTCTCTAAATCATTTTTTGAAAAATATATTATTTTTTTAATGCTAATCTTTCTACCCTTTACATGTGCTGCCAGTATATGTATTATTTAGGTGTGTGCACGAAAGTGAAACAAATTGAGAAAAAACATACCAGAAAACTATTAAACGCACTAGTCTGCCACTTCTTTACGAGTCCTATGGACCTCTTTTTGATCCGTGATAATATTACAAAATTTACGAATCTTTTCATTCGTAACATTCGATCGTAATATCTGGTGAAACCGCCCAGCCGTTATTCGTGAAAAAGCTTTCGTAAAAAGTACTCGTAGAACTCGTAACTCGTAGCCCGTGGCTCGTAAATCTCAGTTTTTGGTGAAACGGAAACTTGTAGCACTCGTAGCCCGTACTCATGAAACCGTCACCCGTAACTCCTAACTCGTAGCTTTGTGGTGAAACCGGGCCCTGGAAGCCCTTTTCTGTTCATGTAGGTTTCAAAACAATTTTAACAGCAGAAACAGCTATTTTTGCATAGTTTTCTTCTATTTTCAATAAAAAAAATTTCAATGTTTTGCATCAAATGCTATAAATACAGGGAATCAAGCAGTAAATCATGCTTCTAGACGTCTATCCGCCTTAATTTTGCAAATTTCTCGGCGCTTCGCGCCTGATTTTTGTTAAAGTCTTAGAAATTTAATGATTTTTTTTTGCACACAATTGTCGAAAATTCTAAAATTTTAAGAAAAATATGATTTCAAAAGTGATTTTATGTAAAAGTATACAATGTAAAACACCGAATAATGCTATTTCGCGCGTTGAGGGCAAAATTTTGGACCTGTTTTTGACTTTTTTGGAAAAGTTCGTATACCGCCCCTCCCGCTACTGGATGGATCAGAAAGTACAGTAATTCTCGCATTCGTCTGCTACCATAAAACGTTCAAAGAATCTTTTTTTGTAAAGCACAATCTCAAAGCAGTTGGTTATAATAGTGACTTTAAAGAATCTGATAAACGACGATAACGCGATAGCACAACAAGGCGAAATAGATGAGGCTAACTTTGATTCAGATGATCTAGATTTCGATGATGAATTATCTGCTTCATTAGATTAAAATAAAAATTCTGGCCAACACCAATAAACATTTGTTTTAGTTTGATAAAGCGTTAAATTTTACGATTATTCTCTAGCTCATGTACATACAAAATATTCTAAGAGTACTATTTATGGGTATAGGTATATAAGCTTGACCCTCGGCATTACCCCTCGGCCTCGGCCTCGGCCGAGGCAAGGATTTTAAGTCGCCTCGGCCTCGGCCGAGGCCGAGGGTCCAAAAAGTACCCTCGGTCCGATCACTGGTCAGGAGCACACATGGGCGTGGGGGTTTGGGGGGTATGCACCCCCCAGAATTCAAATTTTGAAATTTTTTTCGCTTTTTTAGCTTGATTTTTTGATGCCATTGGATAGTGCTCGATGAGAAAGGTCGAAAAATGGTTTTTTTCGCCATACGACCACTTTTAACACCTTTTTTTACCTTTGAAAATTTTTTCACCCCCCCCCAGAATTCTGGTGCTGCCCTCGTATGGTCAGGACTCGAGTCACTGTCAGGCAATTTCGTTGAATTATCGAACATTTTGTGCGTGATTGTGGGAACGAACGTAGCAAAGTTCAAAAGAGAATTATAAATTCGTTTAAAATTTGAAAACTTCCGTCCTTTCCACTTAAAAAAATACCTAAAATGAAAATGAAATGATTAAAAATTGAAAATTATCGTTAAATTCTTATATGTTTGCCGATAAAAGAGATTAAAAGAGTCAAAATGAGCTCAGAAGTGCTAGAAAATACCGCCTCATTAAAGCATTCCTAGGCTATTTCAATCACGTTTCGCATTTAAACAGCAAAAAGACCCAAACCCCAAATTTATCGGTCTCGAATAAGGGAATTTTACTTGGGGACCGTTAGTTGTTCAAATTTCGTGGCGGAAACTGTATCTTCTATTGATGATTGATAGGATGAGAAGTGACAGGAATTTAGCATGAATCAAATAAAAAGTTAATAGACGAGAAAAGTATTCGAATTTTAGCCTACGACGTTCCCCAAATTTTGCAAGTCCATCGCCCAGATATAGGCACGTATCTCTGGGGGAATGGGTGGGTTCGGAACACACATGGGCGTGGGGTTGAGGGGGTATGCATCCCCAGAAGTTGAAATACCCCCCAGAAATCAAAATACCCCCCCCCCAGAAAATGTTTTTGTTGTTTTTTTAGCAATTTTTTGATGCCATTGCATAGTTCTCGATGAGAAACGTCGAAAAATGGTGTTTTTCGCCATACAGCCACTTTTAAGACCATTTTTTGACCTTTGAAAATTTTTTTCAATTTCCACCGGAATTTCGGTGCTGCCCACCTATGGTTCGACCCCCCAAAATTCAGAAAAGTAGGACTTTTTAAACGTTATTTTGTGCTATTTTTGGCCTTTTTGGGCTTAATATCCCCAAAAATTGGTGTTAGTCCCCTCACAATAGGACGGCCAGCTACGTGCCTGCCCAGCTATGTACCAAAAAACGTTCAAAAATTTAACTAAGTCGATTATACAATCGATTGTCCCGAAATATATTAATGGAGCACGAGACATTAATTAAACGAGCTTTTAAAGCGAATTAAATGGGCTGGATTTTTTCGACGGGATAACAGAAGAAAAAATAGAAAATATTCGATATAATTCGGACAGGCCATTTAACGCACCCTTTCTTCATAAAATCCATCCGGCGGAGGTCTGTGCGGATAAGCGGTTATCCAAAAATAGTCGAAATTATAGCCTCCCTGTACATGCTGATTAATGCGTTTTCCAGTAAAGTATTAAGGGCTGCGATAAAAAGTGACAGAAACTAACGTAAGCGAAGAGCATACATGATCTTGGAAGGAGGGTTTGGGGGTTTCAACCCCCGCAGAATCATTTTTCACCCCCGCTAAAAATTTTTCACCCCCCCAGAATTGGCGATTTTTCAAAAGTTTCCTAAACTTACCTGAAAATTGGTAGAAAAAGTGTCTTTTAAGGGTTTTTGGCTATCTATTTGCTCACAATCGCCAAATTTTCGGCGCTTCGCGCCATATATTCATGTTTTAAGCGATATATTGGTCAATTTATTCGACTTTTTTCGAAATTTTTTCATGATTTTATGCTCTAGAAGGATAGAGTATCGTCAGAAACGCCAAAAAACGATGTTTTTTAACGCGTACCGGCCATTTTTGGGCCCAAAAAAGGCACTTTAGGTTTTCACCTCCAGAATTCCCATGCTGTGCATGTGTGGCGGAGAGTATGGATATTTTGCCTGAAAAGTTGTCACAATTTCCATCAGCGTTTTTTAGCATGACCCCAATTAGCACCAGTGCTAATGAAAATTTGTTCCATTAGCACGGGATATGCAGATTACATCAGCACGCCAGATTTTTGCCCGGTCATTACCTACATATAGTGTCGGTAATGCAGTCCTTTCTTTTTTAAATTAGCTGTTTAAGAATGCCATGATATTCTGCAGATCAACGTTTTTCTTGATCAATGTTTATTCTTTAAATAAATCAAGAATTCATGCTAAATCACAATTGTTGGCTTCCTAATGCTCAATAAACTTAGAAACTGATACCTCTGTACCTATTACAACATCAAAAATGATAATACGGTTGCCATATACTAATTTGATATAAAAACAGACGTCACTGCGCTTATGAATTGAATAATAAATGAACATAAAGAAGCCGATTTTGTCTTCAAACAACATGAAACAGCAGAAAGTTGTCACACAAGTAATCATTATGAGCTGTAAATCGTTAAACAAATAGGCGAGATGAATGCTAAATCTTTTAGGTTGTACGAAGATTGATGGTGAAGTGTTTGAATTGCGCGATTGGAGCTAAATAAACATAAGCATGACACTCGGCGCGAAGTGCTGGAAATTTTTTCGGATTTTTGTCAAAAATACATTGAAAAGCCTTAAAATTACTACAATTTTACCAAAAAGACGTCTTCGTGTATCCGTTAGCACGTCGTGCTAAGGGCCAAAATTTTCATTAGCACAGGGCAACTTCTATTAAAAAACAATGATTTCTTTAAATACATAGGTACCAAAGAAATAGGAGCATGATTTTTAATCTAGTACACAGCAGTTTGCATAAGTGAGCGAAAATTGGGCAAAAATTTACAAAAATTGGATTTATTTTGCATTAAGTTCTAAACTCTGTTTTAAAAAATATTGCAAAAAAAGATATTTAAAATAATTTTATTCTGGGATCTGGCCGATTGTCATCCGAAAATGCTTCTTTGAGGGCTAGGCATGAGGATTTTATATATTTTCTACTGTTTTTAGGTTTTAGGTTCTGGATCACACATTCCATATAGGGTATTACTCCCACCTCAGGGTCCGAGACTTGAATCACTGTCCGACGATTTCGAGCTATCAAACATTTTCTGCATGCGAAGATGTTGAAATTTTTTACTTAATAAAAAATTACCGACATTTCTGTTTTGCTACCTAATCCTAATGAACTTAAGGCAAAATTTTCGATGAATTCTCATATTTTTTACTTACAAGAGTGACGAAACTAGTCAGAATGGGACAAAAAGTAGTTAAAAATGCAGTTTTTCACATTAAAACATGCTATATAGGATGTTTTAGACATTATTCATTTCTGACCTGCTAAAAAGACTAGACTCTAAATTTCGTGGTCCTAAATTTTAAAAGTTCACCCCCTGAACTTTTGACCTTGGGAAACTATGGTCAGGATCGGATGTTTCCAAAGTGCCTGCGCAGGCCCAAAGTGAAATTTGTGACATCGATCAATATGCATGACAAAAATTCTTAACACAAACTCACCTCAATCACGCAATATTTAATATACGTCTTTACAAGAAAGTGACTTCTGAAGCACAATGTATTCGTACCTTCCATTTTTCAGGCAAATCAAGTTTAAATGCGACAAAAATGCTTTGAAAAAAGATTTATCCAGATTTCTTTCAATTAAAAACATTTATCAAAACATGTCTGCGGGCACGTATCTCTGGGAAAAAAGGAGGGGTTCGGACCCCCCAAATTCAGAAAAATAAAATAAGACTTTTTAAACGTTATTTTGTGCTATTTTCGGCCTTTTTGAACTCAGTCCCCCAAAAATTTGTGTTGGTCCCCTCCAAATAGGACGGCCAGCTACGTGCCTGCATATCTGGCAAGAACACTTTAGGCGAATATGCAACGTTCACACATCTTAATCATCTTATGGGACACGGATTTCATTCTGTCCGAAAACTTTGTTTATCCATTTGTTACAAACGTTTAAATTCTCAATTCTGGAAATTTCCCCGACTGCCTTAGGCATCATTAAGCTTATTTTACTTATTTTGACTGGTCGAACGTCCTAAATGATAAAGAAAGATGAAATGAAAAATAATATGGCAAAAAATGATTATAAAATAAAATAATAATAATAAAATTAAAATAATACTTTAATTAGAATGAACAAAGAAGTCGAATCTGACAAAAAAGGAAGATACGGGAATCACGCTGGCCACTTATTCACGTTGGCCAAATAGGCCAGCGCCACTCACGAATTTTCGATACCAATTTTAAATATTAGTGTCTAAAAGGTTAAGATTACAGCCCACGACAGTCATTTTTAGCAAGGAAGGCCCACCTTATCGTACCTTATGAACAAAAAGTGCCAAACTTTCAACAAATGGAAGGAGAGGCTTAAGTTCTTATCTAATAAAGGTTGAGAGAGAGGGTGCAAGAATTTAAAATAACAATCGATTATTTCCAAAGGAGCCCAATAAATATCTAGTGGTCACATTTTTTAGGGAGGCGTATGTACATATACAGTGTTCAGAAAAAAAGACACATTTTGTTTTTTGTTGAAACTATCAATATTGGAAAACTGAGATTTTTTGCCAGCTCACGGCACAACTATCCCTAAAGATGCCAGCAACAATTACAGTACAGTACTCGGCGCTAGTTGCTTGGCACTGTATTAACCAAAACACCTGGCGTGAGGAGGGGGGGGTTAGGGTATGCTCTCCCCGAGAAACCGAAATACCCCCCAGAATTCAATTTTTAAATTTTTGTTTTTTCGCAATTTTTGATGCCAATGGATAGTGCTCGATGAGAACGCTGCAAAATGGTGTTTTTCTTCGCCTAACCACCATTTTTAAGGCCATTTTTTGACCTTTGAAAAATCTTGCACCTCCCAGAATTTCGGTGCCGCCCACCTATGTTAACCAAACTCAACCACGAATCAACTTACGCAAGTTTCTTTTTCACCGTACTTCATAGACTATCTGCTTAACAAATTTTCTGATTAGGAATCTGTACTTCGACCTTCAATAAGTTTTATTTTACAGTTTAAGTGATCTCTAAATTTTATGTAATACTTTTAAATAAAGAAAAGCCTACCGTTGGTAGTTTAAGCCCAATCTGTGCACAAGGTATAGTCTTTAACAAGCGCACAGTAAAGTGTGATACTCTAATAAATACGTGACTGCACAAATCCCATGCCAAATCCTGCTTGAATTGAATTATTTTTGCTCAAAGATACGCCTCTTACTCGTAGTCGATATTTATGCATTTTGAAGAAAAAGCTCACTAAATGGCTTAAAACCTAGTCTAATTTATTTTTCTAGCAAATGTGCGATATTGAGACAAAACTGACCCTAGAAGCAGTGAACATTCTAAACCCTAAATTATGCTTAAATGCCGCTTAATATCGTTTTCATTTAAATATCATTCTTTACCAACGTTCTTGAGCTATCCAAATTAATTTCGACATTTATAACATAGATTTGTATGACAATGAGCTTTATCTATACAGAATTTGTTATTTCAAGTCAATGTTGGAGCGCACGTTCGCATTTGGACTGTAGTATCAGCTAAAGGTACAGTACGAAAATGAACTCTCAATAAAAGGTTGAAAATATATAGCAATTCACTTGTGGAAAGTTTTATCAATTTCGCTTAATATAAAAAGTTATTGGAAAAATAAAAATGTGTCCTTCTTTCCGAACGCCAAGTTTGTACATGAAGTTCAAAAATATTAAAAGAAGAACTACACAAATTGATTGACTTTGCGAAACAGATTTTCAGAAAGTGTTGATTTTGTTCGTTCTTATCTTTAATTTTGACTTATTTTCCCCGCAAAATTCTATTTTCCATTCATGGCACTGAACTCCCCGTCTTCTCATCCCACATGCACGCTTGGTTTGAATCCTTCTGCTACCAATATGCGTGAAGACTAGCACTTTGCTCAGACCTGTCTTGCTGTCAGTGGCGTGGCTGTGGAGGGGGGCTAATCTAGCCAAAATTTTAGATGTATGAGTATTTTTACGACGGTCCCTCGAAGAAAAAATGGAGATTCTTAAATCGTATCTGAAAGAACGCTATAATAGATTTTAGCACACTTTTAAAGCAAATAAGCCCAAAATTTTCGGGCCATTCGCGCCTTATTTATATAAAGCATATTTGTTTAATCATAATTGAAATCAAATTTGTTTTTTAAAATTTTTCATTCCTCTATGTCCGGATCTCGTCGAGAACAACTCAAAAACACCTCTATTTTCTGCCAACCCTAAGCTATTTTGAGATATCCAACTTCAAAATTACCGCCCCCTCCCAAATCAGAAGGCCAGCTACGCCACTATTCACTGTGTAGGTACTTTTAGTAACTATTAAAGTGCCCAAGCATACCAGTATCAGGATCTCTGCCATGAAGTTTGGGCATTTTGATAGGATCGGCGGTATACTGTGCATCTTTGAAAATTCTATAATCGTATTTGTATTGCGTATTTTTACGCGGTTTCGGAAAATATCGCTTCGAATCTGACAAAGGATTGCGCGAAACGCATCTTTCATTTAAGACGGAAGCGCTCAAGGCCGCTAGGCAATGATAATTTTTGTTGACACATAGGCCTTGAAAATGGACTATATGGTCTGATTTAGTCAAAATTTGGCTCAGGCGATTCAGGCTCATCATAGAACCTAAGAAACAAAATTAAAACATTAACCGTAATAGACAGAGGTCGAAATGCATTACTCACATTAGTACCGAAATTTTGAGACCAATCCATACTTGTTCTCAGTGAAGGGGATACTCGAAACTATAGCTTTCTTTCTGGCCCTCTCATCAACTCGAAAAAACCGACAATAGCAAGGATCATATTGTCAAAGCCAGAAATATTTCGATAAAAGCCATTCTTAGTTCTCAAAAAAGTACCTACTTACCTTATTTGCGTAATCTTGCCAAATACTGATTTGTCGTTTCTATCCACGTGATCTCTTAGATTTACTGGAAATTTCAAGCGGAAAATGGCCGATAGCCTTCTTATATAACATATGCGACCTTTCAAGTTTTATTCGAAATAAGCCTTAATCTTCCACAATCCGTATAAGATTTTGTTAAGAAAAGGAATTTATTTCTACCGTTCGCTTCATCCAAGCATACCCAAGGAAATGCAAAAATTAGTAGAAACGGTTACATTCAAAACATGCAAGATCTTTTGTTTCTTGAACTATAATGCATAAAATACGGAAAAACTATTCCATCCACACATGGGCGTGGGGGAGTTTGCACCCCCCTCAAAGTTGAAATACCCACAGCAGGTTACTGCAGACCCACAGAATGCTATTTTTAGTACCATTTTTGGCGATTTACCCAATCCTGACCTGACGCCCACAGAACTTCAATGCTGCCCATGTATGCCTCCTCGCGTAAATAACATGAACCGGTCATTCAGAGCTAGTTAAGCAGCCAAACAGCATACGATTTAAACATAAAAACCGTAAAAACAAAACGTTTGCATAAATTGTAGAATTATATTTTTCGAAACTTTTTTCCAATTTTTGAAACAATTTAATGTTTCAAGAATTTCGCTTATACCCAGCAAAATCGCACAGTCGTTCATGTTTGTTGCGCAATACGCCTCAGGCTATTTTTAATGCCACGAAAGAACTAACAATCATCGCTATTCTACGATTCATAAGACATAACGTTATACAACGATGTAAATATTTTATTCAATAACTAAACTGCGTAACAAAAATCAACAGAACATATTACAACGTGAAAGGAGTAAGCTATGCGCGATTCACGAGACAACAAAAGCTAATCCCACGGAAAAACAATCTCAGACTACAAATGCGTTCGTAGATTTTATAAGTGGGTAATAAACGCGATCATTGCCCGAAATTTTGGAGTCCAAAAAATAGTGTGGGGTCAGAAGACCCCGCCTAATTAAGTTGACTGCGGTTTAACCAACTATGTAAACCCAGAATTCCATTTTTGAAACTGTTTTCTTCTTCTTGTAAGCTTTTGATGCCAAAGCAACGCGTTTACAATTAAAGAGCTTGATGACAAGCATCGAAAAAACGGGTTCGGTTAGACCTTCTTTCTTTGACCTTCAAAGACTTTCGGACCCCCAAAAATCTGGCCTGTCCTACGTAATTATTTTTGGCAATGAGAAACTCGAGAGGAATGTCACACATTTACAACGACCGCCTTTTTTTGTTTTTTGAACACATCAGACAGGATTAAAAATTCGATTAAATTGTTACCAAATTCTCAAATTTCGAATCCCTTCTTGCGAAAGCGACAATAATAAAGTGAAAAATGTCTAAGCGTGTAAGCCGTATTATTCAAGATTAATGACGCTTCCAGCTTTCAGGCAATAGTCAGATTAGAGAACTAAACCGCGGCTAAAATGTGGATCCATACAGATGTTGCATAATGATTGGCCCCATGCATGTAAGAGAGGGATGGGGAATCCCCCAATCAAAATTGGCTGTCACAACACCTGAGCGTGGGGGTTGGGGGTAGGCACCGTAGGTGGGCGGCACCAAAGCCCTGGGGGTGCAAGATTTTTTCAAAGGTGAAAAAATGGCGTTAAAAATGGTGGTATGGCGGAAAAACACCATTTTTCAACGTTTCTCATCCAGCAATATCCATTGGCATCAAAAAATTGCGGAAAAATACAAAAAAATTTCGAAAATTGAATTCTGGGGGTATTTTGGTTTCTAGGAATGCATACCCCAAAATCCCCCGTTCCACGCCCAAGCATGGTATGCATCGCCCAGAAACCCGAATACCGAATTCAATTGATTCAATTGTTAAAAATTTGAAAGATCCTGCACCCCCAGCCCAGAATTTTGGTGCTGCCCACGTATGGCTGTCACCCCATCCTCCAAGCCAGAAATTTTCACACCCCGATTTTTGGAAAAAATTAAAATTGTTTTGGTCATTCTAAGTGTTTTTCAACCGTTTTCGGCCAAAAATCAGAGGTCATATAATAGGCTTAGAAATGGCCGGGGACGACCTCCCAAAATTTCGAGCCGTTAAATGTATGATTGGCCCCCTGCAGCCGTATGAGTGGATGCTGCAACAAATAATGATACGAGTATATCACCTTGTATAGAATTTAATTTTCAGTTCAGCGAACTGTTTTTTAAATCACTATATCAATCCATAACCGTACATTATAAGAGACTAAAAAAAGAAAAAGTACCCCGAAAATTCACAAAAGCGGATGAATTTCAACCAATCAATAATCTCTTTTGCAATTATTTGAATCTCTAGCTTGTTGAAAACGTTCTGGCATGAAGCACAAAGGTTTTCAAACAGTTCACTATCAAATTATAATCTGGTTAAATTCATAATTAAGTTTTTTCTTAGTTTTCCATCGAGCAACGTCCGGGACCTTTCGTTCAAATGCAATTTCGCCCAGATTTTCAGAAGCATTTAAATCTGGGCTATTGCCCGGCCTAGTTGTGTTAATTTCACTAGATAAGACCATTGTTTTTTTGTATTCGGGAAAGATTTTTCCCGATGTACAAAGACTTTTGGGAAGACAAAAACTGCAAAAAAAGGTCTAAAATTCGCGAAAATTTTCGGCGCTTCGCGCCGGAATGAGTAATTGTGTGTTCCGTATATCTTTATAATGTCAGAAATTGCATTTTGAAAGGAAAAATGTCAAATTTTTCGGCGCTTCGCGCCGTTTTGAGACGATTATTATTGATTTTTGCCCTAAAAACCCAGAAATAGCCAAAATACACTACAAAAGGTCGAACAATTGTTTTTGCCACACTAAAATCGCTACTGTAACATATTATAGTAACCGAAAATTTCTGTGTACAAAATGTACAGACTTTTAGGGACCATCTTTGTCATAGTTTCCCAAGGTCGAAAGTTCAGGGGGTGAAATCCCAAAATTTAGGACAACTAAATTTAGAATCTAGCCTTAAATGGCTAAAACATCTCGTATAGCATGTTTTAATGTGAAAACTGCATTTTCAACTACTTTTTGCCCATTCTGCCTAGTTTCGTCACTCTTGTAAGTAAAAAATATAAGAATTCGTCGAAAATTTTGACTTTTCAGATCATTTTTAGTTCATTCTAGGTATTTTATGGGAAAACAAAACAGAAATGTACTAGTCGGCGCGAAGCGCCGAAAAGTTTTCAATACCTTCGCTGCTTTTGTACCCAAAAATCATGAAGAAAATGTTTGAAAGCTCAAAATCGTCCGACAGTGATTCAAGTCTCGGACCCTGAGGTGGGGGTAATATCCACCCTCACCCTACCCCTATGGGAATGTATGATCTTTGTACATGTACAAACGGACCTTGTACAAAACAGAAAGCAGTGGATAAAACGCAGACACTTAAACTCGATCAATTAACTCAAGCCGTCTCCGAATCTAAACTCACTTTTAAGCTGAAATTCAGAATTTTTGCAAAATTTTCCGACAAGTTTTGATTCGACTTGTGTGTGTGTGTGAGCAGTAAATTTACACTGTAAAATTTCTTACTGTAAACTATCTAATGCAGGATTGAATTCTCTACTACAAGAAAGTATATTGCAATTTGTTGTAGCATCCACTCATATGACTGCAGAGGTATTGCTAATCATAGGTGGGCGGCACCGCGGCAAAATTCTGGGGGTGCAAGGTTTTTCAAAGGTCAAAAAAATGACCTTAAAAATTATGGTATTGCGAAAAAACACCATTTTTCAACGTTTCTCATCGAGCACTATCCATTGGCACCAAAGAATTCCGAAAGAAACAAAAAAATTTCAAAAATTGAATTCTGGGGGAAGTATTTTGGTTTCTGGGGGAGGTGTATACCCCCAAACCCCAGGTATGGTGCAAATCATTATGCAAGACCCTGAATAAAAAATTTCGGCGAAAATTAGTTCGAATTTTGTACTATTATCGAACTTGAGGAACATTGCGCCTAAATTATTATTATTACGACTTTATGACGGCATTCGCTTCAAGTCGTCGGCGACCGTAAAAAGTTGCGAGATCATTTTTACAGGCACGTAGCTGTGGGGGAAATGGGGGGGTCCGGACCCCCAAAATTCATTAAAAAAACCGAAAAATAGTTTTTTTCACACGTTATTTTGTGCTATTTCTGGCTTAGACCCCCAAATTAGTGTTGGTCCCCCCAAAATAGGAGGGCCAACTATGTACGTGCCTGCATTTATATCAGATGTGCAAGAGAGGGTGGTAGATGCCATTCAAAGCTGGTCATCCAAAAATTTTTCAACCCCAAAAAAAATTTACCACCTCATCCCAGAATTCGCGATTTTCTTTAAAATTTCGGAAAAGTCGTAGAAAAGGTGCCATTTTAGGCATTTCAGCAATCTTTCTGACTCGAAAGTGTCAAATGTTCGAAGCTTCGCGCCACAAACTCCTTTTTGACTACATTTTGTCCAATTTATTCGATATTTTTCGATAATTTTCGAAATTTTTCGATTTTTTGACGCCCTAGGAAGATGAAGCATCGCCGGAAAAGCCGAAAAATGATGTTCTTGATACGTAACCAACGTTTTTGAGCCCAAAATAGGCACTTTCCGACGCGCGCCCACCGTTTTTGAGCCCGATATAGGCACGTTAAGATTTCTCCCCAGAATTCCCAAGCTGTGCACTTCTGGTCATCGTCGATATCTCGTACGTGTGACAGACTCGTAATTCTGAAAGGGATACTTGGCCATTTTTAGCGGAGTGGGCAAAATAGAGTCTATTTTTGACCAAAACTGGCCTAAAAACGCGATTTTTTCGCCAAAAATGGGGAGCGGGGTGTGGAGTAAAAGGCTCAGTCCAATGGGGTACGGGGGACGGCTGACCATAAGTCGAGAATCCCTTCCCATTTTTACATGTCAGGCTCGATTCCCGACCCCCACAGCTGAGATTTTCTATCTCACCCACCCCATCCCCAACTTTTAGGCAAATTTCGCGCTATATTTTCGGCCAAAAATAAGGCCACTCAATTCTCCGCCCCTACCCTAAAAATGGACGATTATCCTCCGCCAGAATGCTTTTGAGACATTACAGTCGTATACAGTGGCGGATCCTGGATTTTCCTAAGGGGAGGGGGGCGGCACTAAGGGGGGGCGGAACCTGACTTGGGCGGAAAAATTAGCCGTTTTAACCCGAAAATCGCTAAAAATCACTCAAAAATCCTTAATTTTGCGCACTATTTCGGGCCAATGGGGGGGCGGCCGCCCTCCCTAAATCCGCCCCGGGTCGTATATATTGTTTCCGAACTAAGCAAAAATCCAATAAAATTATCAAACACGAACATAAAAATATCTTAATTAATGAACGCATCTTTCAGGATAATACCAAATCGTCGTCTTATTTAATCGAATGTTTAGCGACAGAACAGAACTAATGAAACAATCAATAAAAGCAGGAAGATAAAGAACTCGCAAAACACTAAGATGACGGTTTTTTTTAAAAATAGTATGAAGTTTGCTAAAATGCGTTATCAAAGGGTCATTTTAAGGCACGTAGCTGGCCACTCCGTTTTGAGAAGGACCAACGCCATTTTTGGGGTCTGAAAGCCAAAAATAGCACAAAATAACGTGTAAAAAGTCCTATTTTTTTTCGATTTTTCTGAATTTTGAGGTCCGGACCCCCCAGTCCCCCTACAGCTACGTGCCTGGTCATTTTGTGTATTTCAAAAAAAATAAAGGAAATCAGTGTAACGACGAATAGATAGTAACATTTAATATTTAGATGTATTACGTGTTTTCATGCTCTAAAATTATTACAAGAAAATAAGACACATTTTCATTTTTTAATTTTTTTTTACAAAAATGGGCATTTTCATAAAATTGCTCTAAATCACTATAAATGATTAAATATGACACTCCAGCAGACACATAACAGGGGTGGGGCGGGTCCGCCACCCGAAGTTCGTCCTCCCCCATCCGCCAAAGCCAGAAAATTGTTGTCCTCTCCACCAACTAGATTTTGGGGAAAAACTGAATTTTAAGGCCGTTTTCAGGTGTTTCTTGGCCGTCTTTGTCCAAAATTTGGAGATCAGCAATGACCCCCTTGAAACAACAGGATAGACCCATCGAAAATTTCGAGCCGTTACATGTATGCAGTCCAAGATGCGATCCACGGCTCCCCCAATATCGTATATGGTCTCGGTCATAGGTGGGCCGCACAAAGTTCTGGGAGGGGAAAGTGCAAAATTTTTTCAAAGGTCAAAAAATGACCCTAAAAATGGTGGTATCACGAAAAACACAATCTTTCAACGTTTCTCATCAAGCACTATCCACTGACATCAAAAAATTGCGGAAAAAACTAAAAAAATCGAAGATTGAATTCTGGGGAGGTATTTTTGATTTCTGGGGGTTGCATACCCACACCCCACGCCCAGGTTTCAGGTCATTGGTCATCAATAATCATTAATTTTAGGTCATTAGTCATTAATCATTGATCATCATTAAGTCATCATTTAGTCATCATCTATCATCATCATTGTCATTTTTCAGGTCATTCTTAGTGCGAGGAAGGGAAATGACTTCCGATTTTTTGCCAAAAGTGGCGAACAAAACAGTAAAAAATGACCAAACCCGCACTGGCGCGGAAAGTATAGGTTCAAGGCACAAAATTGATAAGCGCTTTTATGACTTTGGGTTTTAGGGCTTGTGTTGTGATTATTGATATAGACAGTCCTTGCCCTAAAATTTGGAAAATTAAGAATTCTTCAGTTTTGCTGAGGATAAGCATCACTGTTTTTCTTTTTTGTACGGGCAAAAATTCTTGGGCTCGTACAAAGATTTTTGGAACGATCTTTGTACAATGTACGAAGACTTTTCGGGCAACGATATAAAAATTCTCGAGTTTCTGATCATTTTTCCGGATGAAATACCGAAATTTTTTGGCGCTTCGCGCCGAATATTATTATTAGTACTAATTTTAGCCCCAAGCGCACGCTAAAAATGCTCTAAAATCAGTCTTTGTAGCATCTAAAGTGTATGTTGCGACCAAATCATTATTTTTGGAAAATTTTATGCAGGAGATTGAGAATACGAGTCAATTTTAGGCTTTTCGTGATAGTAAAAATTTTTCGGGCATATTTGACAGTAAACAAAAATTATGTGTACAAAAAATGTACGCTTGTACAAAGACTTTTCCGGAGATCTATGTACGTATACAAAAGACTCCCAAAGAAAGAAAACAGTGATTAGCATGCTTATGTTGTAATAGAAAACATTGATGTATGTTTTGCATTGATGTGTTAAAGCATGAGGATTAGAAAAACTAGAGGATAAGTCATTTTACTAATCTTGTGGCACAAAATAGGTATTTTTCGGTTTTTAAAATGGTCATTCAAGCTTTTAATATTAACATTGTTCTTTTAAAGGTACATAGAGGTATGAATGAATACAAAATGGGGCATAGTCCTGACTTCTAGATTTTTTTAGGAAATTTTGGCAAATGCTTGAAGATAGCTACAGTGATTGTTGATTATTAAGCTTTCATCATCGGCTTTCTTATTTCAAAGGTATAGAGAGGCGTTAAATTAGAATCACGAGGGTAAAACCTGATATCTTAATTTTTAGCGGAATTGAGACAAGTGCTAATGCATTGCAACAGTAATCCTTGATTTTTGCGCTTTTGACCTTTGCTTTCTCATTTTAGACAAACAAGGGGTGAATTACTGTTGAGGGTGCCAAACCCTGACATTTCACTTTTTAGCTAATTCTAACGAAATGCTATATTGATATACAGCAAATAAATCATTTAAGCTGGTTTCTCATCACTTAATCGACGAATTATTTCTTATCTCTTGCCTTTACACTCAATCATTGTGCTGCTCAGAGAAAAAATACACCTAATGAGAATTCGGCGCCAAGCACCGAAAAAATTGACATATTCTGCATGTCAAGTTCAAATTTGAACAGTTTTGAGCGGGCTAGAAGACAAAAATCATATATAAACAATAAATACGGCGCAAAGCGCCGGAAAAATTCCATGTTTCCCATGTCATAACTCAAATTTGAGCTGTTTTGAATGAGCTAGAAGGCAAAAACTATAGATGAACAATAAAATACGGCGCAAAGCGCTGGAAAAAATTGACATGCTCTCTATGTCTAACTCAAATTTGAACGATTTCAAAACATGTACATAAGCAATAAATCCGGCGCGAAGCGCCGGAAAATTTTGAGTTTACTAGCTCAAAAGTACGCTGGAAACCTGCTTTGGCGGTGTTTCAGACGCATTTAGCCAATTATTCATTTCTCCCTTTGGGGGACCCTTGGGAAAAACAGCATTTTAATCGGATTTAAATGGTGTGAGGCCCTGATTTCTTAGTTATTAAGATTTTTAACAAATGTTTAAATCTAGCTACAAAAATCCTCAAAGTTTGAAGTTTTTATGCGTTTTTTGTGTTTAGGGCCATGGAGAATCCTACTGTATGTATTTAAGAAGAACAGAGTTCTGATTTCTTATTTTGTTGCAAATTTTCAGAACATGCGTAAATATGGCTACACTAATCCATGATTTGTAACCTGCCATGACTGCTTTGTTTCTTTATACGTGTCTGAAGGAGGCTGGAATCAGTTAAAACGCATGGCGCGGCCGTGCTTTTTAAATTTGGGTAACTCAGAAAAAAATGAAAAATGTAGCTATGATAACCACAAATTTTAAAGATTTCATTGTAAGGTTTGTTTTTCATGGTCACTAAACGATTCAGATTTGTATAAAATAAAATGCAGTCCCATTTTATGCATTTTTTGACAAATTCTTAGTAAATGTTAAGATATACGGCTATAGTAATCTTCATTTTTTCAGCCTTCAATGACACCTTTGTTTCTTCACATGCATTCATTTTTTATTTTTTTCGTAACTTTCGCAATTCTTAACAAACTTCATCATCTTTTTCATTTAATAGAGAATTATATCTACTAAGCCGTGAACGAATGGAACGAACCAGAAGTGTGCGCGGCGTACTTCTGGTTATTACAATAAAATAAGACATATTTTCATTTCTCAATCTTTTTACAAAAAGCGACATTTTCATAAAATTGCTTAAAATCACTATAAATGATTAAGGGGATTCCAGCAGACACGTAACAGGGGTGGACGGGGCGGGTCCCCTACCCGACGTTCGTCGTTCCCCCATCCCCCGAAGCCAGAAAATTTGTTGACCCTCACCCGATTACCGGAAAAAATTGAATTTTTAGGCCGTTTTTAGGTGTCTTTTGTCCGTCTTTGTCCAAAATTTGGGAGTCAACATTTACCCCCCCTTCAAACGACCAGATAGCTCCATTGAAACTTTCGAGCCGTGACACGCATGCACTCCAGTGATGCGACTTACGGCTCCCCGAGATCTTATACGCTGCCAGCCATTTTTAGAGCGGGAAGGGGAAATGACTTACGATTTTTTGCCAAAAAGGGCAGACAAAACAGTCAGAAATGATCGAAAAATGCAAGTTTTTGCCAAAAATCGTGGGAGTCAATAATTTTCCGAGCTTAGGGGTATGTGGGACGACCAACTTTGGAAGATGAATCCCCTGTTTAGTAATTAATTTTATCCATTTGTTTATTTAATTTCAAAATCAGTCCCCAGTTACGCGCATCAGCATATCCACATTCACAGAGGGGCTGCTATAAAAATCCACTGAGGGAACACGCCAATAAGAACGAGAGGATCGTTCTTGTCCATACATGGGCAACAAGAAAATTCTGGGGTGGTGTCTGGTTGGGTGAAATCGCCAAAAATCGCCAGCATATAATTCTGGGGTCTCACAGTAATCCGCGGGGGTTCAACTTCTGGGGGAAGGTGCCAGTACACCCCAAGCCCCCTGGACCCCACCGTGTTTTCGTATCCATATCCATTCATATCAGGCACGTAGCTGGCCGTCCTATTTTTGGAGGGACCAACACCAATTTTTGAGGGGACTAAGCCCCAAAAAGCCAAAAATAGCACAAAATAACGTTTAGAAAGTCCTATTTTTCCGATTTTTCGGAATTTTGGGGGGTCTGAACCCCCCCCATTCGCTCAGAGATACGTGCCTGAATCATATGCGAATATTACACAGTATACGCCCAAAATTACCGTAAAATCACAGCCGGTGCTATTGACGATGTCTTCGGTCGTAGTGCCTTCGGATACTTCGGTCAAAATCAGTCCTCGTTCTTTGTCGACGTCGAATACGCATTTTTCCGTTACTATCGTGCTAACAACGTTTTTGCCCGTCAACGGCAACGTACACTCTGGCAAAATTTTATGCGCGCCCCTCGACGTATGTTCCATAGTGACTACGACCCGGGAGCCCGGGGCTGCCACGAGATCCATGGCTCCGCCCATCCCTTTCACCATTTTGCCCTAAAAACATTTATTTATTCATTTTTTATTTATTTATTTCATTACTTAATTATTTATTCATTTATTCATTCATTCTATAATTCATTCATTCATTTATTTGTTCAGTAATTTATTTATCTATTTGTTTATTTATGTCATTCATTTATATATTTATTTATTTATTTATTCATTTATCTATTTATCTACTTATTCATTCATTCATTCATTCTATCATCCAGTCATTCATTCATTTATTTATTTGTTTAGTAATTTATGTATTTATTTTTATTCATTCATTCATTCATTCATTCATTCGTTCATTTATTCATTTGTTTAGTAATTTATTTATTTATTTATTCATTCATTCATTCATTCATTTATTTATTCATTTATCGTTCATTCGTTCATTCATTCGTTCATTATTTATTTGTTTAGTAATTTATTTATTTGTTTATCCATTTATTCACGAATTCAATTTTTTTGATTGATTGTCATTTGACAAAGTGGTTGTTTGGTTGTTTAATTGATTTGTTAGCGGCTGATTGACTGGTTACTGATTATTAGTCGATAGCTTAACAACTGATTACTTGATTTTTAAGTAATTCGCATGTGTTTTTCTAAGGGAGTCATTTTTGTGTATTTATATCATTTTTCTTCGATTTTTATAGCATTTTGCTAAATTTACATTGATGCTGACTGACTGGTCTTCCCATTGATACCGACCCGACCCCACTTTGATACCGGATTGAATGGAAGTTGCATGGTTTGTTTCAGGTAGGATTTCATCCTTCCCACAAAAAGCTCCTTCTCTAAACTTTTGACCCATCTGAATTCACGGTTTCCGAAAGAAATTCCAGGAAAAGGTGCCGTTTTCGTGCTATTTCGACTACATATCTGTTTGCTCAAAAGCGCGAAATTTTCGGCGCTTCGTCGTTATATACTCATTGTGGGACTATATTTCGGTCATTTATTCGGATTTGTCGAGATTTCTTTTACGTTTTACCTTCTAGAAAGATAGATCATCGTCAGAAACGCCGAAAAACTTTGTTTTTGACGCGTATCCACCGTTTTTTACAGCAAAAAAGCACTTTAGAAAATTTGGTTTTACCTCCAAAATTCCCATGCTGCGCCTGTTTGTTTAAACAGCATGCGAATTACGCCGTTGAATTTCATAAGCCTGAATTTTCTTCGTCAAAAAATGATTTTTTGGCGAATTTTCGGAAAAATTGGCAAACAAGGAATGAGAGATTCATACATACGTATACATATATGTACATATATGTAAAGGTACATTACAAGCGTGTGCGTACTAACGCATAAAAAAGGGTGAAAATCTCCCATTCAAAGTCGGCTGCCCACCTTTTCTACTCGAATTCGTAATTGCAGCGAATATTATTCGGCCAGATATTTTTTCTGGCCCTTTCAGATCATGTGTACACAGCTATAAAGCAGACACCTAGCTGGCCGTCCTATTTTGGGGGGACCAACACCAATTTTTGGGGGACTAAGCTTAAAAAGGCAAAAAATGGCACAAAATAAAATTTGAAGAATTTTATTTTTCCGATTTTTCTGAATTTCGGGGGGTCGAACCTCCCCCCCGTTCCCCAGAGATACGTGCCTGCTACAAAGTTATGCATTTCGTGTTAATTTCCAACGATATCTCATAAAAAACCATTGCATTCCGACTTTTAGACCTTCTTTCGCAAAAACAAGCGAAAATTATAACAAAATTTCGGTTCATTTCCAAAAATCTGACGAGAGATTTTCCTACTCAAAAAATGACTAATGGTACCCATAGGTGGGCGGCACCAAAGTTCTGGGGGTGCAAGATTTTTCAAAAGTCAAAAATGGCCTTCAAAATGGTGGTATGGCGAAAAAACACCATTTTCAACGTTTCTCATCGAGCACTACCCATTGGCATCAGAAAATTGCGAAAAAACAGGAAAAAATTTCAAAAATTGAATGCTGGGGGTATTTTGGTTTCTAGGAGGGGAGGTATTTTGGTTTCTGGGGATGCTACCCCCAAACCCCCACGACCAGGTATGATGGTAACTATAGCCTTATTACACGAATGAACACAGAAAAATTAAGCTGTTACGTTTATACGTGTGCGTTGGAAAAAGAGCTGGGCTAAATGAGTGCTTAAACAGAAGACGCGCTTATGAATACCAAATTTATTTACTGGAATCATCCAATTAGCTATATCGCCGAATTTTGAAACTTGCAACGCACCCAATATGGTCAGATCCACGTGACCGCTTAAATAAACAATGAAACGTGGACAGTGCTTGCAAGCAGACATGCACAGCATGGGAATTCGGGGGGGGCGGAATTTCGAAGTGCTTTTTTGGGCATAAAAATGATGGGAACGCGTCAAAAACATCGTTTTTTAACGTTTTGGACGATGCTCAAACTTTCTAACGCATAAAAACG
>JAVLUZ010000145.1:15337758-15562666 GCA_036768485.1 Mermis nigrescens
CTATCATCTTCTTTATTATTATAGGATATTGGTATTGGTGTAGTATGTCTCCACCTTTCCAAAAATGCATCCACCTAGGTGTAGCATGTCTCCACCTCACCTAAATTAATTTTTTTATGGATAGGAAGACATCCAGCTTCCTTGGTGTGTCCCCATCTCGATAAATTTTTTTGTTTTTTGTTGTTTTTTCTGTTTTTTTGTTTTTTTTTGTTTTTTAAGCAGCGTTGTTGCTGTTGCTGTTGTTGTTGAACTTGCTGAAGTTGCTGCGCCGAAAGAAGTAAACCATTTTGCTGAGCAAAAACTATTGCCGAGTCTTCTGTTGCTGTTAAGGCACAAAATTCGTATATGTTAGGATCTTGAGCGGCCATATAACGATGGTGGGCGGTGATTTGAGATGAGAAATCCTAATTTGAATTTGTTTTTTTACAGCCGCAAAAAAAACCGTTGCACAGGCTGCCAATAGTTTGAGATTCAAACTACCATTGAGCAACAGCTTAATAGGTACTGATATTACTTTTTTTGTGTTCGATTTTACAGTTTTATAAAACATAACTGTATGGTTTTAAGTTATGTAAATTAGGTACCACTTATGCGAACTATGGTTAAACCCGTACAGGTATGTTTTACAAAACAGTTATGTAAGAAGCAATATCCATAAAAAATGATTTTAGGTGAGGTGGAGACATGCTACACCTAGGTGGATGCATTTTTGGAAAGGTGGAGACATACACACTTAATTTTGATATCCAGTCATGCCATATCTGGCGATGCGGACGGCGGAATTTAGCTATTAATAGCGCCAACAAGAAGGAAGCGCGCATGTGAATAGCGGAAGCGCGCACGTGCCTGAATATAGAACGGCATTCACGTGCGCTCACTCGCCTGAATATAGAACGGCACTTCACGTGCGCGCTTCCTCTTGTTAGTGCTATTAATATCTAAATTGATCTGTCCGCATCGCCAGATTAAGGGCATGATACAGATAAATATCCTATAATAATAAAAGAGATGATAGCGCATTATAGACAAAACGCGGCGCTCGCGACGCATCATCTAATATAAATCTGAAGATTATAGTGCGTCATGTTTCATAGCGAGCACTGTACATTACAATCTTTTCTAATGCTAGTCGAAAAGTGTAATTTTATGTGAAAAACACTAAGACTCAAATTAATAAGCGGGAAAGATTACGAAGCTGATAATTTATATCAGACGCTCGCTTCCAAAAATAAATAAGAAATCAGGGAAAATAATTGCGTAATTATTTATAGCTATAGTTGAACTACAATTTGTGATATTTAGACGTTTAAAATTTACAAGGGGTCAAATGAGGTGTCAAAATATTAATTTTTTAATTTTTTTCCAAATTTTAAGTTTCAATTTGTAATTAAAAATGGAGAGAATCTTTCGAAATTATGTCCGATTCAACAATTAGCCAAAATCTTTTAACTTTTGAATAAAAGCTAAAAGATAAACAGGTATTACTTTGTTCAATTAACTCATGTAAATGACGAAATCCTAATTAATATTTATAAAAACTGCTTACATACTGAAGAAATTAGGCTAAAATTTGAAAAACATTGTCGTAAAAAATGAATGTAAGGGATGAAAAAATCCAGAAAACCACTAAGAGTCTGTTATTTCTATTTATTATTAGATATACAGAATAAAATGTAGAATATGTGCAGAGCATGCGATTTTTCGTTTAAATACAGAAATAACAAGAATCTTACAAAAATTACAAGATTAGACGGCAAACGTCGTTATATGAGTGTTCTAGAACAGAAACTTGACGGAAAAGTCTAGGAGACTTCATTAATTCCAATTTAGGCTATTCGAAATATGTTTTTTTCATTAAAATTCCACTTACGTACTTTCATTCGATATTAAAACATTACATTCTTAATTATTACTGTTTTAAATTAACGAATAAGGATGTAATCAGTTAAGTAAAGAACGAAAGAAATTTAAAAAAATGACTTTACACCTCTTCCTTCATGGAGCCTGAAAAGCGCTTTAAAGTTATTCGATTTTTTTCCAATTTCCAGACTACGGTAATGAGAATGAAATTTAATTAAATATTTGTGTATGTGTAAAAAACGCAGTAAAACAATGCAATAATAAATAAAAAATTGATCAATATAATATATTGAATATGTACCCTCTTATCATGGCAAAACTATCGTCGCTGGCGAAAAATGATGCACCAGGATTTACAGTAACCGTTTCTTTGGCAGCGTTTACAAGATCAGCATCAACTTTATCGTCATCGGGATAGGACCCCTAAAAAACC
This sequence comes from Mermis nigrescens, assembly GCA_036768485.1. Lineage (NCBI taxonomy): Eukaryota > Metazoa > Nematoda > Enoplea > Mermithida > Mermithidae > Mermis > Mermis nigrescens. The sequence goes on from JAVLUZ010000145.1 coordinate 15,340,052, forward strand.
AGAGAAAAATTTTTATCATCAATTCAGAGGGTCAGAATAATAGGTGGGCAGCAAGAAAATTCTGGGAGGAGCGGGGTGCAAGATTTTTCAAAGGGCAAAAAATGGCCTTGAAAATGCTTGTATGGCGAAAACCACCATTTTTCAATGATTTCTCATCGAGCTTTATCCAGTGGCATCAAAAAATTGCAAAAAACAAGAAAATTTCAAAAATTCAATTCTGGTGGGGGATATTTTGGTTTTTGGAGGGGTATTTTTACTTTCTCGTAAGGGGGTGACACCTCAAACCCACCCCCAGGTGTGGTCAGAATCCAAACCACACATACATGCACAGCATAGGAATTCTGGGGAGAGGAATTATAGAAAGCCTTTTTTGGGTCCGAAAATAGTAGGTTCATACATGTAGCATGGGAATTCTGGGGGGCAGACCCGAAAATTTTTTTAGAAAGTGCCTTTTTTAGGCTTAAAAACGGTGGATACACGTCAAAAACACTGTTTTTTGACGTTTCAGACAATGCTCGCTCTTTCTAACACATAAAAACGTAAAACAAATCTCAAAAATTCGAGAAAATTTGAGTAAATTGAACAAAATATGGTAAAAAATGTGCATATGGCGCGAAGCGCCGAAAATTCGAGATTTGTGAGCCAAAAATTTGCTTAAAAATGCCTTAAAAAGCACACTTTTACAACTTATACTAACTTTTACAAAAAAAATCGACAATTCTGGGGGTATGAGTATAACAGGGCGAAACGTCAAAATTTTGGCACTTCTGAGCCAATAGAGAGCTAAAAGTGCCTAAAAAAGCATCTTTTCTATAAATTTTTAGGAAATTTCGGAACCTTCAAAAAATCGCCAATTTTGGGGGACGAGTAAAAAAATTTTCGTGATAGTGAAATTTTTTGGGGAGGGGGGTAAAACTCCCCCACCCAAGATAATGCATGAGCTAGATTAACACATGTTCATATACTTCATAAGTGCGAAATTAGAATATTTACCATGCCAAGTATGCCGTTTTCGCTTTGCAGGACAACTTTGATGCCTTCGGGTATGAATTTCGTACAAAGCACTGGTATTCCAATGCCGAGATTTCACTTAAACAAAGATTTTTTTAATTACTTCATGAATTTATTGTGTTATATTATATTATTAAAATGTAAAAAATAAATTGATTCATTAGCAATAAGTAATGAGTTTTGAACATACATAAGACGAACGGTTCAAAATTTTAGGCGGGAGGCAGGCATACATGTGACGGCTCACAATTTATGGTGGGGTCCCCGGCCATTTTTAGGAAGAGGGGGTAAATGGATCCAGTTTTTGGGCAAAATTGGCAAAAAAAAACAACTAAAAATGGCCAAAAAATGCAAGTTTATCAAAAATCGAGGGAGGCGGGCAGACGTGCTCTTGGGGGCAGCTGACCCCCCGCAAAATGGCTGCGACCAGGCCCGTATCCAGGATTTTATTTCTGGGGGAGGCCGAAAAATTTCTGAGGCCATATATCACGAGAACCATTAGGAGATAGGCGAAAATAAAGACAGTTTCTGAGCGTATCTAGGCGAGCTCTATACGACGGTGAAGAAAAATTTTCAACAAAAAAAATTAAAAAATTTTCACTTTATTTCATATTGATATACAGGAAATTTATCATTTAAGCTGATTTTTCATCACCTAATCGACGAATTCTATCTTATCTCTTGCCCTTGTACTTAATCATTGTGCTTTACAGAGAAAAACAGTATGGATAATGAATAATTCGGCGCGAAGCGCCGAAAAAATTGACATGCTCTGCATATCAACTTCAAATTTGAGCGGTTATTGAGCGGGTTAGAAAATAAAAAAATATATATAAACAATAAATACGGCGCGAAGCGCCGAAAAAATTTCATGTTTCCCATGTCACAACTCAAATTTGAGCTGTTTTGAGTGAGCTAGAATGCTAAACAATGAATCCGGGCGCACAGCACTAGAAAAAAATTGACATGCTCTCTATGTCTAACTTTAATTTGAGCGCTTTTTAGCGGTTTAGAAGATAAAACTATACCTAAACAATAAATCCGGCGCGAAGCGCCGGAAAATTTTGAGTTTACTAGCTCAAAAGTACGCTAAAAACCTGTTTAGGCGATGTTTCAGACGCAATTCGTCAATTTTTCATTTTTTCCCTTTGGGGGACCCTTGGGAAAAACAAAATTTTTTTCTTATTTCGGGGAGGGTGGGGGGCAGGCCCCCCGCCCCCCCCCCCCCACCTGGATACGGGCCTGGCTGCGACCCTACCAAAATTGTCGATTTTTCGTAAAACTTGGCAAAAGTAGCAAAAGTATGCCCTTTTAAGCGTTTTAGCTCATTTTTTGGCTCAAAAATCTGCAATTTTCGGCGCTTCGCGCAATATACACATTTTCTGATTATACATATGTTGTTCAATTTGATGTGTACCCTTTGAGTTTTAGCCCAAAAAAGGCGCTTTTTAACAATTTTCGGGGCTGACCCCCTTCGGAGTTCACATGCTGTACATGTATGTAGGCGGGGGTGGGAGCTCAAAAAATTTACGTTTTTGGAAGGGTGGGTGGGGAGGAAGACCAATTTTAGGAGGGGGATCCCCAAGCCTTCCCATTTAATGCTCGTTGGGAGGTACATAGTTTGCTACTTCTCAGATAAAAGGACGTAAATGGATTTCTATTTTTTAGTCAAAACTGTAAAAACAATTTCAAAAATAGCAAAAAACGCAAGTTTTCAGCCAAAAGTTAAAGGGGAAACAAATCTCAACTTCTGGGAATATGGAACAGCCGATTATCTGCAAATCAATCAGACAAGTTTTAATAAATCAATCACTATCGATTAATTTTGGGAAAGGGCCGAGTACTATAACGGAAATTTGCATATCAAAGTAAAAACACCCGACTCGATTATCGTGATTTTCAATCAATTCCGCCAGTTTCATCTAGAACAGTCATTTTTTCAAAATACTATCAATTAATCACTTATAAAAATTGTTTAGGGGCATTGCCCATCGTCCTATACGTGCAACGGCTCAGAATTTTGAGTGAGGGTCCCCGGCCATTTTCAGGGGCAAGGGTAGATGACCTCCAATGTTTGGCCGAAAAAAAAAGTAAAAACTGCCTATGAATTCGATTTTTTTCCAAAAATCGAGGGAGGGGTTGAAAATTTTCTGGGGGATGAGCGAAGGGCCAACTTTGGGTGGGGGATACTCGAGCCCCTGTTACAGGTACATATGCATCTTCCTCTCACACGTAAGATGCGTTAGAAATAACTCAAATCCCACATCCCGCATCTCTCTCTCGCATTTAAAAATACGCAATATTGACTTATTTATGGAGGTGTTAAGTTCGAAATCAGGGGTGTAAAATGGGCGAAAAACACGTTTTTCCCTATTTTGATTGGTAAATTTCTCAAATATTTTGCGGAACAGAAGTTTTTCACATACAAACTTACTACGATTTAAAGGCTACGAACTGCAACAAACCGAATAAACCGAATTTCTTTACACTAAATGGGGAGTTAGGTTCTCATTTTTAAAGTTTACAATGTGATGGATGGTGGAGAATACGTTTCCGTCCGTTTTTTGGTCGCCACTTACTTCGTTTAGAAGTTGGGATAATAATTTATAAGGAGTACACGTCACAGTAAATCGCGTTTATTTACATCAACATTTAGCTTTTCCGGATGGTGCAAAGTCCCAAATTGTGGGTATTAAACGTGTTTCTGTCTTGTTTTTTCTGCCGATGTCTCCGATTGTGAGTCTGGATATGATCTCAAGTGTAAAAATGTACCAGAGAATCGAACGTGATGCGCCAGCTGGGCGCATTTGTTTACACTCTACAGAAGTGTGAAGCGGTTTACATCTAATATTTATTTGTCTTCAGGCTCATAGTGGGGACTAAGTTTTTTTCACAAATGTTGATCGTAATATCGGAGTAATACTAGGATTACGAATCAGACTAAAATCTTCTGTACACTCTGTGATTAAGTAAAGTTTACACTAAAAATTAAATTTGGTTCCAGAGCCATGCGGAAGCTTGTTTTTTACAAATGTAAATGTTCTACGCAACGTCAGAATCACGAGTCTGACTTTTAATTTTCTCTTAACCCAGTAGTTGTGTAAAGTTTGCACTATTCATTCATTGAAAATGTGTATGTAAAGTTTACATTACAGATTTATTTCACTTCCAGAGCGTTGCAAAACGTGATTTTATTTCAAAATATGTTCCGCAAGGTCAGGATTAAGAATCTGACTGTATGTTTGCTTTACACCTAGTAATTATGTGAAGTTTACACTGAAAACTAAATTTGTTTCAGAGCGTAGCAGAAGCTGAATTTTTTTTCACAAATGTTCCATGTAACGTCACAATTACGAATCTGAGTGTAAGTGTTCTTTACACCCAATATTTGTGTAAAGTTTATCTGGAAACCTTAGGTCTGTTTAAATAAGGTAAGGTTGTCTTGTTTAAAAAAATAATGCCGATGTTTAGAACAATATTGTTTTCCACGTTCTTGGACTACTGTCATTATTGTGGCATGTTACCGTATGTGTTTACTGACTGATTTACTCAAATCATGCTAATTTAAAGTAGGGTACTAGCGAAGAAAAATGCTCCGGTGGAACAAAAAAGACGAATATACTTGGGATTGATGGATAATTAAGGATGTTAAATGACGAGACTAGGAAAAAGCTACCTATTTATATGCCTAAAGTCGCAAAATCTGCTAGAAATCAGACTATCTATACGGAACGCAAAAAATCGACGCATATTCTGCGGCTTCAGAAAAGCTAACTTTGAATAATTTTCAATGCTTTACATACGAGTATATAAACGTAATCTAAAATGTTTACTTTTTGTAAATTGCTTGCAAGTTGCAACGCTGACTTGCTACGTATCGCGATTGATAGAAAACGATTTGATATTGTATTTGAAGGTCCGTTTCACGTAAGCATACGCATTTCCTACTACTTTAAACCAGTAATTTCTTTGATTGCCTTGAATGCATCGATGTTTGCTATTTCATTCAATTGACTAGCTAAGTCTCTCCAAGCATAAACCATCTAATTTCCTAAAGCTACTGCATAGCTAAAGTTGCTGCTTTTTTCAATCGTTTTTTTATACAATAGTTTATTTCAATCTGCAGACCGCAGAATATACTTCGATTTCGTTGCTTTGAGAAAGTCTAATTTTTAGCAGATTTTGCGACTTTAGGCATATCGCTTAGGTAGTTTTTTCCTAATTTCCCTCCTTTTACATCCGTAATAATCCACAATCCCAAGTATATTCGTCTTTTGAGTTCCATCGGAGCATTTTTCTTTGCTAGTATGTATTTACACGATCTAAGAGGTTTCGTTTCACGCAAAACGTTTTTCGCCCACTCTTTGAATTTTACAATAAGTACCCAAATTTTAAGTTTTAAGCGTTTCTGATCATCTTTTAGTTATAAAAAATACCATCTTGTGCTCGTTTCGCGCCAAATGGCCATTTTAACTATATTTTGTTTAATTTCCTTGAATTTTTCTCGAATCAATTTTCATGTAGCATTGAATAGAAGAGCATTGTCGAAAACGTCGAAAAATTGCTTTAGAAGCGTATCATCTTTTTTGGGACAAAAAAGACATTCGAAAAAATTTTTTCGAGCTCATCGAATCTCAGAAAAATTCCCATTCAACGCATGTTTGCCTTCGTCCGGTTTTAAATTTCATTTTCCGCGAAAATTTTCACCTTCACCTTTCCTCGAGGCAAGGTGGGACCGGCCACACGGGGTGAAATTCAGGAAAGGCCATATGTTAATAAATGAATAAACATAAAAAATAAGTAAATAGATAAATAAATAAATAAATAAATAAATAAATAAGAGTAAATAACGTGGGTGGGCAAGGTGGGAGTCCACAGGTGCACAGCATGGCGAATCTGCGGAGGGGGGGGAATCAGCCGATCTAGATTTGGACCAGCCAGAAAAGGGAAAATTCAAGAATATCGTGTAAAGAAATTAATAAAATTGAGAAAAAATTTAAAAAAAATTAATGCAAGAAAATAAGTTTTTATAAATTTGGATGTAAAAAATACATGTAGCACCATACATGTAACAAGGGGACGCGGGGGTCCCCCATCCGAAGGTGGACGTCCCCCCTCCTCGTCCCAGAAGCCAGAAAATTTTTGAAGCCCCCTCCCCCGATTTTTGGAAGAAAATCGAGTTTTTCGGCCATTTTTAGGCGTGTTTTTTCGGCCGTTTTTGGCCAAAAGTTGGAGATCATTTACCCCACCTTCCCACCCCTAAAAATGGCCGGTAACCCCCTCCCCCTATCCGGGCTGATAAACGTACGCATAGCTCTCTCACCGTACATGCCATTTTTAAACTCCATCGCAGCCCTCTTAGCGATTTTCATCCTCAATTTTCCCATCGGCGTCGCGTCGTTCAATATGGACGACGCCGTCGTCGTCGTGACGACGCGTTCGACGCGTCGCGCGTATTTCGGGCCGCGAACGACGCGATGAACGTAAATGCCCGGCACGTGGATTTGGTCGGCGTCCAATTGGCCCACTTCTACGATCTCCTCCGCCTCTACTATGCTCACTTTGGCCGCCCGGCACATCGGAGCGTTGAAGTTTTGGGCCGATTTTCTATGCAAAGTTTTTTTTAAATTTAAAAATTTTTTTCCATTATTTTTAAATTTTTTCAATTAATTTTTAAACTCGTAATTTTAAATTTCGTTATTTTTTTCTTTTTTTTCAATCGTAAAAAGCCAGAATTTTCAAATTTTTTAGATTAATTTTTATTCAAATTTTTATTTTCCGTTTCGACGTTTTTTGTTTTAAATTTTTCAAATTGTAAAAAAGTGAAATTTTCGAATTAACTCGTTAATTTTTCAATTTTAATTTTTCGTTTCGAAATTTTTTCATATACTTTTTTAAGCCTTAATAAGCTCCGTTTTTATTTTCTGCCGTCATGTTTGAAATTTAGCGACGATTTCTGCGCAAAATGTGTTTTTAAAATTTTTGAATCTTTTCATCAATTTTCAACTTTTGATTTCCCATTTTGACATTTTTCATTTTTTCGTTGAATCGTAATAAGTAGAGCTCTATTTTGAAATATGGTCGCCCAGCAAATCGGGCATTGAAATTTCACGCCAATTTTCTACGCAATTTTTTATTTCAATTTTTTTCATCAATTATCAAATTTTATCATTATTTCCTGTCCTATGCTTTTTATCTTTTTTCCAATCGTAAAAAGACAAAATTGTCGATTTTTACAAATATTTTCACAAATTTTTTAAATTTTCATTTCCCATTTCGACATTTTCTTTTGTTTAATTATAGAAAGCTCCAACTTTACGTTTGATCGCCCGGCACGTCGGCGAGTTGAGATTTCACGCTAATTTTCTGAGCAAAATAGTTTTTTTTTCAAAACTTTCGAATTTTGTTAATCTTGTCATTGACTTTTAGATTTTAAACTTCCATTCAGACATTTTTCATTTTTTTATCGCAAATTGTCAAAATTTTCGAATTTTATCATTAATTCTCAAATTTTATCGTTAATTCTTAAATTCGAATTTTCCGTTTCGACATTTTCCATTTTTTTGAATCGCAGAAAACTCAATTGTGATTGATGAATTATGATAACTTGAAAAATGAGAAGATCAATTATAACCGAAAATTAGAGGTAACTTTACCCCAGCCCCAATCCTAAAAATAGCCGGCCGTTACATGTACGCACCGGAGCGTTGGAGTTGTACGCCGATTTTCTATGCAAAACTGTTTTTTATTCAAAATTTTTGAAGATTTTCATTAATTTGTATTCAAATTTTCATTTGTAATTTCAAAGTTTTTAAATTTTTTTAAATCATAAAACGGGTTTTTCAAAATTTTCGAATTTTGATTTTCCATTTCGATTTTTCAAGTCGTAATTACAGCTCCATTTTCCGAATGTTTGATTGACCGCCCGGCGCATTGGAGCGTTGGAATTTCGCGCCGATTTTGTATAAAATTTTATTTTTTTAATTTTTGAATTTTTTCTGTAGTTTGTAAATTTTTATTCTTCTATTTCTACATTTTTTAAAACTTTTTTTAATAATAGAATCCCTCGTTTTTATGATTGACCGCCCGGCATATCGGTCAGAGTATTAGAATTTTACGCCGATTTTCTTTGCAAAATTGATTTTTTTTTAATTTTCAAATTTTCGCATTACTTTTTTGGAAATTCTGAATTATCCATTTCGACCTTTTTTATTTTTTTAAATCGTAGAAAGCTCCATTTTTACTCTAGGTTACTATGCACATCGGAGCGTTAAAATTTCGCGCCTTTTTCTAAGCAAATTTGATTTATTTCTTAAAAAAGTTGAATTTTTTATCAATTTTCGAATTGAAATTTCTATATATCGACGGTCTTTCTCTTTTTTTCAATTCTGAGATAATCGTTCGTATTTTTCACATTTCGGGAAAAGAACGACCCAACATTGCGCGTTGCTTTGCGGCTCCTTAACTCGAAAAGTTTAGAGTTGTAAATAAGCATCCTCCAGATTTCGAGAGGCGAAAATTGCTTTCTACAAATGCGACAAGCTTTCGGGCCATGGGAACTGGGCAGTCAATCAGTCAATCAGTGATAAAGCTGACTGGTCATGTAATGTGTCAGAATTTTCAAATTTTTCTGAGCGGAAATACTGCCTTACACTATTCACTTCTTAACAAGTACAGCGCTCGCCATATAAGTTGACGCACCATCATTGTCAGATCAATGCTAGTTAATGCATCGCGAGCGCCGCATTTTTTCCATTATTCTTTGTCAACTTGTTTTTTTAAGAAAGCGTATTATCCTGTATCATGCCGCTAATGCGGCGACAAATTTAGCTATTAATACCGTCAACAAAAAGTAAGCGTGGACGTGATTTCCACTCGCTTCATCTGACACTATTAATAGCTAAATTTATCCGTCTGCGTTGCCGCATTAGCGGCATTGTCACGCCCGGAAGTCTGTCGAGCCCGTATTCGTAGTAATATAATTCATTGTAACATGGGTCACTCCGCGTATTGTACGTCTGTCGAGCCCCGTAATGATATTCATTTAGTAATATACTCCGCGTGTCTCTGTGCACGTCAGTCGAGTTCAATCAATAATCTAAGCCAATATACTTCGACCACCTGCATACCAGGCTGACCATATGCTCGTTATAGTCACCAGCTCGGACTGAGCTGTCTTATGCGAGCCGTGCAGCGAATATATTGACGCTGCATACACGTATACAAACCGGTGCTGTTGGGCGAACCCAATAGCATTTATCAGCGCTGACTCCTCATTTAGCAGTTTAACCTGCTGAGCTCGGACCGGTTCCTTTTAGTTGTTACGTCTCCTGGTTATATGCGTTCGTTTCCTGTTGTTCAAACATGCTCAGCAGGTGTCAATAGATTACTGTAGTAGTATGTCGTTTTACCTGACATCATGATACGGGATAATATGCTGTAATAAAAAACGCGGCGCTCGCGACGCCCCATCTAACATTAATCTGACAATGAGGGGCGTCAACTTCGATGGCGAGCACTGTATATTATTTAAGGATCAGATATGACGTCACTGAAGTCATACCGTGGCCCTTACCTAAAAACCAAATTGCCGAGTCGATCGGCCTTCCACGCTTTAATCAGGGCGAAGTCGGACGAAATGGCCTCTTCCATGATATAGTTAATGCCGTTGAAAACGCGGTGTTCCCTCGGTTCGCTGACCAATTCGACCTTCCCGCCGCCCACGCTGTACTTGATAGGCGACCCACCCTCGTGCACCAAAGTACCGTAGCCGGTGGGCGTGTAAAAAGCGGGAATGCCAGCTGCGCCGGCGCGGATTTTTTCGGCTAAAGTGCCCTTTGGGTAAAAAAATCGTATATCACAATTTTGGGAGAGGTATCAACGTACACAATCTTGTGAGTGGTTTGAGAGAGTTCACCACCACCCCTCCCCCAAAAAATTGTCACCCCCGAAAATTTGTCACACCGAAAAAATTTTAAGCCCCTCCCAGAATTCGCGATTTTATAAAAGACTTTCCCGAAAAATACGAAGAAACCAGTTTTAAGCCCAAAAAATGCATGCTTGCAACCTTAAATGTTCTTGAAAGTGTCAAAAATTGTCCGAAAAATTCGTCCATTCCGCGTAAAGTAGCGGTTTTCCGCCGTCTTTTAATAAGTCGAATCATTTCTGAATCAAGAAAAATTTTAAATTTTCAAAATTTCCGAATGTTTTCTGCGAAAAGCTAGCAAAATTAATGCAAAAATCGAAATAAAGCGCCGAAGAAATACTCGAAAATTCATTTTAAGCATACATGTAACAGGGGGTGGGAGGATCCCCCTACCTAAAATCGGACGTCCCCCTCACACCCTCCCCCTTCCCCCAACCCAGAAAATGTTTGATCCCCCGCCCCGATTTTGGAAAAAATCGAATTTTTTAGCATCTTAATCGGATTCAAATGGTGTGAGGCCCTGATTTCTTAACAATTAAGATTTTTAACGAATGGTTAAATGTAGCTACAAGAATCCTCAAAGTTTGAAATTTTAATGTGTGTTTTGTGTTTAGGGCCATGGAGAATCCTATTGTGTGTATTTAAGCAGAACAGAGTTCTATATTATACATAGCATATTATAGTACCCAAGAATTTGTGCGTACAAAATGTACAAAGACTTTTACGGACCATCTTTGTACATGTACAAACGGACCTTGTACAAAAAAACACTGCTGTACAATATTATAGACCCTAAAATTTACACGTACCGGATGTGTTGACTCTTGGGAATCGTCTTTGCACATGTGCAAAGACGCCTTGTACAAAAAAGAATAACCATGATTCACTACATGATCATTCCCCGATTTCACCCCCCCCTCTGGCTACCTCGACCTTGCCCATGCATTCCCATGTGCCTATTCGCTTAAAATTGCACAAAATACATATGAACACAGTGGTGGATCCAAGATTTTCCTAAGGGGGGCGGTACCCCTAAGGGGGGCGGAACCCTGACTTGGGCGGAAAAATTTGCCGTTTTAAGCAGAAAATCACTAAAAATCGCTTTAAAATCCTTAGTTTTGCGCACTATTTTGGGCCGATGGGGGCCCCCGCCCCCCCTCCCCGCTAAATCCGCCCCTGTATGAACATACCTGAGGAGTCAACTCTACTTCTATTTCTCCGTTGAGAAATAACCTTTCGAATTCGGCATTTTCTCCAACGTACGACGAAATCATTCGTTTGATCTATGGAAACCGCAATTTAGTTTCTTATAAGCTTAATTATAGATGCCCAATGCCTAGATGCTCAGTAATTACTTGCTTAATCAATAACTGAATCATTTTCGCAATTGAGAAAAAAACGAATACAGATGATAAAAATAAATCAAAAATTAAGAATGCTTTACACTCATAGGTGCACAAGGTCAGGGTCGGCAGGGGGGTGAAATGCCAAAAATCTAAAACAGTAAATTTAACGTTCACGATTTTTTTGCTGTTTTAATGATCAAAATGGTCAAAATGGCCTATAAAACGTTTTTTCGCGCTAATAACACATTTTAAAAGCATTTTTAGTCCATTTTGACTGCATTATATCACTTTTAACACTGAAAAATGCAAACATTTATCAAATTTGGGTGCTTTTTGAGTAAAAAGTACTTAAAAGTACTAATCTGGCGCGAAGCGCTGGAAAAATTTTGACATTTTTACTGGTTTTGATGTCAAAAATGATGCAGAACAAGACCTGTTTGCTCAAAATCGCCGGACAATACCGGTCTAGCTGACCCGTGTTTACACTACTGATGTTACTTCAAAAATACGGGTTAAAAAATATCGATTTTTGGCAGAAATTTAACAAATGTGCAAAAAAAATTTGATCAAATAATCGAGAAAATGTGCATATCGTGCGATCAAGATGCCAAATACGAAAATCTTATCGATATGTGAATTTCAGCCGGCAGCATATATTGTTTCCAAAATTATTGCTTACTTTTCGACTGAATACGTTATTTCAAATTTGACGTTTTCAATTTTTCATTTTAATTCTCAGTTTTTAATTTTAATCTTTTGGTTTAGAAAAGTAGTCCTGCGGAAAAGACGAGGTTCCGAAAAAGTCTAATACATATATTAAGTTGTCATAAATTTAATTGCAGGCGTGCCTTTTGAGCTCAAAAACAAATTGCACTCGTCAAAAACACTATTTTTGGCGTTTCTAGCGGCGCTATTTTTCTAGGCGATAAAACGTTTTAAAAATTTCAAAATTGAAAAAAATAGTCAAAAACGGCTGTTAGGCGCCGGAACATATATGTATCAGGGGGATGGTGAATCCCCCACCCAAAAACAGACGTCCTCCACCCACCCACCCCCCCCACCTGAAGCCAGAAAATTTTTGACCCCCCCCCCCGATTTTTGGAAAAAATCGAATTTTTTGGCTGTTTTTAGGCGTTGTTGACCAAAAATTGGAGGTCATTTACCCTCCCCCCAAACCCCTAAAAATGGCCAGGACCCCCTTCCCCCAAATTTCGAACAGTTACATGTATGCACACGGAAAATGGTACTTTAGAACTAAAGGTCAGCTATGAATGCTAAAGGCAGCACACTTTCAAATTCATATCATTCTATGCTCAAAGTCGAATTAATGTAAAAAATTGATTTCAAATCAATTTAATACTTTAGCGGAGCCTTTCGATTACAGGTTCGCAGAATATTTTCTAAATTCGAGCAACCCCAATTTTCAAAAATATAAATGCAGCTGGCATCAACGCAGGTCCGTGTTAAAGGAAAAGAGAGTGACGTGGGGTATCTGCAGACATTTAAAAGCTAAAAATTCAAGGCGTGGGGGAGTCGGCCTATTTGAAGGGGGTAGCACGATTTTTTTATTCGGCAAAGATTTTTCCCGATGTGCAAAGACTTTTCAGGACCGTCTTTGTACACGTACAAAGATTTTGGGAAGACAAAAACTGTAAGAAAGGTGTAAAATTCGCCTAAATTTTCGGCGCTTCGCGGCGGAATGAGTATTTGTTTGTCCATCTTTAAAATGGCAGAATTTGCATTTAGAATGGGAAAATGTCAAATTCTTCGGCGTTTCGCGCCGTTTTGTGACAATTTTTAGTAATTTTTGGCGTCAGAGAAATTAGCTGAAATACGCTAGCAAAGGTCGAAAAAACCTGTTTTGACCACACTAAAATCGCTACTGTAACATATTATAGTACACAGAAATTTGCGTGTACAAAATGTACAAAGACTTTTGGGGACCATCTTTGTGCATGTACAAACGGACCTTGAATAAAAAAAAACTGGGGGTAGTCGACCTGTTTTAAGAGGGTAGGGGTTAAATCATCATCAATTTTTTGGCCAAAAATGCAAAAAAATCACCTAAAAATAGCGGAACAACGCTAGTTTTTGCCAAAAATCGGGGCGTCAAAAATTGTTTACATTGGGGGTGGGGGTGGGATGGGAAGACACACTCCAGGTGGAGAATCTCCATCCCTCTTTCACAGATTTATGTATCCGCAAATTTAAAAATAAGTGACGGCTCGACATAGGAAGCGGTTTAAGCATGGTTTTCGTTGAATTGAAAATAAAGGACGCATCAAAAATGGCCCGAAAAACGCAAAATATTCGATTAAAAGTAAGGGAGGGATAGAAAATCTCAAGTTTTAGACGAATGGAGCAGAAAGCAAACTTGGAGATCCCATCCTCTATTAAAGAATAGAATCTATTCATCGAAATTTGGCAGTTTCTCTAATCCACACTTTTTGGGATGAAATCAGGGTAATTTCATGAACGCACAGAGGACAGTAGACACTTAAGAACCTCCTATAAACCATACGAGTCCGCCAGCACGCAAAAATACATCACGTATATACAGGCCCGTATCCAGGATTTTATTTAGAGGGGAAAGGCCGAAAATTTTGAGGTCAGATATCTCGAGAAGAACCATTAGAAGATGGGCAAAAATAAAGGCATCTTTCAGCGAATCTCGTTGAGCTCTTTGCAATGGTGAAGAAAATTTTGAGAAAAATTTCAAAATTTCCAACTTTACACATAGTTTCAGGGAGGGGTGAAAATCAAAAAAATTGGAGATGGCTAAGTGGCTTGTAAAAAACGATTTTACAGCGAATAACGATTGTGCATATTGCCTTAAAACCATCGTTTCCGAGCAATTGTGGCAAATATATAGCCTTTTTGAACTGAAATATAGCTATTTAGCCCTTTCTGAAGTCGGGAAATAGCTAAAAATCCTTTTGAAACCCAGAAATAACAACTGTGTTGAACTCACACGCTATGTTTTTGAGTCTAAAAAAGATTACACGCATAGCTAGTTTTCTGAGCCAAAAACGGCAATATAGCAATCTTTTTTCGACCAAAATCGCTATACAGCTATCAATTTTTTGAGCTCAGGGAAAGTAATACCCCCACTCACCCCTCCCCATGCCCATGTATGACTGTACTCCATACCCGTATTACACAAATCCATCGTTTAGGCAATCTACACAACTGATTTCTCGTTATTCAATCAACGAATAACCTTAACTTCTATCTTTGTGCTTAATCTTCGTGATTTACAAAGAAAACAATAGAAAAAAATGAATAATCCGGCGCAAAGCGCCGAAAAAATTTGACAAACTCAAATTTGAGCGGTTTTGGGCGGGCTAGAAGACAAAAATTATAGATAAACGATAAATCCAGCGCGAAGCGCCCGGAAATTTTGAGTTTACTAGCTCAAAAGTGCGCTAAAAAACATGTTTTGATGGTGTTTTAGACCTATGTACATCGAGAATTTTTCATTTTTTTCTCTAGGAGACCCTTGCGTGTTTCAAAAATTATTTTTCATTTTAGTGGGGACGGCCCCCCGCCCCGACCCCGCAAATTACGGGCCTTTGTATATACGTAATAGCAGGACTATTCATTATACTTGTCTAGTTTGGAGCAGGAGACCGAGTCCCCAATTTTCCACGCCACAATTGTTGCTAACGACAGTCAAGTTTTTGGCCTTTGTTTGCAATAGGCCATCGATCAAATTCTCAGGAATGCCACACAAGCCGAAACCTTAATATAATCAGCTCCATCAGCTGATATATGGCCAAACACGCAACGGCCCAATGCGGTCAAAATAACCGGTTGCTTTTAGCAGAGGAGGGCCAAGTGGGCTTACCCTGATCTCCCAACTCGTTCCAGACATGCACAGCATAGGAATCCTGGGTGAATTGGGGAGAAGATAAAATTTTAAAGTATCTTTTTGGACCCGAAAATAGTGGATACGCGTCAAAAAGTTCGTTTGTCGGCATTTCTGACGATGCTCTACCGTTATATAGCATAAAAACGAAAAAAACATTTCGAAAAAATCAAGAAATTCGAACAAATTAAACACAATATAGTCAAAAAATGAATATATAGCGCGAAGCGCCAAACAATCTGATACTCTATGGTTAAAAACACATAAACGTCATCTTTTCTGCAAATTTTCGAGAAACTTTTGGAAACTTTAGAAAAACCGCGAATGCAGGGGGCGCGAAAACATTTCTGGGAGGGTGCAAACTATTTTGGGGAGGGTGGACAGTTTCCTAGGGGGCGAAAACCCCCAGATCTTGTACACGACTGTTTTATTTCAAAGCAGTAAGAGATACATATTATGAGAGATTTTGTCGAAATTCGAAGGGCTTCGGAAATGTCGATTTTCGGGCCCATCCATACCCATTTTACGCCAAAAAAGGCCTACAAACGCGTGTCTTTGTCAAAACTTAAGGTAGAGAAGGGGGGTAAAAAATGTTGGTCTCTATGATGGTGGACAACCTAATTTAGGTATGGGAGAAGCATGAGATTAGCGAAAATAAATGCAGTCTTGAGTGACCTCGACGAGCTCTATACTATACGATGGTATAGAAAAATTTAAAAATAAAATAAAATTTTTCACTTTATCCAATACTGTGCTGAAAATTTATCATTAACGCAATCTGCCTAACGTCATTCAATTACGAGCGATTTCTCATCTCCTGTTTTTGTATTTGATCATTGAGCTTCACAGAGATAAACCCCGGCCTCGGCTAAAGAGTCTGCTCCGGGACATCACATCCCTAGTCTTGATTGAAAATACAAACTTTCAACCCAATAGATCGAAAAATACCTAGATGCTCGATAAAGTTTGTAAACTATAGAAAAACGATAAAAAAGGCTATAGTAATAATAGGTATGAGGGAAAACTAGAAATAAAGCTACTGATATGTCAGTCAACATTCCAAGACATCTGTGAAAAAATTTCATTTCATAAAACACTATTCACAGAGATATATGTTATGTAAATAGTGTGAAAAGTACAAATTTGTCCAAGGTCAACCAGCTGTTCAAATTACACCCACTTGACGGTAAATAAATAAAAATAAATAAATAAATAAATACGTAAATAACTAAATAAATAAATGAATAAATAAATAAATAAATAAATAAATAAATAAATAAATAAATAAATAAACAAATACACCATACACCTACCACCGACTAAAAGTTTAGCACCGTCGGGTATATCACGAACAGCATCTACGGGACTATCATAAAACGATACCGAGCATTTGTGCGTAGCTGAGAAATGTTTCGACAATTGCCTGAGCTTAAAAATCGAAAATAAAATCTTTTTTGTCTGAATTGATAATACAAGAAGAGAGCAGAGGCAATAAGAAACAGAAAAACTATTTAATTATCGCAACTTTAACCAGAAAGTAGATGCAATAAAATGAACTTTGACGATAAAATAAGTGAACGATAATATAAAAGAACTCACTTGATTGTCCAAAAGCCTCCGTAATAGCCTCGTTGAGTGTGTTATTGTTCTGGAATTAAAAATAAAATGACGCCGCATCGTCAATGTAATTTATTTATGTAATCTGATTTAGTGTATCTGCACTCGTAAAAATAAAATTCTGCGAGAATAATGTAAATAAGACGACACGAATCGATGCTACAAATACTTAATCATCACATCGCATCGAATATTCAGTCAGTTGCTTTGTAAAATCAAAGTGTATAATGATAAATCAGACCCATATCCTATGGGATAACAGCAGTGATCGGACCGAGGCCTGGCCTCGGCCTCGGCAAGCCTCGGCGTTTTTTGGAGCCTCGCCTCGGCGCCGAGGGCGAAGCTGAAAAGTGCCGAGGCGCCGAGGGTTGAAATAAAATTTTAATAAGTTTAATATATCCGTTGAATATTAACTATTTAGAATGCATCTGCAGTACAAAGGCTATTTTGTACCTATAGACTTTTCTAATGGTTTTAGTCGCGTACCCAGTTACACCCCTGCCAATGTATTATTCATGTGATGACTAAGTTTTAATTCTCATGCTCGCTAAATGGATCAGGAATACACATTTCCATAGGGGGAGGGGTGAGGGAGGGTTATTACCCCCTCTCAGGGTACAAGACTCATGTCACTGTCAGACGATTTTTGGTGAAAACCTTTTGGATATTTTTGAACTTAATTTTTACTATGGCAAAAGTGCAGCTAACTATTAGAATTTCACGAAGTGATACAGTATTTTTGAATGTAAGCAAGAGTAAACAGACAAACTATCACTATGAAACATGCATGTAACAGCTCAAAGTTTTCGGGAGGGGCTCCTCGGCATACATGTAACGGCTAGAAATTTCGGGTAGGGGTTCCTGGCCATTTTTAGAAGGAGGGGGATCAGCGACTCTAATTCTATGTCAAAAATGGCAAAAGCACCTATAGCCAACAAAGCGCAAATTTTCGCCAAAAATGGGGAGGGTGGGTCAAAATTTTCTGATGTAGGAGGGAAGGGTGTTTGGGAGGACGTCCAACTCTGGGTCAGTGGGGAATTCCCAAAGCCCCTCTGTTACACGTATGGTTTTCGGCCATTTTTATGGGAGAGGGGGTAAATGATCACGAATTTTCGGCCGAAAATCGCAAAACACAACTCAAAATGGCCAATAAATGCAGGTTTTGCCAAAAATCAATTTCGGCTCGTGAATTTATTTGGAGCCATTTTTATACAATGTTAAAATACTTTCTTGGACAAAGTGATATTAATTATATCGTTTTCCAGTATTTTTTAGGAAATTTCAAAAAATTTTCGGCGCTTCGCGCAAAATATCGCTAATATAATGTATTTAGATTGAAGCAGGGGCATTAAACACTCAAAAATCATTTTTTGTATAATCTACGCATCTTTATGCAGATTTAAATATCTTTTGTATCTATTCATACTGTTTTTAAAAATTTTATGCAAAATAAGTACTATTTAATAACTTTGCACTTTTTTGCCGCTCAAAGATAAAATTGACTAATGTATCCTGATGTTGCATTGAATTTCTAAGCACAGTAGTGCTTATTACAAGATCTAATTGGCATATTACAATATCTGTAATATTTCTGATTTTGCAGTAGGTACAAGTTGTTTTAGCTTTCTCAGTCGAGTTTTATGTGAAATTTCATCAAAAGCTCATGAACTAATATTATCAACTAAATTCAGGCCGAATTATCACATCTAGGGCCACGATTTTTTGTAATCGGCAAAGATTTTTCATAATGTACAGAGACTTTTCAGGACCGTCTTTGCATATGCACAAAGATTTTTGGAGAGACAAAAACTGTCAAAAGGTGTGAAATTCCCGAAAATTTTCGGCGCATCAGTAATTGTCTGTCCTATATATCTTTAAAATAGTAGAATTTGCATTTAGAATGGAAAAATGTCAAATATTCAGAAACCCGGAATTAGCTAAGATACACTACCAAAGGTCGAAAAACCCTGTTTTACCACACTAAATCGCTACTGTACCATACTATAATAGTACCAAAAAATTTGCATGTACAAAATGTTCAAAGACTTGGATACCATCTTTGTACATGTAAAAAGGTATCTTGCACAAAAAACACTGTTTAGGACTGCATGCCGGTTGTAGGTCACACACTGGCAGTATGTAAAAATGTGTATCTTTAAAAATATTTTAATATAAAATATCTACAAAAATTTGTCCGCTCATACAAAGATACTACTTAATTTACTGGTCCCCCATTTTGGGATTTCACCCTTCCCTCAACTATGGACCCTGGGAAACTATGATCGGAAAGTACAGTGCAGTTTCCGTCATATTACCTACCACACCAGAATTGATTGACTGAAAAAGCGTGTTTAAACATGCATTACTGCAAAAGCGAGCACAACAATGGCTACAGTTCTGTCTTTACTTAGCTTATTTCGCTTGTTCGTTTATTCCTTCGACACTGTTTTCGTATTTATAGTAATAAAAGTTTTTAAGTGCTTGTTCAGCCATATTTTTTATTAACTTTTCCAAGTCTTCAACGGCAACTTGTTAAATTAAGTATGCTTTCATGCTGCTGACTTTATTCAATGAATCCTTCACACATTTAATCTACTATTATTGAAAATAATAATGAATTGTTTGACATTCGATAAAGTGCTTAATATTACGATTATTCTCTAGCTCATGTGCATACAAAATATTCTAAGAGTACTATTTATGGGTATAGGTATACAAGCTTGACCTCGGCTCTCGGCCTCGGCCTCAGCCTGACCTCGGCCTCGGCCGAGGGTCCAAAAAGTACCCTCGATCCGATCACTGGATAACAGGTGCATATTGCCGTTCAAAATGAAATATACAGGGGTGCCATGAGATACCATCCCTCAGAATTAAGGGTCAGCACAGCGCCAGCTACACCATCATGCCATCATCTCTTTGTTCAGCGCCATCACCTTCATCCTGCATCTATGATGCGACGGCACAATTTAGCTATTAATAGCACCAACAAGAAGGAAGCTGGCCAGCATTCACGTGCGCCGCTTCCTTGTTGGCGCTATTAATAGCTAAATTACGCCGTCCGCATCGCCAGATTAACGGGATGATGGAGGTTAATGGCGCTGAATAAAAAAGAGATGATGGCGCATGATGGACGTAACGCGGCGCTCGCGACGCATCATCCATTATAATTCTGAGGGTGATGGCGCGTCATCTTTCATGGCGACCACTGTAGATACACTTCATAAACAAATCTTAAGTTTTAAATAAATCTCTACCTGCCTTCAAGTGGGGTAATCTCGGACTGTGGGTAACCTGGGACAAATTTCTAATTTGAGACGTTTTTGTTCAAACCAGCTAAGTACTGACTTGTTGGAGTAAATTTTTCTACTATGCGAACCGAGTTTCTTCTTTACTATTTTGTGACTGTTTTTACTAAATCAAACTTTTATCATTTCTAGATCTTCAATAGTTCTAGTCTAACTTTGTGATCGATTTTTTTCAACGTTGAAACTTTTTCTGTCATTTCTTAGGGAAGCCTTTATCAAAGTGAAATTCCGTCTTTATATGTTGTAAATAATGCTGCTACAGTATATATTTAATAGCTCTACATAATGCGCGTTTTTAGATATAAATCAAAAATGTCAAAAATTTGATTTTCTCAAAATCAATGAGGTAATTTCGGTCGGACATACATTTTAGGCGTCCTTATTGGAAAAAATCACTCTTTGTGCACTTAATAAATGATTTCACTTTGATTTAACATTCCTTCTACGTATTTTACATATATACAAATAGCCAGTGGCACGACCTTCAAAGCAAATGATCCAAGCACCAATCTAAACAGTCTAAATGGTACATGTGTCCAGAAGGATAACCAGAATCACCGAAACTCTAGGGCTCCTTAGATGCAGATCACATGATAAAGATGCACAAGGTGCGTAATCTGGAAGCTGTAATTGAATCAAATTCGTATTTTAAGTGTTTAGTACAGCTGTTTATTGAAGCACTGTAAATTTGGCTCACTGAAGTTTTCCTCGGATTTCCTAAAACCAGTATTTAGAAAGAGGTACTGAAAAGTAGTTTGCTTTAGCCTGAAAAAAACCTTAAATTTTTATTGCTTGTTTTTTAAATCACTCTTTGTCTGAAACGTCAACTATTTACTTTTTCAAATTGTTCCTGTGGTGCTAATAATTGTACCCTTTTATACCACTATGATTCATGGTCAAAGTAAATTTTATTCTTACTTGACCTCATGTCCATTGCACAATTATACCTGTATAATTCTTTAAACTCTAAATATGTCTGATAGGGGATTCGTAAAATAGTTCCCGCCAAAGTGGACGGGAAAGATTTTTCTAATGAAATTTATTTACTGTACGAAATTACCCACACAAGAGCCAGAGGTGTGAGGGGGAATTACTCCCTCTAAGCTTTGAAAAAAGTGATGTCTATACAGCGATTTTGACCGGGAAGCCCTTGCTATATAGCCTTTATTGGGCTCACAAAACTAGCTGTATAGCCTTTTTGGGCACAGAAAACTAGCTATAGTCTTTTCTTGAGCTCAGAAATGCTATATAATAGTCTTTTCTGAATTTCAAAAGGATATGTAGCTCTTTTTTCGACTTTAAAAAGGGTTAAAATAGCTATTTCTAGTCCAAAAAGGCTATAAAGATATGTTTGTGAATCTTGAATCGAAAAAGGCTAATTAGTTTTCTGAGCTCAAAAAGACAATATTATATATATAATTGTCTAAACCCAAAAGGACTATAGAGCCGTTTTTACTAAGCATACAACTATTTAGCGATTTTTGGTTGTCACCCCCTCCCTCTTGAAAGTTTGACCTTGCGCACCTATGATACAGTGAAATATTATTTGCAGTCAACTGCAAATAATTTAGCATACATTGAAATACTATTTGAAGTCAAAAACCAGCGGCCTAGACTGTGAACAATATCACAAACAGTTAATTATTTGCAGTCAAAAACCAGTGGCCTAGACTGCAAATAAGATCGGGAACAGTGTAATATTATTTGCAGTCAGAAATCAGCTACCTAGACTGGAAATGATAACGTGCACAGTGCCATATTATTTGCAGTCAAAAACCAGCGCCATGACTGAAAATTATATTAGACTGTGTGTGATATTATTTGCAGTCGAGGCAGCTGGTTTTTGACTGCAAATAATATTCAACTGTGTAAGATATTATTCGCAATCTAGGCCGCTGATTTTTGACTGCTAATCATATTACATAGTGCAATAAATTATTTGTAGTATAGATTGCTAGCTTCTGACAGTAAATAACATTACAATGCGTCCGATCTTATTTGCAGTCTAGGCCGCTGGTTTTGACTACATATAATATAACACTGTGTGTGATATTATTTGCAATCTAGGCCGCTGGTTTCTGCCTTCAAATAATATTACATTGTGTTCTATTATTTGCAGCTGACTGCAAAATAATTACTGCCAATCTAGGTCGCTGCTTTTTGACCGCAGATATTTCTTTGTATGATGTATTATTTGCAGTTGACTGCAAATAATTACTGCCTCAAAGGACTAGAAGACAAAAACTATACCAAAACAATGAATCCGACCGAACTGCCAGAAAAAAATTGAACTCATATTTCAGCGACTTTGGGCTAGAGATAAAAATCGGGTTGGCATTTTTGACCCGCACCTGACCCGCAATAGTCAAGGTAGCAGACAACCCGCAGGGACCAACCCGCAGCCGGGCGTGGGTAAAAGGTAGCGCTGGTGCTGGCGCTGGCCCTGGCGCACATAGGTAAAAGGTGGCGCTGGCAATGGTGCTGGCCTTGGCCATGGTCAAGTGGGTGAAAGGTGGCACTGGCGCTGGCCCTGCTTCTCGCCAACTGGGTAAAAGGTGGCGCTGGCGCTGGCCCTCGCCAACTGGGTGAAAGGTGGCGCTGGCGCAGGCCCTCGCCAACTGGGTAAAAGATGGCGCTGGCGCTAGCCCTGGCCATTGCCAACTGGGTAAAAAGTGGCACTGGCACTGGCCCTAGCCATTTTCAATTAGGTAAAAGGTGGCACTAGCCCTGGCCCCCACCATTGCCAACTGGGCAAAAGGTGGTACTGGCCATTTGCCCTAGCTGATTTAAGCAAGGCTAGTGAAGATGATATAGCTTCTCTGAAACATCAAAATACGGGTTGAACTCAATTATAGTCATTTATCATTTAATTGAAGATAGGAGGCATCTTAAATGTTGTACAGACTATACTAACATCTTAAATTGAACATTTTAAAATTATTTGAGTGATTTTTTGAGCAAAATTAAGTTTTAAAATGCGGAAAATACGTGGTTAGCTATAATTTTCGATTTCAACAAAAATTTCAGCCGAATATAAAATTTCCTTTTTACGAAAAATAAATTATTCCATACGTTCTTCGCGTAAAATTAACTTTTTGTGATGCAGAAAATATGTGGTTCTACGCCGCTTTTGACAGTCAATTATTATTTTCATCGAAAAATTGTAAAGGAATGAACCTAGTGGGTAAAACGTGGTGCTAGTTTTGTCCATGACCATGGCCAAGTCGGTAAAGGTGGCGCTGGCGCTGGCCTTGGCTGGGTGAAAGGTGGCGCTGGCGCTTTTGCCATCAGTAGACTGACAGTTTACAGTAATTGCAGATTGAGTGAAGGCATTTAATCGCATCTATCAGCTTGGGAACTAAATATTTCTTGAAGTTTATGCCCATATTTATAGGCAATTTGCGTTTCAACTGCTTTTGTAGTCAAAATAGGTTGGTAAATTTACTTGAAGAAATGTGGTCCATATGCAAGGTTTCGATGAGCATCAGACCATATGTAGGCAGCAAGAAAATGCTGGAGGGTGCAAGATTTTTCAAAGGTCGAAAAATGGCCTTAAAAATGGTGGTAGGACGAAAAATCACAATTTTTCGACGTTTCTCATTGAGCACTATCGATTGGCATTAAAAATTGCGAAAAAAACGAAAAAAATTTCAAAAAATTGAATTTGGGGGGTATTTAGGTTTCTGGGGGGGGTATTTTGGTTTCTCGGGGGTGCATACCCCAAACCCCCACGAACAGGTGTGGTTTTATCTGTAGCTTTGACATTGGCCGACAACAAATGTTTCTGTTGATCTACAAGCCTTTTATTTTCAGAGGCACTTTTCGGCCAGCAGTTTTTCGAAAAAAGTCACTATGCCTATTCCTAACACTCCTAGTCTATTACACAGATGCTCATGTCATTTTGTGGCCTGGTTTAAAAATTTAAAGCAAATAGAGTGCCCGCTAAATTTTCTAAAATTTTGTTTCGTAAATTAGGGAAGTAGCTTCGCAAACCCGGAAGTGCTTATGTTATGAAGTTCATTAGATAGAGAATTTAATTTGCTTTTGAGACGCATTATATAATTTAGTTGCAAAGTTAAACACATTAAAGATACATTAAACAAGTAGGTAATGGCTGAGCACAACAATTAATTATTTGAGGTAGTTTTACAGGTCAATTTCTGTGATTATATTTTAAATATATTTGTAAATTACATCCACTATGGGCAAACCTAGTCAGTCAAAGAAGTTCATCGATTGTCAATCCAATTCTCCATTGCATTCAGCAAATCTAACGCTTCAAGATTCTCCTATTAAAAATGATGCCTACCCATGCATAATCCGTTCGCTATTAGTCACTGAGAGTCATATTTCGGCCATTCAGTGCGATATTTGCCACAAATGGGCTCATGCCAATTGCCTAAATTTACCACCAGCACTCATCTCTTATTTTAATAGCAAACGATATGTGGACGCTTCATTTTCTTTCCCATTTGTTTGCAGCTGTTGCAAACCTGTATTTGAAAATATTGCCTCCTTACCACCCAAATTTTCCATATTAGAATCTCGAATAAATTTATTGGAAGAACGCTATGAATCAAAGGCAAATGCATCCCATACGTCCAACATCGGCTTGTTAATCAAGGACTGTTTGGAGCGAGAATCCAAAAAGTCAAATGCAGTATTATTCGGTTTACCCAATTCAGATGACGATTTGAACTCTGTAAAGTCTTTGGTTGATGAATTCAGCAACGAACCCGACTTGCCATCTGTTGATATTACGCAAGTTTTCCATGATGGTCCCAAACAACAGGACAAACCTCAATTCCTGAAGGTTTGCCTCACGTCACCACGTGCTCAACGTCGTTTTATCGGACTAGTTAACAAAGTGATTCGCCCGTCAAATCCATCTAATGGTCGGTCCAAATTGCGCGCTCGACCAGACCTTTCGAACATGCAGCGCAAGCAACAGCGCAGGCGGCAGCGCAAGCTGTTTGCTGAATTGAACAACTGACGAAACTAGGGGAAACGGATCTTTTCATAGATTTTGCTGCCAATTGTGTCAAAAAGAAGCCGACTTATGCAACACGCGCTTGTTCCAATTTTCCTAAACCATCCTTTCCTCAATCTTTCACTCGCGTTGATTCCTGTTCTGTATAGGATAAGTCGCCCTCCAAATTTATTAGTGCTAGGTGTTTTTTATTCAATGCACAAAGTTTAGTAAACAAATTAGGGGAGTTATATTATTTGTTAGATAGTAATAATTTTGACTTAATTTTCTGTTGTGAAACATGGTTAAACGAAGTAATTCATGATAGCATTATATGTCCTCAAAACAATTATCAAATTTTTCGCTCTGATGGAGTAAATAAACGAGGCGGTGGGGTCATTGTCTTTGTAAAATCACATTTTAATGCTCGTTTTGTTAGAGTTCCTAACGAACTGAGTACATCTGACTCTTTAATTATTGATTTTTTCCATGGTCAGGATAGAATTAGATTTCTTCTTATTTACAGACCTCCTCACTACGATTTAAATCATGCTTTAAGAATCTGTAACTTGATAGAATGGGTAAATAATTGCTCTTATCCCGTAATTAAAGGTTAAAGGTCAAAGGAACGGCTTTTCACCCACAGTGGGTATTACCTGCACATCAGAGACGTGTTTCTCGATGAGATACCACAAGGGGTCGCGACTCCCAAGGGCTTTAACCTCCGCCACACAAGTGCAGCTTCCCATTCATCGACCCCGGGGGATGAAAGGCTGGGTTGGCCTGCCGAAAAGAACAGCGTCAACGTGGTTTCGAACCTAGAACCTTGCGATCCGTAGGTTTAAGTGTTAACTAATTTCAATTTACCTAAAATTGATTGGACCTTAGGTACCTTTACATCCGATTCTCTTAACGAATTGTTTTACGACTGTATCTCGTCTACAGGATTAATACAATTAGTTTAAGATCAAACGCATGATACAAATATTATTGATGTTATTTTTGCAGCAAATAATGTTTTTAATGTTAAAGTACTACCCTCCTTTTCCACAAGTGACCACAATTCTATATATTTTGAAACTCTGATAACTCCACCTACTACTTATGTAGAATCTCACTTTAATTTTCAAAAAGCAGACTACTTTAGTATTGGTAGCTTTCTTTCAACTATTTCTTGGCCTAATCTTTTTTCTACTTGTTTAAATGTTAATGACATGTACAATGTATTTTTAAATATCTTAAGGCCTCTTAGTCAAAGCAAAGCCTTCCAAATTTTCATACCCTAAAATTTACGAAAATTATTTGCCAAAAAACGGCTTTTATGGAAAAAATACAAAAATATCGCACAATAATATGCAAACAAAGGTATCGTAATTAGAGCTGTGCCGGGGCCGCCTTTTTTGCCGGGGCCGGGGCCGGGGCCGGGGCCGGGGCCGGGGCCAGGGCCTGGCCAGGGCCAATAATAGCGTGCTTTACCATGCTCATAGTACGACCCTGCCCTACCCCTTATATGTACCTATGCATATATTCTTGTTTGTAGATATGCACGTCAAGCGTTAATATTTGTTGGGATTACAAGATATAACAGAACATGGGCATGGGGGGATCTAGACCCCAAGAATTCACATTCTCCCCCCCCCCAAAAAAAAAATCCGCTAGACCCCCCAGAAATTGATTTTCAGAATTTTTTGTTTTTCTGCGGTTTTTTGATGCTAATGGATAGCTCTCATTGAGAAACGCTGAGAAAACTGTGTTTTTTCGCTCTATCATATATTATCAGGCACTTTTTGACTACCCCCTAGAATTTCTGAGCTGCCCATGTATGGATTTAACTCCTCTGACTTGGATGCGTTTTTCAATGTGCTTTACTTTGCACTTTTTTAGGCTTATTATTCTATTTGTTCTGATAGACGTAGCTGTCTGCTACCAAGCAAGCTGGAAATGCTCGTCTATATGAATTGCAATTTAAAATATGTCAATTTTGATTATTAACTAGAAATTTGCACCAATCTGACATAGTGAAATAAAGATATGAATTAGCAAGATCTGTGGTTTGCTTGAAATTGAGTTTGAAGGTAAATCTGCCCAAAACATTATCAATTTTCTACATTATAATCAACTCTAACATTGGCCCCGGGCCTGGTGCCGGTAGGCCAGCCTGGCCCCGGCACAGCTCTAATCGTAATCAGTGTAAAATGTTACGCAAAGAAATTCAGAATCATTTTTGTTTACAGGAAAGTAATTTATTGCAACATAACAATCTGAAATCCTTTTTTAGATTTGTAAATAATCGTTTAAATACTTCTCGAAGCATTCCACCTATTACTTCCACCGACAATAATGTAGTAACTGATCTTCATTGTAAAACTAATATGTCTCGATCATTACTTCTCTTCCGTATTTACCAATGATGATATTAACGATTCTTTTGTTTTTCGGCGATTTTTCCATTTCAAACATCGTCTTTGATGAAAATATTGTCTCACGGGCGATTGCTAAGATAAAAAATTTGACTTCGATAGCGCCTGATGGTTTAAGTAACTTTTTTGTTAAAAAACTAGCTTATTATCTTCTTAATCCCCTTATCAGTATTTTTACTGCTTCTATTTTATCAGGTGATATCCCAGACATTTGGAGGGAGGCTTACGTTGTACCTATAATTAAAAAGTGACCTCTCATTAACTGAAAATTATCGTCCTGTTTTTTTATGTTGCTCAACTTGTAAGATAATGGAAAGTATTATTAAAACTCAACTATCAATTTATCCATCTACTAATGAGTTAATATCACCTTTTGAATATGGTTTCCAAAAACATAAATTTTGATGAATTGCAACTATTAAATTATAAACATTCTTGGGTTAAATCACTGGAATGTAAAGAAACCGTTGATATTATTTATATAGACTTTGCTAAAGCTTTTGACAAAGTCGACATATCTAAACTTCTTGTTAAATTAACTAGTTACGGTATTCAACAACACCTGTTTAATTGGTTAAAAGCTTTTCTATCTAATCTTATTCAGTGTGTTCGCGTTAATCAGTGTTTTTCAGATTATGCCGCTGTTACAAGTGGAGTTATTCAAGGGTCCATTCTTGGACCTACGTTGTTTTTGATTTTTATAAATGATATCTTTGATAACTTGTCAAGTTCGACTTTTATGTTCGCTGGATGACCTAAAAATATTCAATCTTTCCTGCAATTATCAAACACTTCTGACCGATTTAGATAGAATTTCCATTTGGGCCACCAGAAATTGTTTACCAATATCACATTCTAAATGCACAGCCCTATATTTGGGCAAAAATAATCCTAAAATGTCATATACAGTCAATACACAAGTTATTACGAACGATTCTGTCTATGTTCGCGATTTAGGAGTGCTAATTTCGCACAACCTGAAATTTAAGGAACATTACAACAGTATTATCAAGAAAGCTTTCTTGAGATCTATTTTAATTAGAAAATCCATCTTTTTGCGTGATAAAAATAATCTCGTAAAGGCCTTCATTGTTTACGTTCAGACCAATCCTTGAATATTCCTATGCTTTCTGGAATCCCTCTTATATTAGTGATATCAACAGGCTGGAGGCTCTTCAGCGTAAATTTACTAAATTCATAGTTGGATATCATAGCCCTCTTTCTTACGACAAACGCCTTAACCGACTTAACTTGTGTCGATTAGAATTACGTCGCCTTAATATTTGCTTATGTATGATGTATCAAATTATTAGTCAAAAATCTTGTCTTTCCATGACAGATTTTTTTGTGCTTAATCAAAATACTACTCGCTGCACAAATCGTTTAAAGCTAGTTGTTCCTCTTGTCCGTTCTAATTTACAAAAATTTGACTTTTTCTATAAGTATATCTCTGTTTGGAATCACCTACCTGATTTTGTAGTCTCTTCCCCTAACTTAAATATATTCAAATCTAGATTAATTGATGTCGACTTATCCAAATTTATAATAGGGCGGGCTTAAATCGACATTTTCATGACTCGCTCATCGCCTTTTGCTGTACGCTTTTATTCTTTTGACTGTACGTTTTATTACTCTTTTGCATCCTTCGTAATCGTCGTCGTTTCAGTAATAAATTATTTCATTCATTCATTCATTTTAGTTGTTCCTACATAGTCTGCACTGGCGTAGCCAGTGGGGGAAAGGGGAATCACCCCCTAGAGAAAATTTTTACATTTTCAAAAAGTGAGAAATATGGTTGCGTGCAGAGCCCGTATCCAGGATTTTGTTTCGGGGGGGGGGCACACACTACCAAAATTTTTAAAAAACATAAGGGGGGACCAAAGGATGAATTTCTCAAATTCTTTCAAGAAATGGCAACATAAATGATGAGAATGTTGACTACATCCAGGGGCACTTCTACAGAGTAGTGATTTATGGTTATTGATTTTTTCAAACTTCGTAATTTTGTAGGTTTATGTTGGTGGTATTACTCCCGCCTAGGTCGATTTCGCTCCCGCTTAGGACGGTATTGCTCCCACTTGGGCGGAGATACAAGCGTTAATATGTCTTGATAATGTCATAAAAATCACAATTCTGTAGAAGTACTAAGCTAGGATTTCTCCATTGGAATTTTGTTAATAAGTAGTTTTTAATTAATTTTTTAGTGATGACAAAAAGTGAATCCTATCCATTCTACTAAAAGTAAAAATAATAAAAACAGTGTAGGATGAGATGAGTGAAAGTAATGCTTTGCATAATACACCTCTTTTTCAGTTCATATTATGCAGTATGACTGAGCGAGCTTGACCATGCACACACACAACACACACACACACACACTACAGTCTGCTGAACCTTGTGGTTTTCACTTAACAAATTTCAACCATTGTAAATCGACGATTGCGTTTTATGTGATACCCTAGTTATTGAGGTGCGCGCATTGCCAAAAATTAGCTCCCGAGTATGAAGCAGCAGCAACAAGACTGAAGAAAAATGATCCACCGATTCCATTGGCTAGAGTAAGTTGGCAACTTGGCTTAGTTTTAGCGTTTTCTGTGCAATCGTCAGCATATTTATCTCATGCTAAAGGCGATTAAGAGTAATGCAGATGAGTGCTCCTCTATCGTATAAATTTTTGAAAGGGGCTCAACGCGTCGCCATTGTCAAGTTACGATAATTGATCACCGGCTTGTCTTATTATTACAATACACATTATGGGCGGTAAAAATCGCGGATCAAAAATTTACGTCAACAATCAACACTCTAAATCACCACCACAACGAACGGGAAATTTTACTCTCCTTAATACAGAAGATGACAATAATAGTCTTTGTGTCATTTGCGCGGAGACAGTTACGGATAGTCATATTTTGGCTGTTCAATGTGGACTATGTCATAAGTGGGCACATGCTGAGTGCCTTAATCTACCATCAGCACTTATTTCATATTTCAATAGTTCGTCCTATATTGACGCTTCTTACTCTTTTCCATTCGTTTGCTCCTTGTGTAAACCCCTGTTCGAAAATTTCGCTTCTTTACCGGCTAAGATGGCTACTTTAGAAGCTCGTCTAAACTCAATTGAATCAAAAATCGGCGCTTCTACGTCACCCAGCATCGTCAATATAGGCTTATTAATTCAAGATGGTTTAGAACGTGAATCAAAAAAGTTGAATGCGGTCGTATTTGGTTTAGCCGAATCTAACGATGACCTTGTTTCGGTTAAATCTTTAATTGATGATTATAATAAAGACTCTGATTTTTCATCTGCCAATATAACGCAGGTATTTAGAGACAGTCCCAAATATTCAGACAAACCTCAGTTTCTGAAAGTTTGTCTTTCTTCGTCACGTGCTCAACGTCGCTTTATTGGTCTTATCAACAAAGTTGTCCGCCCTGCAAATCCAACAAACGTCTACTCGAAATTACGTGCGCGACCGGATTTGTCGTTTCTTCAGCGAAAACGTCAGCGTGAACTTAACGACGAGTTGCACCAACGACTGGACGCGGGCGAGACTAATCTATATATCGACTTTAGGGATGACTGTGTGAAGAAGAAAACTGTACGAGTCTATGATCCTCGTTCTACAGCCCCTAAACCATCTAATCCCAAATTTCGTGCTCAACATGGTCAACACGCGTCTAATATTTAGGTAAATTCGCCCCGTTATTTTGTTAATATTAAATGTTTGCTATGTAATTCTCGTAGTATTGTGAATAAGTTAGGGGAACTTCACTTTCTGTTAAATACTGCAAAATTTGATATATTATTTTTTTGTGAAACCTGGTTAAATGAATCTATTTCCGACAGTCTATTATGTCCGTTAAAAAATTATATTATTCTCCGATCAGATCGTAAGAATAAGCGGGGAGGTGGAGTTTTAATTTTTGCTAAACCTCATCTTTATGCTCGATGCGTTAAAGTTCCTGCTTCTCTGTTTGTGTCTGATACTTTAGTAGTTGAAATTTTAAAAGGTGGAGATGTTATAAGATGTTTGTTAGTTTATAGACCTCCTCAGTATGATTTTGATACTGCGATTCGGATATGTAATTTAATTGAATGGGCTACTAATAGTTGTCATCCCATTATTATAGTAGGGGATCTAAATTTGCCTAAAATTGATTGGTTTCATGGTACTTTTACATTTAATCCATTAAACGAATTATTTTTTGATTACTTATCAGCTAGTGGTCTGCAACAGTTAGTTAAAGAAAATACTCACGATAATACTTCGATTGATGTAGTATTTGCTGCATATAACGTTTTTAATATCCAGGTTCTTCCTCCTTTTTCAACAAGCGACCATAATTCGATTTCTTTTGAAATTTTAACTAGAACTTTTCAAGATGGAGATAAACCTTGCTTAAATTTCAATAAAGCGGACTACGAGAGTATAGCTACTTTTTTATCCTCTGTTTCTTGGCCTGACATTTTTTCTACATGCTCAACAGTTAATGACATGTATAATGTTTTTTTAAGTATATTAAATCCTCTTATTTTTAGTTTTGTACCTACTTTTAGGGCTAAATTAAAATTTAAATACCCTAAAAGCTTACATAAATTATTTCTTAAAAAACGTTCTCTATGGGATAAGTATAAAAGGTGTAAAACTCCAGGAACTAAAGTTAAATATCGAAATCATTGTAAGGCTCTACGTAGAACTATTCATAATTATTTCTCTTCTCAAGAAAACAAATTGCTCAAGAATAATAATCCTAAAGCTTTCTATACTTTTGTAAATAATAGGTTAAAAAGTCGCAGTGAAATTCCTCCTCTAACATTTTCTGATAATAATGTTATAACCGATTCATTACGCAAGGCTAACATTTTTAATGATTATTTCGCTTCAGTGTTTTCTAGTGACATTACTAACGCGAATTTTCTTTTTCAGAAGCGCTGTGATTTTTCGCTTTCTGACGTTATTTTTAGTGAGGATCGCGTATTGGAAGCCATTAACCATCTAAATACGTCTATTGCAGTTGGCCCCGATGGCATATGTAATCTTTTTATTAAAAAATTGTCGTTTCAAATGATAAAGCCGTTAGTTAGTATTTTCACTGTATCTTTTCTGTCTGGAAATATTCCCGAGCTTTGGAGCATGGCACATGTTATTCCAATATTAAAAAAGGGGGATCCAGCATTAGTGGATAATTACAGGCCCGTTTCTCTTTGTTGTTCTATTGCCAAAATTATGGAAAGAATTGTTAATAGTCAATTGTTAGACTTTCTTAAGGTTAATAAACTAATATCTCCTTTTCAATTTGGTTTTCAAAAGAATAAATCTTGTGAAACACAATTGTTAAAGTGTAAATTTTCATGGATTCAGTCGTTAGCTAAAAAAGAAACTGTTGATATAATATATTTAGATTTCTCTAAAGCTTTTGATAAAGTAAATATGGAAAAACTTCTTATTAAGTTAAACGGATATGGAATAAACGGTAATTTGTATGCATGGTTAAAGGCCTATTTGTTTAATCGTTCCCAATGTGTTCGCGTTAATCAGTCTTTTTCAGATTATGTGCCTGTTACCAGCGGTGTCGTCCAAGGAAGTGTCCTTGGACCTACGCTCTTTTCGATTTTTATAAATGATATATGTGATAATATTTGTAGTACGGTTTATATGTTCGCAGATGATATCAAAATTTTCAATATTAGTCGTAACTGTAAATTATTACAGTCTGATTTAGATAAGATTATTGACTTGGGCAATTGCATGGGATTTACCTATTTCTCGAACCAAAAGTCAAGTTCTATATTTGGGTAATAATAATCAAAAAGCTGTTTATAGACTAAATGGGGAAATTATTTCTAGTGATCCGTTTGTCCGTAATTTAGGAGTTTTGATTCCTCGAAATTTAAAATTTAAGGAACATTATAATTCTTTGATTAAAAAAGCTTTCTTTAGATGTATTTTAATACGCAAATCATTTTTTTCGCGTGATAAAGGTAATCTTGTTAAAGCTTATAGTTGTTATGTTAGACCTTTATTAGAGTATTGTTGCAGTGTATGGAACCCCTCTTATCTTAAGGATATAGATAGATTGGAAGCTGTTCAACGTAGATTCACTAAATATATTTTTGGCTATAATAATATTCTTTCTTACGAGGATCGTTTAACACAACTTAAATTGTGCAGACTTGAATTAAGACGCTTGCAGATTTGTCTGTGTATGATGTATCAAATTATTTGTCATAAATCATGTTTGGACGCTGATGATTTTTTTGTATTTAATCATAATATTACCCGTAGCATTAATAGATTTAAATTAGTCATACCTATTGTACATTCTAATTTAGAAAAGTTTGATTTCTTTTACAAATACATCGCAGTTTGGAACGATCTTCCTGACTTCATTGTTTCTTCCCCTAACCTAAACATATTTAAATCTAGATTAGCAAACTTTGATTTATCTAGATATCTTGTGGGGCGCGCGTAAAACTTGTCATTCCATTGACTCGCATGTCCCTTTACTAATTCGTAATTGCATTTATTATATATCTTGTCATTTTGTATTTTAACTGTTGGTATTAGTAATAAAATTTTCTTTCTTTCTTTCTGTCAGTTTACGGCAGCAAGCAATCTTAAAAGAAAGAGCAATGTGAAATGAAGTAGGAGGTGCGCAACGGAGCTATTTTAACTTTCGTGAACAAAATATCATATAAACACAAAACACTAACCTTCATTATTAGCTTAATAACATGATTCGGCGCGAAGCGCCGAAAAGTTTTTGCAATTCTTACCAAAATACCAAAAGGGGGAGTAAAGGAAAAAATTATCTTCAGATTTAATTTCGGGGGAGTGCCCCCTATCCCCCTAAATACGGGCCTGGTTGCGTGATGCTGTTTTGCGATGAAAAATCGAAAAATTCGGTGCTTCGCGCCGGTTTATACTATTATTTGGCAGTTTCTACCGTTTTATTGGTGGAAAATCAAAAAATTACCGCTTCGCGCGCATAAAAAGCATTTTTTCCGTCAAAAACATGAAAAAATTTTGAGAAAATTTAATTTTTAAAGGCTTAAATCGTGCAGGATGATAAGAAAAGCCCAAAAAAGACGTTATTTAACGGCCCCGCGCGTTTTTACGCGTTTTTAAGACAAAAAAATTTTTTTTTGAATTCCCCCCGGGCGAAAATCCTGGATACGCCTATGATAGTCTGTTAACTGATAAACATATGCAAATGTTTAAAAAACACAAAATCACTTCTGCCAAAGTTGCAAAAAGTAATTTTTTGACTTAATCTAAAGAGCTAAAAAACCGATTTTAACAAGGTAAGACATTCTGAATACAGAACAGAAAACAAAACTATCTTCCGGCCGGTTCCGGAAAAATATTTCAATTTGTTATGGTTACAGTATACCATACTGCAAAAAACAGCTGGAATTTCTACATGGCCTTACTTTCCACTCTAGTCCGTTTCACTTATCTGAGAGCTTTTAAACTGAATGTTTTCTGTGGCTACAGTAAACCCTTCTTTCTTATTTACTGTAGGTCACTAAATATCACTGTAGCTACTTAGCAACGAAGGGGTTTTCAATATCATTTTAGTGGCATAATTTATTCTCGTCTTCCAGCAGATCAATCAACTTACGGATGAAAATCGCGCATTCAGCTTATCCTTATTTTGTCACAACCCTACATACTCCTGTGACCGTAATAATCCCTGCCTTAGGCAATGTGCTACAGTATTATTTAGATGTACAGATTTTATTAACGCAGAAAGAACTAACAACGGGCCGAACAGACTAACACTAGGCCCACACCAATCGCCAACTGGAATCACCAGGCACGCCTTCTTCGCGTGTGTGCCCCTTTGAATTTCTTTCTTCATGTCGGACCTTCTTCGACTCCGCCCTCGCTCTTCCACGTCCTTTGCGTGCGTGCTGCCTTACTTATTGTATAATATGTACGTAATAAATGTGTTACATTGTAAATTAAATGGGTTGATGGGAGTTGTGAAGGTAGGTACCGATAGCTAAACGGGCAGCATGCCGCCCCTATAGTTACCAAACCCACAAACACAAACCCAAACAACCCAAATAATTACCTTCGGGAATTACTTAAGTACCTGGCTACTCTTAGCGCTGGTCAGGATGTT
The DNA here is from genome assembly GCA_036768485.1 of Mermis nigrescens. Taxonomy (NCBI): domain Eukaryota; kingdom Metazoa; phylum Nematoda; class Enoplea; order Mermithida; family Mermithidae; genus Mermis; species Mermis nigrescens. The sequence goes on from JAVLUZ010000145.1 coordinate 15,375,647, forward strand.
AAGGCAGTACGCCCGGTGTCACCCGTTGGCCCTCAAAGTACTTAATACCTAAAAACTCCTCGGACCTAGATTTGTCCGTACCTAGGGAGAATTAGGTACCTACGCCCTAGCAATCCTACACAGCAGTACGTAAGCAACCCCGGAAATTAACCCTTAGGTCAGTTGACCTATTCAGGACCTAAAATATTAAATTCGCGAAAGCCTGAAATGATATTATCGCCAGTGAACTTATGGCGTTTTTTTTAACTTTCAATTTTGGTTCCAATAGCACAATACATATTGAATACAACAACTAAGAGCTCTAGCCCGGGCAGTCATTTTAACGTAAAAATTATGTAATAATTTTTATGATTTTTGGTTCCGAAACTTGAATGGATTCTTTCTAGAAAAGACGAAAAATAGTAAAATGTGATCACCTTGAATTTTACGACGAAATAAAATATTTTATGAAATCGTCGAAGGCCGGGCCGTCCAAACCGTTCCTTCTGCCTGCAGTATAATGCACTTCAAGGCAGGTAAAAATGCTACGTTTATGTACAAGAAAAAACAACAAAATTGAACGGCTGGATACGGCGAAAAGAAATGAATAAAACAAAAAGACGAGCGCTGCTATACAAGCGTCGAAAACGGCCAAGAGAATGATTCCTTCCACTAAATTAATTACAGTATATCTTCAAATCAATAATATGCTTATAACAAAAAAGATTCGCACGTAGGCGGAGTCAAGGGGCGTTCCGATCTCAACACAGGCTTAACCTGATTAGCGGTCATGTCGCCTATGTTTTTAATGATAAAAGAAGGGGCGTATAGTAATATCCACAAGATGGCTCACATAGCATACCTCACGGGGTATGTACGTGATTTGCCAATGGACCAATGGGCGCGTAGGGACTTTCGCGCCCGAGCGCCATGGCTAAAGGTGGGTGGTTAAATAGCGAAAGTTCGCCTCCTTCGGCTGGAAACGCCGGGAAAGATAATTAGGCGAATATTGGGCCAAAAACGATGCGGTCAACGGCGTTCCGCTCGATAACGCGAAACGCGTGTAGATACACTATCTACACTCCTCCCCTCACCGGGAAAAAATTCGGATCACGAGCCGAATTTTTTAATTGGAGGAAAGAGAAAAATGACCAAAAATTGAGTAAAAATTGTTGACGGATGTCAACTTGACATTTCGAAGTCAAATAGAATTTTTGGGCCCATTCCCTGTGGATAGGGGGAATAAAAATTTGAATGAAAAGTATGGCGGCTGAAGCCATGACTGAGCCTCTGTCAAGTAGTGTTGAGAACGGAAGCTGAAAGATAAAAGATAAAATTTAAGTAGTTTTTAGATAAAATTTTAGATAAGGCCGAAAATATGTGAGCAAAAATGGAATTAAAACGAGATAACAATCAACGAGATTATAAGACGAGATAAAATGACGAGATTAAAACACGAGGAATGTTAAGGCACAAAAAACAATGAGGAGAAAAACAAGATTTTACGATAAGGCACGATAAAATTGACGCAAAAACTGCTGGCCGCTCCGGCATCGATCGCAGAGTTCAGTTCTATAAGCCAAGAAAAATCAATGGCGACGTTTATAATCGGGCTTCGTAGTTGGGAAAAAGCGTGATCGGCGATCCGATCGACGTTGCGAAAAATCGCTAGTGTCACGGTAATCGGAATCGCGACGCGATGACGAACGCTCAGTGCTGGTTGTGCTAGAACGCGGCTGCATTCGTTCGCGAAGATGGCGATGTTGGTCATATGGCACGGAATCGTCCGATGGTGAACCGAAACCATAATAGATACGCGGTTGTCGCGGTGGAGATGGGCGACGGAAACCTCCAAAACCATCAGTCGAACGCACCGGAGAAGCTGGGCGCGTGAATCCTCCAAAACCATCGTTCGAGTTAAACGGCAAATCCAACAAAGATGGTATTGGCTGGAGCTGATGCGGGCGATGGGTTGCCTGCGTATGCGACGGTTTGCTCGATGAAGGCTTGTGCTTCTGGGTCTGGGACTCAGGGCGCCTAGGATGGGAAGGAGAGGTATGGGGTTTCGGATGAGCCCTTGATGACTCCGACGGTCGTCGGTTGGCCATCGCCTGGGTCTCACGTCTTTCCTTTCTGCGATCATTTGCCAGGTAGGCTCTTTGGGTATGCTCAAGCTTTTTCGGTCTCGACGACTTGCTCGTAGACGAGGGATGGCCTCATGGTAGGCTCGCAAACGTTCAAGATAAAGGTTTTGATCGACCCGACGAACGTCAGATGAAACGACCAGTGAGCCGGGACGACGCGCGACATTGACGCGCGGCGGTGGGGGCATAGGGTCCGTTTCGCGTTCGGCTTTTTCAGTGGTCATGCGATCTCGGCGGGTATTAATTTGGGATTGCAGAGATAGGTCACGAACGTTGCGCCTCATCTTCGCACGAGGTCCGATCGGGCCTTGCGAAGGAGCAAGACGTTTCTGGGATTCGCTGTGTTGGGCTTGTCGACGTATTCGTTGCAGTTCGTGGGGCAACGTTTTGCGCAAATAATAAGAGGAATGCTGGCGGGATTTGTGACGGCCGAACTGGGCTGGGACAGTTAGTTCCGGGTCCGTCGCTTCACGAATTCGCTTGATATCGCGATGTAGGGCGACGGGATCGGTAATTTCCTCAGCTAACTCCGGAAATTCCGGAAATGCCTCTGTCGGAAATTCCGTATAGGTGGGGCCTCGGAATGCCGCAAGCATTAAACGTCGGATTTGTTCACACATACGCCAGGCGATTCCGGGATCGCCGTACCAGGCTGCAAAGGTGAAAAATCGTTGATCCATAAATCGCATGAGCGAAGTGGCTCGCATCACTTGCGGGGTGGCAAAAATGGGTTCGCGAATAAATGTCGAGTTGTATTCGCGTTCAAAGTCTTTGAACGCTTCGAACACGTCGATCATTTGGCGAAGGGTGATGCAAAGGGGGGCCGTGTGATCAGGCTCCGGAATAATGCGATGTGGGAAAAGTTCGATGGGTAACGTGTATCCGCTACGTTCCACCATTTCAGCCGGGGTTATGAGATGGGGATGATTCAGCAAAAAAGGAATGCTAACTTCATATAGCATATAACCCGTCGTTATGAACAAGCGATTTCGGTTGAACAAGGGGTCCGGGTAAAACAACCTGTGAAAAACGCTAGGTTGCGTAATAAAATGGGGAGCAACCGCGTTTAGTTGGCGTTCCTGCTCTTCTTCTTCCGTGGGAACATTAGCTGAAATCATCGGGCGATCGGGGGTATTTGGAAGTTTGGCAAAACGCAAATATGTCGCGTAGAGCGAGTTGAAGTAAATTTGCGTGTCGTCGACCAAATGCTGGAAGATCGCATTGCCATCGTTGGTGCCAAGCCATTCACGAAAATTGTGCAAATTTTCGGGGGTGACACAGGATGGGCGCATTCGACGCAATTCATCCATGAACTCATGAAAGTGCGCCATGAATGCAACAGAACGACGCTGTTCTTCATCTCTTTGGGTAGGCAGCGCCTGTTCGACCGGCGGTGCTTGTTGGACCGGCGATGGTTGGCGCAACGTAGTCGCAGTAGGTTGCGATTTGCGCGGAATTCGACTAGGTGGTAAAGGTTTAGCTACCGAGAATGGGAAAGCCATGGATGCCATAATGCTCGAGACTTCGTGCGGGGCCAAACTAGTGTATTGTGGCTTTGCCGGAACAATACGGGCTTTAGAAGTCAAGACTGGGATACTAGACGTTGTCGCCGCTTGTGAAACAGAAGGCGCACTTTGGGTATCCATAGGCTGATCCAGCGGTATGCTGGTCACAGCCGTAGCTGCCACAGTTTCGACAGCTGGGGCTTGCATTTCCACATCAGGCGGTGGGGTGGCCGCCGGGGGTAACGTTTGCAAGATCTGGTCGAAAATCTCTCGTTGCGTTGGAGTTTCGAACGGATCAGGATCGTCGGCATCCAACACAATCATAGTAGGATCTTCGCCGTCCGACTCAGGTTCAGTACGGCGGTAATTTCTACGCTTGGCACGCTTGCATTTGTGCAAGTTTGGCGGGATTTTGGAAAGTTTGATGTACAGCGGTTCCTTCGGTGGCGCTGTTTGGATGGCCAACTCATCGCCTACGAAGGTGAAACCTGCAGGCACCACTTTAGGAGAAATTTTTCCCAAGTTTGGCGAATACAGGTCGATGAGTATGTAAACATCGAGGGATATGATGGGATCCAATGCCAGATATCGCAACATTTGATTGGTCAACGGCATATTCCAAGCTTGGCCAATTCGCGTGACTGCCAGGGAATCGGTTTCCATGTCGAAAAAGAATGACGCAAGCGTCTTTAAGCGATGGTTTCCCGCGCTAATGCGGTTTTCGATCATGAAAAATTGGGCCATTACAAGGGTATCTTGAATGGTGATTCGAAAAACGGAACGCGAGGGTGGCGAAGTATCACGAGATCGCAAATAACGTGCGATTTCTCGAGTTCGCGGGCCATAGACGTGAAAATAGGCGATTTTATCGTTTCGCGGGTCATGGCAGGCTAGGGAGACATCTAGGAGCGATGCCTCTAGCAGTTCAGCCAACCCGAACGGGGGTTTGGGGAAATGAGAAATGTCCCAAACAAAGACATGACCTTGCACACTCGCAAGCTGGATATAGCGCACGAATGGGCCATTGGATTCATAGTAGGTGGGATGGAATTGTTGCCAATATCGTTCCCATAAACGAAATTCCATGAACGAACGATCGTTCACATGCTCACTGTCGAAGCCAAAAATAAATTGGCCGTTCAACGCATTTTGGGGTTGGAAAAGGGTAAGCATTGCGTTGAAGGACTGTTCATGGGTTTCAATAAACGTGACACGCCGGATGGCGTTTTTGGGAACGTGAGGGACAACGAGGGGCAAACGATTCAGGTTCGTAACCCACCAACGTTTCTGGGCGGTGATACGTGCGTCATGATTGGGAAAATCGTCAATGGAGGGATAGGAAAAATTAGCAATGAGGGAATCCTCAATTTCGTGATAATGGAGTTGGAGGGACAGCTCATAAGCGCGATACTGCTTAGCTGCAGCCGCCGCTTTCATGGCTGTGACGAATTCGCTGGCGTTGTGGGGTTCGTCGTCGTCGACGCGGAATGGCGGACGATCTGGGTCCAAAAGATCCTCTTTCGTGGGGGTACGTTGGCCAGCCATGGATCTGCAAAAGGGGAAACATTAGTTAACGGAACGGCATGTGCTGATTTAGAACCAGTTAACAAACGTACAGGCGCGCAATCCCTCAAATTCCTTTCCCGGCCCGCTAATTCCGAGAAACTTATAACCACAGCCGGACACAGGGGTCGACGGGGTAGTTTCACTAACACAAAATCACCAGGTACATAGGCGTACTTTTCGGCAATGAGATCGGAATAAGGCAACTTAGGGGCAGGTAAGAGGCGATTGCGGTGCACAAGATGTTCAATTAGGGAATTATGCAGATAAATGATTCGCGCTGTTTCAGGGGTGGGTAACGCGACAATACGATATGGGCCAATTTGTTTTGGCGAAAGCTTTCCGATTTCGGGTTGAATTACGGCCTTATTATTCAGATATACAATATCATTTAAGGCGAATTTACTTTCAGTGGTGGATTTATCGTATTGCTTCTTTTGCTGCTTACGCGCTTGAGCAAGATTTTTGCTAGCGATATCATGCAAATCAAGAAGCGTTAGTTTAAGGTCGGCGAGATATTTTTCAGCGACATGAGGCAGATTAGGATTTAATGTGAGATCGTTTAGTAGCTGAATATCAAGCGGAAACGATGGCTCACGGCCGTACAGCATCTCGAAGGGTGAAATATTCGTAGATGACTGCGGTGTTGCGCGATAAGCGAATAATGCGAACGGCAAGAACTGCTCCCAGTCATACTGATTTCTCGCGCTTAGTTTGGAAAGTCCATCAATGAGAGTGCGGTTATAGCGTTCAACTAGCCCATCACACTGGGGGTGGTAGGGGGTAGTGAAGACTTTTTGGACGTTCAAAAGTTTGCAAATTTCCGAAACAAGGGAAGATGTAAAATTTGAACCTTGGTCGGTCAAAAATCGTTTCGGGACTCCATGTCTGGGGATCACTTCACGCAAGAGGAGATTTGCGATAGTTGATGCTTTTATATCAGACACAGCAAACGCTTCGACGTACTTAGTAAAGTAGTCCATAAAGACAACGATTTGATCGTTGCCGGACATCGAACGCGGCATATGGAGACAATCACACGCGATTAACTCGAAGGGTGATGAAACTTCGATGGGTTGCAGAGGTACCGAGGTGGGATTATTGGCTACCTTACGCTGCAAGCACACCTCACAGTTTTTACACCATGCAAGCACATCATTCTCCATTCTCGGCCACCAGTAACGGAGCTGAATGGCGGGGAGGATTTTTCGCGCGGAAAAGTGGGCTCCAAAAATGGAATCATGGAATTCGGTTAGGATGAAGCGACGCAGGGATTTAGGGATAACGAGTTGGTGAATTATGTTAGCTGCGCGCTTAGGCTGAAATCTGCGATATAAGATATCGTTTAGGATGAAAAATTCATCGCGACATTTTCGTGTTGTCAGATCGTTCAGCGATTCGCGAATTTTATTTAACTCGTCGTCTTGACGCTGTTCAGCAAGAAGTCTTGCAGGCGACAAGATTTCAGCTTTTTCAGCCTCCGAAAGCGTGATTCGTTCATGAAAAATCGGGGGGTGATCGTTTTGAGTCATTTGCGGTTTTGGCAAAATGGGTGTTTGTCGTATATTGGGAGGTTCGTTTTCATCGTCAGACTCAGACGCTTCAGATTCGAGGTTAGCAACGTTTGCAACGGGTTTACGTTCAAGCTTATAGCGTTGCTCGTCACGATCGTATTTGGGGTGACGGGATAATAAGTCGGCGGCACAGTTGTATGCGCCTGGAACGTATACAACCTCGTACTCGTATTCCTGTAACTTTAGACCCCAGCGTCGTAAACGACTGGAAGGATCTTTTACGTTCACGAGCCAAGTAAGGGCCTGATGGTCTGTTTCCACGATGAATTTTTTCCCATAGAGATAATGGCGATAATGCTTTATTGCCCATACAACAGCCAAAGCCTCCTTTTCAGAGGTGGCATAGTTGCATTCAGCCGAGTTTAAAACACGACTGGCATAGCCAAGGATAAATCGACTTTTTGACGGGAGGTGTTTTTGGGTCAAAATGGCACCTAACGCGTAATTACTTGCGTCGGTGGTCAAAATAAATTGATGCTCAGCATCAAATTTTGGCAATTGCAAAATTGGGGGCGAAGTAAAAGCATCTTTTAACGATTGAAAAGCAGTCTGCTGTTCATCGGTCCATTTAAATTCGGTATCTTTTCGTAACAAACGAAAGAGTGGTTTCGCGATTTTCGCGAGATCTTTCCACGAATTTCTTGAACCATTGGACAAGACCGAGAAATTTTTGCAGAGCTTTTACCGTTTTTGGGACAGGAAAATTGACTAAATCAGCAATTTTGGATAGGTCAGGGGCAATACCTAACGAGCTTATGCGATGGCCCAGAAACTGGACTTCCGCATGTGCTAAATGGCATTTTTCCGGTTTAACCCTTAAGTTCGCGTTTCGTAGTGCAGAAAAGACGTTTTCTAGATCTGTTAGATGTTCGGAAAACGTTCGCGAAAACACGATTATATCGTCGATATAAACGAGACAGGTTTTCCAGTTTAAACCAGAAAGAACGAGCTCCATGAGCCGTTGGAAATCGGCGGGGGCATTTTTTAAGCCAAAAGGTAAGACCTCAAATTCATAGTGGCCTACGGGACAGATAAAAGCGGTTTTTTCACGCGATTTATCGTCAAGGGGGATCTGCCAATAACCAGATTTTAGATCTAGCGTACTAAAGTATGCTGCAGACCCGAGGGCATCAAAATAGTCATCAATTTGGGGTAGGGGATAAATTTGAGTTTTGGTTACATCATTTAAACGGCGGTAATCCACAACTGGGCGGAGGGAACCGTCCTTTTTTCCGATTAGAAAAGAGGGCTGGCCCAGGGACTAGTGGTTGGTCGTATAACGTTTTCCGCGAGCATTTCGTTTATTACGCGTTGCATAGCTTGTCTTCGTGCATGCTCAACGCGGTAAGTTTTACCTACAACAGGGGAGTTATCACCTGTGTCAATATGATGCTTAACGAGCGGAGTGCGACCAAGTGGTTCGCCTTTTAACGCAAAGATGGAGTTATATTTATGGCATAAGTCGCGAATTTGTTGCTGTTCTTTAGAGTTAACGATGCAACCTTGCAAAGCCTTATTTATGGAAGCGAAAAGTTCAGGTGACCTATCGTCAGAGACTGCGATATGGGACACCACATCAACGTCTGGCGTTAAGGAACCAATCAGCTCTCCTGTGTCGATTTTAACAGGCGATTTAGAGATATTACAAAATCGCAAGGGAAAAACAGAAAGTGAAGTGTCGACAATAGCAGGGGCGACGAAAAGTGAACTTTTCTTCATAAAATTAGGATCGGGTTCGAAAAGTGCGACAGGGGCATCATAGGAACCGTGACTTATATAAGCAGGGGTAATTATTTCGTGACGCGGCAAAATAGTGATTGTTTCAGAAATTGAAACATGAACACAGATGGGGCACGCGATTTTAGCATTAGGGTTAGTGCGAAATTGCAATTTTTCGCTGGGCAATAAAAGGTTTAATTTTATACCGTTAATGAAAGCACAATCCTCAATGGGATTCACCCAGAGCAATGCAGAACGGCAAAAATCAAAGCCAAGAAGCAAGTCTTCTGGCAAGTCATCAATTATGGAAACTAACGCGGAGGTAGTATAATCAGCGATAGTTATGGTCATATTGAATTTGAAACGAACGACTGCTGTCATGTTACCTACACCGTGCACTATGTTAGAAGTCTGTTTCGGGGGTAGTTTGAAACCAAGTCTCAAAAATGCGGCCGTAGTCATCATAGTGACCTGCGAGCCAGTATCAATTAGTGCCGGGAGTTTAACACCATGGATTTCAGCCAAGATGGTGGGTAAATTGGTACCTGCATGACTGACAATCGGAGTTTCAAAATCCTTATTTAGGGTAGGGGATGTTGCCAATTTTTCATAGACTGCAAGTCTTCGCTGCAATCTTTCGTACTCTTCCAAAAAATCTTGGGACGCAAAACTTTCTTCACGCTTTTAGCCTCAGGTACGTTTGAGGTAACCGTGTTTACGTCATTTTTGGACAAAAAGGGCGGTTGTGGAGGGGGTAAGGCTCCATTGGGATGGTAATCCGCTATGTGCGTGACGTTAGGGGGATACTGTTGTGGCGCAGAACGATACGATGAGTTATAAAACGTATTACGTGGTTCTGGCGGGTAAGTCACGTATGGGTAAGATTGGCGATAGTCAGAACGTGGGGTACGATTATCGTAGCGCTGATTTTGAAAATTTTGACGATAATGTGGCGCGGAATCATTATAATTTTGCCGAAACATTGGGCGCGAACGTCTCGAATCAAAACGTGCGTCCGAGTTTTGGGAAGTAGATTGGCGATTTTGGCTTTGATCGCGGTATCTAGTCTTAGATGATTGGCGATTATTATGATTATGACGCGACGATGAGCGATTACGATTATTCCAGGAACGCGACTGACTACGCTGACGCATGGTGGAATCGCTTCTCTGTAGTTGCGCATTCTGCTCTGCTTTGCGTTGCCTTAATCGCTGGAAACATTCTTCATGCGTGTGACCCGCGCGTTTACAAAACGTGCAAAATTTTTGCGCTGCTTCTTCATTTGCAGGGCGTTTTGAGCGACTGAAAGTTTTAGTGCGCGAGCGATCAGATTCGACATTACTCACGTGAAATGCAGGGTCCTTAGACAATGGGCCGCCAGTAGGGGTAGCTATCGCCGATACATAAGGAGTTGGAGCTTTTTGCTCTGTGAGTTGACGATTAGCATACTCGGCACACTTAGCATTATGCAAAAATTCATGCAAAAGGGCTTCAGGCGCGCGCTGATAGGCTGCTGTTGAAATTTCGGGAAACAGGCCGCGTTTTAATTGATACCTAAGCATCTTATTAAAACGTGGGGAATCAACCTCAAGATCAGGTTCTGCGCGCTTTAGCTCTCGATGAATCGCAAGAAAATATGCTTGGACAGACTCATTAGGCTGTTGCTTGCGCTCAAGGAAACGGTCCATTAAAGTATCTTGATCGAGGGGACGAAACTCAGCGATCATAGCATACTTAGTTTTGGTATAGGAGGTTCGAATATCCGAGGGTAGGGATTCGTATAAGTTTAGGGCATAGTCGTCAAAAAATGAAGAGACAAATTCAGCTCTTTCCGCTTTGTCAATTTTGTACACTTTTGCCAGTTGTTCAAATAATGCAAAAAATTTTCGTATGTCCGTTTTTTCGCCTTGAAAGGTTTTTCGACTAGCGACTGCGATTTGCATTTGCTGTAAAAACGGTGCACGATTTACTGCATCAGCAAAAGATGAAACTTCAGTTGACGATGATGATGAATCAGAATTATGGCGATGACGACGCGAGCTGCAGTGACGATGCGAGCGATGCGAATGTTCGCGATGCGAATGTTCACGATGCGAAGATTCATGATGCGAATGATTAGAGTCCTCATCCGAGAACGTAACACGACGCTGGCTCGGGGGTTGGGAATTTACGGTGTCGTCGATAGGTATGGGTTCGTTATTAGGATTTAATAAATTATCTTGCGCCGAAAAATTATCACTCACTTGCTGCGAAGCGTGTTGCATAGGCGCGCATTCCGCATTAGGAGGAAAATAATGCAAGGGCGGCGGTTTCAGGGATGAATGAGACACATTACTCGCAGAGTTAGGCACAAACTCAGGAGCTAACTGATTTAATTGCCGCTGCGAAAAATGCGATGCATTAGGAGCGATTTCAGCAGATTGCTGGTTTAACGACCACTGCGAAATATGCGCAGAATTGGGTAAAGTTTCCATAGGTATGGGTTTTTGGGCGCGCTGCTCGCAAATGCGTGAGGTAGGCGCGGAGTCATTAGAATGACGCTCACTCATGGGTAATATGGGCGCAAAAGTCCTTTCGGACGCGAGTTCGACTCTAGGTTTAGGCTTATTAAGATGATGACGCAAAATAGGTGAGGGAGTGTCGGAATTTATATGGATATTATCCGATGGTTCGATACGTCGTTTAGGGAATTCAATAGGAACATTAGTACTTACGTTTTCATCAGGGTGGGATCGCAGAGACTGAGTAGCCTCCGGGCGACCAGAAAACGTAGCCGTAAGACGTAGGGTATTCATTTCCTCACGAATTTGACGCATCTCTTGCGTATGTTGGGAGTTCATTTTCTGAATATTCTCGAGAATAGCCGAAAGAATTCGATCAGAATTGACCGAATTTGGACGATTTTCGTCCTCATTTAGTCCTTCAGAAGCGTTACTTTCCATATCAAGAGTATGGGTGGGTAAAACGGCTTCGTCTTCGGGTTTATTATTATCCGTGCGAAGATTAGGATCAGTATTTACGATCGTTTCGTCAGAAAGAATTTCGTCTGATGTATCGACTGAATTGCCGGTTCCCATAGGAACGCTATTCGTTGTCGATTCATCATCAGAAGGAATGACGGAGGTATTATTCGCCGGGGAAGGTGATTTATTATTATCGTTCGTCGCAGAACTGGTTTGTGGATTCTGCGTTTGGCGCGTCGAATGGGATGATGTGGGCAATTTTTTAGCCGGGGGAGTGCGAAGAATTTTCTTACCACCCATTTTTCAAAATGGAACGTGAGGTAAAAGAAAATTTTGGCAAAAATCAGCTATCGTTTGGAGCCAAAAAAATTTTTTCGAATCTGACCCCTTAGGAAAGAGGTTTTTCGAGAAACGTAATATGAAAACGTAATTCGACCTGCCAAACGAGCAAGAGTTACGAGTATAAGCGGGGCGAAAGGCGTATAAGTGTGGCGAAAAATGAGGATTAGTCACCTTTAGGTATAGAAAAATACCAGCGACGTTACCACAAATACACAAAGGATTTGCCACGAACGCTTAACTTAATTGCGCACTGCCTCGACGCGGACGAGACGACAAAAAACACGGGCGAAATAATACACATCATTAGATGGCCAAAAATAATTTATTTTTGGAAAGAAAAAAGATAGGTAGTTAATAATAATGACTGCGCCGGGTCGGTTGTCGCGAGCAACCTTGAAGTGGGACTAACCAATGTAAATTAAATGGGTTGATGGGAGTTGTGAAGGTAGGTACCGATAGCTAAACGGGCAGCATGCCGCCCCTATAGTTACCAAACCCACAAACACAAACCCAAACAACCCAAATAATTACCTTCGGGAATTACTTAAGTACCTGGCTACTCTTAGCGCTGGTCAGGATGTTAAGGCAGTACGCCCGGTGTCACCCGTTGGCCCTCAAAGTACTTAATACCTAAAAACTCCTCGGACCTAGATTTGTCCGTACCTAGGGAGAATTAGGTACCTACGCCCTAGCAATCCTACACAGCAGTACGTAAGCAACCCCGGAAATTAACCCTTAGGTCAGTTGACCTATTCAGGACCTAAAATATTAAATTCGCGAAAGCCTGAAATGATATTATCGCCAGTGAACTTATGGCGTTTTTTTTAACTTTCAATTTTGGTTCCAATAGCACAATACATATTGAATACAACAACTAAGAGCTCTAGCCCGGACAGTCATTTTAACGTAAAAATTATGTAATAATTTTTATGATTTTTGGTTCCGAAACTTGAATGGATTCTTTCTAGAAAAGACGAAAAATAGTAAAATGTGATCACCTTGAATTTTACGACGAAATAAAATATTTTATGAAATCGTCGAAGGCCGGGCCGTCCAAACCGTTCCTTCTGCCTGCAGTATAATGCACTTCAAGGCAGGTAAAAATGCTACGTTTATGTACAAGAAAAAACAACAAAATTGAACGGCTGGATACGGCGAAAAGAAATGAATAAAACAAAAAGACGAGCGCTGCTATACAAGCGTCGAAAACGGCCAAGAGAATGATTCCTTCCACTAAATTAATTACAGTATATCTTCAAATCAATAATATGCTTATAACAAAAAAGATTCGCACGTAGGCGGAGTCAAGGGGCGTTCCGATCTCAACACAGGCTTAACCTGATTAGCGGTCATGTCGCCTATGTTTTTAATGATAAAAGAAGGGGGCGTATAGTAATATCCACAAGATGGCTCACATAGCATACCTCACGGGGTATGTACGTGATTTGCCAATGGACCAATGGGCGCGTAGGGACTTTCGCGCCCGAGCGCCATGGCTAAAGGTGGGTGGTTAAATAGCGAAAGTTCGCCTCCTTCGGCTGGAAACGCCGGGAAAGATAATTAGGCGAATATTGGGCCAAAAACGATGCGGTCAACGGCGTTCCGCTCGATAACGCGAAACGCGTGTAGATACACTATCTACATTACTGTATCTACTGAAAAAAGAATACTAAATATGCTCGGTGTACTTTTAGCATGTTGCTTTTAAAATCGCATGTGAAACTATTTTATTTGACATTTTCACCCTTCTTCGACTCCGCCCTCGCTCTTCCACGTACTTTGCGTGCTTGCTGCCTTACTTATTGTATAATATGTACGTAATAAATGCGTTACTGTATCTACTGAAAAAAGAATACTAAATATGCTCGGTTTACTTTTAGCATGTTGCTTTTAAAATCGCATGTGAAACTATTTTACATGACAATTTGTCACTGTAAACACAATAGACTAAGATGTTAAGAAACGCTGCGAACTCCCGCATAGCTCAGCGGTAAATCGTCTGCTTGTTGTCGAAGCAACCTGGGTTAGATTCCAGCCGATAGCTTATTATTTAGCGCGCTTACTGTGGTACATACGTATGTCCCAGCACTTATTAAATGCCTAAATTAAATTTATATGGATGGATTAGTGCATGAACAATGGAAGTATTACAGCCACTTGCCCTCACTGAGCTGGTCTGCTGAATCACAGTAAATCGTCTGTTTCACTTTTTTGTAGCCCTTAAAAAAATTACTAAGAAGCTCTCGAATAAATGAAACAGACTACATATGTATAATACATATACGTGATATTATGCCAGAACCTGACGGTTGCGTTTCAGCATCTTCTAAAATATACATATGTATATCTTTTGCTTTTTCTCCATAGCTTGTCGTTCATTCTACTAACGCATTTTAAATTTTTTCCAATTTGGCTGCCCCATGATGAGTTATACATATGCCTTCTGTACGCTGTAGACCGTGTATTATTTAACATTTGATCACTTTTTGGAAATCACGGAAAAGGGCTTTTGAATGATTACTCACTCGTATGGTTTGATAAAGAATTTGCGTTTTTCTGTGTGCCGCTATGAAGGCAGCTCGACAATACTGTAATTTTTCACGTTTTTGACTGTTATTTTTTGATAAATAGGTAGAAAATGTTGTTCTTTTTCGTGAGCTGTCTCGGAATCTGATTCCTTCTAGTTCGCTTAATTAATTTAACAAAACATTGTGGTACGCTGAAAATAACAAGATATGTTCCTACCTACATATCTACCTAATGACTACCTACCTAATGTAGGTACATCGGAATCGTACATACAGTGCCGCTCAAAAGTTTAAGGCCACTCTGATTGATTACTCCAAAATCCACTGAGTTTTCAAATCGCTTTTAACTGTGAAATTAAAAGGCCTAAATTTCACTTCGAAAAAGTTTTTAGATTAGTTTTCTCCGCTGATTTTTTAAAAAATTCAGTCATTTTTAATTTTGTTCACTACTAGCTGATTTATTAGGGGTAATTCCGCTCTATTTTGCTGGTCTTTTGATCAAAAATCGCGTCTATGTTCAAGGATACAAAACTATTCCAAAGAGTGATAGCCGGATGTTTCCATATGAGGTATTGTGTCATATAAAACAAACATAAGAAACGCAAAAGAGTCCAATCCTCGACCCGGGGTGGTCCTCTAAATTGGCCACTAAAGGACTATGTGGTCTTAAGCGAACTTTTTTAAAATTGGCGTCTGATCGCTCCAGACATGCAGGATGAATGGTCTATTGATTGTGGACCGTTGGTATTGAGGCAGACAATTTGTCGGTACCTTACCGCATAATTGGATCGTGCGATCGAGTTAAACAGGAAAAAACGTATTGATTTTTGCTCGTAATTTCGTTCATTGGACTTTTCTCGACTGTTCAAAGGTATATTTTTCCTGGGGAGTGATATTCGATTATTTCACTCTGAAATTAAAGGGTTTTGCCCGCAGACGTTCAGACAAAAAAATGTCAAATGCATGGCTAGAAGCGTCAAACACAGAATAGAATGCAGTGCTTTGGTCTGGAGTCCATTTAAAGCCATGATGTTGTGATTTACTTTTATTTCCTTCCAACCCAAAATTTACAACTACTTCATATATTTGCTTAATCAAGGAGCACTTGGTTCCTTCTTTGGTGGCCGCCTCAGAAAAAAAACAACTCACACATTTTTCCAGAAGGGTGATGATCCAAAACACTAGAAAAAACTTTATTATTTTACGAGCAAAAATTATTGAAAAATGAAGGAAATCTGGGGTTCACAATCCCAAAGAAAAAATGCGTTAAATTGATCAATTCGTTAACACTTTGTATACAAGCATTAATTCAAGCTAAAGGCTATCGGATTTCCTTCTAGTTGATTCTTTTTTGTTGACTGTTAATTGATGATACGTCTTATTTATGGTTCTGTTCAATTTTGAAACTCTTGAACAATAATTAGTTAAGAATTTACGATTAAAACAGACACTGAGTTAAAATCGTAGGTGGCCTTAAACTTTTGAGCGGCACTGTATGTACAAATAATGTTGGTTGTGTTACATTGAGATTTAATAGAATGAGAGAAAAAAGGATATTTATATTAGCAAAAATAAGAGTTATCTACAGGAATTTGTAGTAGATTGTTCTACATATAAGAATATTTACATACGATCACATAAAAAAGGTCCCACTATCACCCTGCGTCGAGCAGAAATGTTAAGAATCGTTACCACACATGGGCGTGGGGGTATGCACCCCCCGAGAAGCCGAAATACTCCCCCCTCAGAAATTAAAATAACCCCCCCCCAGAATTCAATTTTTGAAATTTTTTCTTGTTTTTTTCGCAATTTTTGATGCCAATGGATGGCGCTCAATGAGAAACGTTGAAAAATTGTGTTTTTTGGCCATAGCACCATTTATAAGGCCCTTTTTTGACCTTTGAAAAATCTTGCTCTACTCCCACTCCTAGAATTTTGTTGCTGCCCACGTATGATCGTTACATTCCTCCCCTTTTAAAAATCGAATGATCTTGAATGTTCTACGATTGTATTTTGAAAATTATTATACGTCGGGCAAATAACTAACAAGTCAAGTTAGGCAATGATTGATCCGACAAGATTTTCGCCACTTGATCAGTTATAGTCGACTCTGATTTCATTGAATGTCTGGAAAAAAGTCTATTTTGTTCATATTTCGTTTTTCAAAGCACCAAGAAAGTATTCTCGCATTAGGCATGTATCAAGAAATGTCAGGAAACTCAATCGAAAAATAAAACAGATTTTTCAAATTTGCCAAGGCACAGCATAATGCGCGTCCAGCATCAATATGCAATCTATAGTCTGATCCTTCAAGAAATCCTGCGTATGGACCACATTTCTTTTAGTAAATTTTCCTACGTACCTATTTGACTACAAAAGCAGTTGAAACGCAAACTGCCTATAAATATGGGCATGAAGTCCAAGAAATATTTAATTCCCATGAACTTCAAGGAACATTTAATTCCCAAGCTGAGAGATGCGATTAAATGCCTTGATTAATCACTTGAAACTGTCAGCTTACTGATAGCAAAAACGCCAGCGCCACCTTTTACCAACTTGGCCATGGTCATGGCCAAGGCTAGCACCACGTTCAACAGACTTGGTTCATTCATTCCTTTACAATATTTCGATGAAAAAATTAATTGACTGTCAAAAGCGGCGTAGAACCACATACTTTCTGCATCACAAAAACTTAATTTTACGCGAAGAACGTATGGAAATGATTTATTTTTTGTAAAAAGGAACTATATTCAGCTAAAATTTTTGTTGAAATCGAAAGTTCTAGTGAATCGTGTATTTTCTGCATTTAAAAGTTAATTTCAATCAAAAAATCACTCAAATAATTTCAAAATTTTCGATTGAAAACGTCAGTATAATCTGTTCAACATTTAAGATACGTGGGACTGTTGAGACATCACCCGATTTTCACCTTAACGGAACCATTAAAAAATTGGGTCGCTCGGCTCAACCGCTCGACTTTAAAGGAAGTCTTATGGTTTATTTTTATTTCGGTTGCTGGACTCTATGACCGGTTGCTCGACTGAAGCCTTAACGCTCCTATTAACAGTTTAATGGTTTCCTTGAGGTAAATTGGGTTGCTGGGCTTTACCTTAATGACTTTAATGGTTTCGTTAGGGTAAATTTATTAAGGTAGGTCGGGATCTACCTAAACAAACTCAATGATTATATTTCACACTTGAAACGTAAAGCTTCTCTAATTGATTCTTATATTTAATAATATGATACATGCTCGTCGGTCCATTGTCAAATGAAACCCTCTGGTTCATTCCAATGACGATAAATTTTAATAAAGATTTCATTCGAGAACGAGTTTTCTCAGTTGTGATTCGCAATGATTTTTAGCCGTTGGTGATCATAATTTCTCAAATTTTTCCGGCGCTTCGATGACATTTATTTACTTTCTTGGCTGCCCAGAAGTCATATTTCTGCTCAAGGAATTGGTTTTAAAGCAATTTCAAAAGCTCAAACAGCTTTTTTCAGCATATGTAGTTTTCTTCTAATTTAAGCACATTTCACGTCAAATGCTAGTCAGCGCAGTAATTCAAGCTTCTAAACGTTCCTCCGCTTTAATTTACCGAATTTTCGGCG
Organism: Mermis nigrescens; assembly: GCA_036768485.1. NCBI lineage: Eukaryota > Metazoa > Nematoda > Enoplea > Mermithida > Mermithidae > Mermis > Mermis nigrescens. The sequence continues at coordinate 15,393,573 of JAVLUZ010000145.1, forward strand.
CTTCGCGCCAGATTTTCGCTCAAATCAAAGGAATTCATTGATTTTTCTAAGCAAAATTGTCGAAAATATCGGAAGAAAAAGTGTTGCGACAAAAGCGATTTGAAATAAAAGTAGGGCAACGCAAAACGTCAAAAAACGCTATTTCGCACGTGACTGGCAAATTTTTAGACTTACTTCCGACTGTTTTTGGAAAAGTTGGGGTACCACCTCCCTTTTGAAAAATCCTAGATCCGCCACTGGTTAGGAACTTAAATTACGTACGTACATGATTTCCAGTATTTTTTACATTTGAAGCAAAGCCTATTTAACGCAAGGCACATCATAAAAATTTTTATACTACGAATTAAAGAAAACTACAAAAAATTAGCTTCCATCCAACTCTTCTAGTGGCGGATATAGGATTTTCCTAAGGGATGCGGTATACCAATTTTTCCAGAAACAGTCAAAAATAGGTCCAAAAAGTTACCCTTTGCGCGCGAAATAGCGTTTTTTTTCGGTGTCATTGTACACTCTTACATAAAATCACTTTTGACGCAAAATTTTTTCTTAAAATTTTAAAATTTCAGACAATTTTGTGCGAAAAAATCATTAAAATTCTTATACTTTAACGAAAATCTGGCGCGAAGCGCCGGGGAAATAGTGAAATTAAGGCGGATAGACGTCTAGAAGCATGATTTACTGCTTGATTTCCTGTATTTATAGCATTTGATGCGAAACATCGAAATTTTTAATTGAAAAAGAAGAAAACCATGCAAAAATATCGGTTCCTGCTGTTAAAATTGTTTTTAAACCTTCATGAACAGAAGATGGCCTCCAGGCAGTGTTTTTTCATACAAGGTCCGTTTGTACATGTACAAAGTTGGTCCCTAAAAGTCTTTGTACATTTTGTACACACAAATTTATGGGTACTATGATATAGTACGGTAGCGACTTTAGTGTGGTAAAAACAGAGTTGTTCGACCTTTCGTTGTGTATTTTGGCTAATTCTTGGTTTTATGAGGGCAAAAATCATTAAGAATCGTCTTGGAACGGCGCGGAGCGCCGAAAAATTTGTTATTTTTCCTTTCTGCATACGATTTATGATACTATAAAGATGTATAAGACACACAATTACTCATTTTGGCGCGAAGCGCCGAAAATTTTAGCGAATTCCAGAACTTCTTTGCAGTTTTTGTCTTCCCAAAAATCTTTGTACGTACATGTACAAAGACGGCCCCGAAAAGTCTTCGTACATCGGGAATAAATCTTTGCCGAATACAAAAAACCGTGCTTCCAGGTCGCCAAGAAAGTAAATAAATGTCATTAATACTAGGTATCATCCGGCGCGTGGCGCCGGAAATATTTGAGAAATTATGGTGACCGACGGCCAAAAATCATTGCAAATTGCATATCCATTCTTTAACTCGCCAAATATTTTTGGACAATGGATGCGGTCGCCTCCTCCTTTAAATTCGCCTCCGAACTCTGCCAACAAAGTGAATAAATGTAATAGGTATATTATCGGCGCGAAATCACGATGTTGATGGTCGAAAATCACTGAAAGACGAACTTCGTACTTCGTACATATCCATTCTTTATCTCGTCAGGGGGCAAAACTCTCTTCACTCACGCCCCTTATTTCGCTGATTTTCTCGAAATTCATAGGATGGGGTCAGATGAACAATATAACAGATAATTACTTTTTGTTTGTTGAAAAACTTTCAATGAATTATTACGTCAGTCGGGATATCAACAGTTTAGCGTCTGACATTACAGTAAAATACAATTTGCAAAATTAATAAGAAAACAGAAATCTACTGTTACGCTGAATCGCTAATTCGAAGTATGTACATATTTATAATTGGTAGGTACAAATTTTAGCTCTACAAAGTTGTTTAGTGGCGTTGATGAAGGCTTTTGATCTTAGTAATAAAAAACAACAAAAAAATCGATAATCTTTCCAAATACAATTGAAAATTTATCATAAAAACTCGAATGACGTCATTCAATAAAAGCGATCAAATGCGCGCGACAATAAAGAAATTTGTAGAACTAGTATTTAATGCTGAACAGAAGACACATATTAAATCTATACATCAAACACATATCATAAAATTATCTGAAGTTTACTAAGAAGGTCGTCGTTAAAAATCGGTACGCATGCTCCGATCAAAACATTTTGTTAATTCACACCTGGAAAGAAAAATATAGTTTTATCCATAGTACCTAATAGCAAAACGAGCTAGAATTTTTTTGTAAGTCACACATGGATTTGAGAAGGGGGTTTCAGGGGTTGAGAAGTCCTAGAATCAGGTAGGCTCCCTAGAATTGAATTTTTGGTATGTTTTTGGTATTTTTGCCACTTTTACACCACCCAGACCTCGCACACTTTGGTTGCTGCCCATGTGTGCTCTGAACCCCATGAGATCTGGCGGCCCCCAAAATCGATCTCCCCAGTGCCGATTTTGTCCCATCGAATCTCCCCCTAGAATTAGGCGCTTCTATGGATCTTGCAAGTACGTTACGTATGCAAGCAGGTATACCTATTACAACACCTGGGCGTGGGGTGGTTTGAGGGGGTATGCACCCCTATCCCGAAAAACCAAAATACCCCCCAGAAATCAAAATACCCCCTCCCAGAATTCAATTTTTAAAAATTTTTCGTTTTTTTTCGCCATTTTTTGATGCCAATAGATAGTGCTCAATGAGAAACGTCGAAAAATGGTGTTTTTTCGCTCATACCACCACTTTAAGGCCATTTTTTGACCTCTGAAAAATCTTGCACCCCAAGAATTTTCTTGCTGGCCACGTATGCCTATTACCAAATATCTAGTATGCCTCGAAACTCATTTCGCGGGCATCGTGGAAAGCAATAAAAGATCTAAAAAGTAATAAGCTTGCGATATACTATCTTTGATATCTATTGTCCCGATTTTTCAATTGCCACATTTTTTGAACAAAATGCTTTATATCGTTCGAGACGTAGTAAATTTTTATTCAATAGTGTTTGAAATTGATCAGAATTCTTTGATTTTCTAAATATGCGGTCAATTAGACGTGCTTGCTGATTACGGATATCCTGAGTCGGCTAGCTTCTAATTCTGATATGATTTTTCTTTTAGTTTCGCTACTTTGTTCCTTTTAGTCGTTCATTAAAACTAACACCTCGCTCTTCCACTATTTTAAAATTCAAAGCTTTATTACAGAAATTTCTATTTATTTATTTTGTAAAATACTATTTCGTCTCGCTCAGTTTTCCTCCACTTATTTTACTTTTCATCATGCGACAAGGATTGAAAACCATGTTTTCAATCCACTAAAAGCATAGTTAACTAATGCAAAATGTACTTTTTTCTGAAAATACCTGCACGTATATGCGTTAACTTGACTCGGATACTAATTTTTTCAGAAAATGCTTTTCTTTTCCTATTCTGGTTTATTAAGATGAAGGACAATTTAGAAGAGATTAATTAAATTTCACAGATATGAAATACACGAACTTTAAACTTATGCTTCTACAAAAACGTCAACATGGATTGACAGAGTGTAATTGCCCATCTAAATTATCTTAAATTCGTAGTATTTCGAATGACGTCACTGTTATGTTAACATGCCGTTCTAAAGAATTACTTTCGTCGAAATCAAATTGCTACAACTTGAAATATTTACAGTTTATTTTTTCATCTGATAATAATGACTAATTATGCACGGGGGTGCTTGAGGGTTTAAACCCCTAGAACGGAAGAGTTTCTAGAGAAAGTGAGGCAGAATGAGACCAAAAAAATGAAAATCGAAATTTTCCCTCAAAACTGCTTGAAATTGACCAGAAACTGTGGAATAAGATATTTTTATCGCCATTTTAACTCTTTACACCTGTTTTTAGGTCATGTTGGCCCAAATAAGCTTAATTTTTGACCCTTCCACCAGTCCACTTGACCCCTCTAGATCGGCTGAGGACTCTGCTACCATGCGATTCCATGCACTACATATATAATGTATGTAGGTTATGTATGTACATAGGGCCGTATTAAGGGGGACGGGGCGGCCGCCCTCCACCCTCCCTTGGCCGGAAAAAAATTTTGAAAGGTAAGATAATGCAATAATGTACGGAAACATGGAAAAATTGCATGTCTTTGACGCACAAATCTTCAAATTTTCGGCACTTCACGCCAGTATGAAGTATTTTCTATAATTCTGGCTTAAGTGCGACCAAAAAAGGACACTTCTTACAGCCTTTTGAGTGAGAAGAAAATTAATTTCGAAATTTTCGAATTTTATGATCTAAATGGATAGAGATTGTCGAAAAACGTCAAAAAATGCGGTTTTTTAGCTATACCGACCAATTTCCGAAGATATAAACCAATTTATTTTGGGTTCGCCCACCATTCTTGGCCGAATTCTGGATACGGACCTATATGCACGTACGTACTGAAAGAGTAGTTTCAATGAGCTGCCCAAAATTTGCCAAAATGACGAATGACACTCTTACACACTTACCTAAATAGGAAGACTTGGGGTCTGTGGACACTTTCAGCAGACGAAAAGGGCGATTTTACTCAAGAAAACGAAGCAGACTTTAAGCACAAAACTGCATGAAAATTATAAATTCTCCACAAAATTTATCTGATTGCACAAAAAGTAACTTAAATAATTTTCGCGCTATTTCGGCACTTTCACCAATTTTTAATACCATTTTGGCCCAACAAAATTACCAGCTGATCCCCAGACTGGCCAGAACTGAGCACACGTTAAATACAGATTCGAAAGTTGATTCAAGGAGAATCATTGCGAAAAATTCATATCACGTTGATCGCACAAGGTACAGAGCTTTAGTAAGCACAAAAACTGTGTTCGAATGAATTTAATGGCATTTTAATTGAACGTGTGACGGGTGGGATGGGGTATACCCTAGCCAAATTTGGTCGTCCCCATCCCCAAAATCGGAAAAAATTCGACCCCCCCCCCACTTTGGCGTAAACCTGCGATTGTTGGCTATTTTCAGGTGCTTCTTTGCTTTTTTCGGCCGAAAATAGGATGCCACCTACCCCCCACCAATGGCTGGGTACTTTCAAGCTAAATTTCGGGCCTTTAGATTTTAACTTTTACATTTTATACATTTTGATCATAAATGTCGAAAAATAAGGCTTCGGCTCGTATCTACTATTCTAAGCGACTTATGATGGTGCGGAAAATACTACTTGGAAATTAGGTTGTCCTTACGTGCAAATCTTGTTACCTTACGTGCAATTTTTTTCTCCATCGAAAAAATGAAAAGGATGCGATCATACATGTTCCAGAGGCGTAGCCAGGTTTTTGGTTCGGAGGGGGCGCACATGTAAAATTTGTTCAACGTTTTTGGAGTCGCCTATCTTATAATAATCAAAACATATTTAAAATTGTTTTTTTATTTTACTGCGAGGCTGTTTGAAAATTATAAAGCTACTTAAGAGTGAGCGCAAAAGATGTATTCTGGGTACCATGAAACACGTAAAATAAATAAATCCGCAGTATTTAGACTGAAATTTTTGAGAAAATGTATTCATATGATCAAAAACGACGGAAATGCCTGAGTTCGTTACGTTTGATTTGTACAAAGCGCATATTTTGGAGATCATAAGGCTAGGATATGCATTTAAATGGTTTAATTCGATTCAAACGCCCAATTTTTCAGATTTGAAATGCAGCTGGCACAAATTGGCTGAATTCAAATGAAGTGCAAAAATGTAGGTTCCAATGCCAGAATATGAAATGCACAAATTTTCGAGATTTAGATGGCAGAAATTGTTTAGAAATTAATCGAATCCGTTGGAAAGGGCCAAGATTTTTGGGTCTAAATTTTGGAGATTTCAACAGCGAGATGCGTAAAAATGAATGAATATACGCGAAACGCCCAAATTTGAGCTTTTAACTCCAGAAATGCATAAAAATATTGAATTTATGCTTAACACAGAATTCAGGGAAATTGACACCAGAAATGTTTTAAATGAATTAAATTCCGAATTGAATAAAAAATTTTGAAGATCTTTGACACCAGAGAATGCATTGAAATTAGGAATAATTTCGGAAATTTTGACACAGACAATTAAATGATTTAATTGAAAAGTTATTTCAAAGATAAAATTAGCGAACGAAAACATAGTAATCTAACAATAATAGGAATATCTACGTCGATGAAGAATGCAGGTGGAAACAAACGTAAACACATTTTAAAGTACACCAATCAGCGCGCAGCGCCGAAAATTTGTTCAGCTGTTGCGTGTTTTATTTTAATTAGAAATTTTTTACTTTCATTTTCGGAGGGGGCACGTGCCCCTTTTGTCACTCCCCAGGCTACGCCCTTGACATGTTTAAAATGGAAATTCTGGAGGGTCAGGCTCGAAAAATTCTTAAAAGTGCCTTTTTTGGGCGAAAAAACGATAGGTACGCGTCAGACACGCTATTTTTGACAATTCCGACAATACTCGTTCTGTCTAAAAAAATAAGCACATAAGAAGAATTTTGAAAAAAATTTGAAAAATTGTGACTAAATCGAACAAACTTTTCAAATGTGAATGCGTCGCAAGGCGCCAAAATTTTGACGCTTTTGAGTCAAGAATGAGCCGAAACGCTTCGCACTTTTTACGATTTTTACAACAAAAAATTGAAAATTCTGGGGTCGCAGCCATAGGTGGGCAGCACCGAAATTCGGGGGGGTGAAAAAATTTTCAAAGGTCAAAAAATGGTCTTAAAAGTGGTCGTACGGCGAAAAAACACCATTTTTAAACGTTTCTCATCGAGCATTATCCAATGGCATCAAAAAATCGCTAAAAAAGGAAAAAAATTTCAAAATTTGAATTCTGGGGGGGGTATTTTGATTTCTGGGGGTATTTCAACTTCTGGGGGGTGCATACCCCTAACCCCCCACGCCCACTTGTGGTCGCAGCCATTTCGCGGGGGCCGTCAGCTATATTCTGGTGGGTCGCAAGCCCGTTAGTTTTAAAGTGAAATGCAGTCAATTTGTAGCATCAGTGCAAAAAGTTCATGAGTAAAACTCGATAAAGAGCGTCGATAGAAAACTTACGTTTCCTCATTATATTTATTGCTGCCACCGTCAAGTTTTACTTTCGCGAGCTGAGTACATGATCCTAGCCATTTCATTTTGTTTGGATAACAATAACCCGTAACACTGCCATCCGGTTTTTCAATGCACGTTGATGTTTTCGGACAAGGTACGTTAGTAGCGACGGTACAAAGTCTGAAAATTGAAAAATCGTAAAAAATATAGAATGCGAAATCGTGCGAATCGGGGCGTAATTTTTATAAATTTCGATTTCGACTCTTGAAATTTTAAAGAAGTTAGAATAAGTTCTCGGAGAGAAACGCGGGCTGGCTCGCGTCAACCGCCGTGAACCCGAATCGCCTTCACAAATTTAAATTTGCAGTCTTCGCGGATTCGGACTCTATATTCCTTCGGCGATTCGATCGGCTGATTAAATTATATCGGCTATTGATTAATTATTGTCGCGGTAGGGACGCGAAGAAAATTAAAAAAATACGCGCAGAAAATCGATAGTCGAAAACCTAAAAATCTAAATCGCAGAGAATGATTTAATACGTAATTTTTTGCAAGTTTGATGTTCAGTGTCGAAAGTTCGATTGACGTTTATCAGTGGAATCAGCTTAAATGGGACTACAAGGTAATGGTCAAAATCTCTGAATTGATAACAATCATACTTTGCGCAGGGTCCATATAGGGTCAACTGACTTGACCCTGGCGGCTGAGCAACCCCGCAATTCCGCAGAGAAAACCGGACCAATTCCGCAAGATTCGAAAATTTTCTGGATAAAATAAGGCAAAATGAAAGCCGAGAATAGATGAAAATTGAAAATCTTTTTCGAAAGTGCTTGAAATTGGCCAGAAACTCTCGAATAACGATGGTTTTAACCTTATTTTAACATTTATACCAATCTGTGAGATCATTTTTGGCCCCAAAAATAGGTCAATTTTCCACACCGACCCCAGATCGACCATACCCTGCACCTCTGGTCATATGACCAACCCCGCAGGTTCCAGGGAGGTCATTTGACCCTGAAAAGCCTAAGCGTGCCCACGTATGATAACAATAGATGAAATGGATACAAGTCACACGAATTTGAAATTGGAAATTGCACTGTTCCCGAAATACTGTAGATTATAGCTCTTACAATTAATAAATGCACATTTCGTCATCCATTACTACCTGTTTTACAGCTGCGAAATAATGTAAAATTGTCTTACTGTTATGTATATTTATACATCCGTGATTTTCTTCAATCCTGTTAACATCTCAACAATGATTTTGTTCTGCTATAAAAGGCTTATTTAGAGGGGCGGCCGATTCGTCGTTAGAAAATTGTTGGGCGAAATAGAAAATGATGTGTACTTTTTGATGATTTCAGCCATTTTTATTACGGTTTTTTAATTTATTTGTAATTTAATTCTTAAACAAAATTTTTCAATTTTTTATTTTTTATTCGCTGACATTCACTGACTCTTTTGCGCTCTAGAAACCATATTTTTACGTCAAAAGAGTAATTTATGTACAGAAGAAAGATTTTTTAGTTTACATTAATTTCTCGAGTGATTTTTTAGGCGTTTTAAGCAGATTTTAGCACTAATTTCGCGCGTTATCCGTATAAGTCTTTCGAAAAATTTTGATTTTCTTCCGGATCACGAATGATTCTGTCTTTTGAAAGGCGGCAAAAAACGATGATACATCAAGCATAATGGACGGATTTTTTCGGACAACTTTTTGACACTATTGAGGAAATCTGGGGTTCCAATCCCCTCAGAAAATCCTATATCCACCACTGGCTGTTATAGGTATTAAACCGCAATTCCGAATAGCCAAGTCTAGCGTTTATAAAAATAGCGTCATAATTAATTCCAATATATCGATTTTGAGCATTTTTACAATAAATCAATGACATGTGCCCTGCTATTGCTCTTAACTTTCCATTATAATTCTCAGGAATTGCCCTTTTTCGAGGGAAACAGACCAGACCAGATATGCACGGGGTCGTTTGGGGGTCTAGATCTAAAACATCCAGAATGGAAAAATTGAAAATTTTCTGTGTGGAATAAGGCAAAAGGAAGGCCAAAAATGAATGAAAATTGAAAATCTTATGCTATTTTAGCATTTATACCGGTTTTTGAGTCATTTTGGCCCTGAAAGCTCAATTGTTCGACTCTTTCCAATTCCAGATCGGCCATGCTGCGCATTTATGGTGCATGCCAGATGATTCAAAGCATAACCGGTCTTTGGCGGTCAGCCAGAGACCTTTTTTAGCTAGTATAGCCTCCAAGACTGGAAAATGCTGAAACAGCGTAAAATTATGTTAAACAGTTTCATATCAATTTAGTGGACTTAAGCAGAAAATTTTTGATAGCTTCCATTTTCGGCCTTCGTTTTGACATATTTTTCTCAGAGAGCATCTCATTTTTCCAATCCAGATTTCAGCCAGACCCCCTCCTTCATGTGCATTTCTGTACCAGACCTACGAACCCTCCCCATCGAAAGTCTGATCAGAGCATATATACGCACATCTTCAATGGATCAGCCAGAGAGGTCTTTAATGCTAACACGTTTTAATAATTAGAATAAATGCCTAAAGCGTAAAAACTCTTGAACCGCAATTTCCCTTCAATTCCGGGCATTTTTAAATCTAAAAATTTATATATTTATCTCCTTTCGGCCTCTTTCCTTACTTTCTCCAGAAATCTTTTACTCTTCCATCTGGTCTCTAGGCACATGCAGTTGGTCTTCAGAATTAGGAGAGGACAAGGCCCATGCTTACGGTCATATTTCGGGAATATGCAAATTTTGAAATCAAATATTTCGACAACCACGTGAAAAATACACACGAATTATAAATTTTGAACGATTCTTGGCTTGGACAGATCAGACGCACAAAATTTAAACCGAACTGAATGCCTGGGCTTTTATTTTGGGGGATGCGAAAATTTTAAAATCAAATATATTGACAACCCCATCATGAAGATGTACACAAGTTATGAATTTTTGAGCGTTTTTGGCACCTAATCACAGCGAAAAAAACTTCGAGCGAATTGAAAAATTTTCTTCATTTTAGCAATGTTCAAAACTCAGCGGTTTATAATAGCTACAGAAAAATCTTTTAACTTCACGTACGGGTTATATTTAATATATATTTTTTAAAGTTATATTCAAACCCGGGCTATTTACCACGCAGAAATTATACAAAAAAAGTAATCCTGGGAATTTCGATAGCTATTAACTCAAAAATTCGCTGATATGTAAATATTCCGGAGGTCTTTTAAATGCGCTTCTGAATTTTTATTTTTTTCAGTTTGAGTCTCCTTGCTGTATACTCACTGCCCGCATTCCGAGAGGACGCGGCCTTCCCGTCACCCCTTCCCTCAACTACGTGCCCAGCCCTATAGTAGCTAGACCCCCAATTCTCCACTTAGTCCAAGAACCAGCCAATTTCGCATTAGTGGCGCTAAAAAAGCAATAAGTCAATCGATTACTCCACTTAGCCGCTACTGAATCGCATGCGAAGATCAAACATGGCTCTTACTTCGGGGGATTCACTTTTCCGAATCTGCAATAAACAAAAAAAATCAGTTTAAATAAAGGAGACAATAAACGGATATCTTAACTTCACCAAAGCTAAAAATTCGTATCAGAAGGGTCAATGAGTATCATATTACCACTGTACCTACTGTTACGAATACCGTGTTGCGGTACTTATTTTCTACATTATTTATTAAGCAACCGGGCAGCAGTTGCAAGGATAGCGAATCACTATTTTACTAGCAAAGAAAAATGCTCCGATGGAACAAAAAAGGTAAATATACTTGAATTTCTTCATTGTTAAGGATGTAAAAGGAGGGGACTAGGGAAAATTTCCCTACATATATGCGCAGAAGCCATAGGAATGTGCTAAAAAGTTAGACTTCCCCAAAAAAACGAGAAAAATCGAAGTATATTCTGCGGCCTGTGAAAATTGAGGGTGTAGTCACAAAACGTTCTCAAGTGTTTCGCAAAAGAGCATTGAAGTCGCTTCCATGACTATTAAATAATCAATGTATTATCTATTTAATGAAATCCTGACCTTCCACAATGCTCTAACGTAAAAGATAATAGTGTAAACTTTACACCTACATGCACAACTTGGCGTGAGGGGTTTAGGGGGTATGCATTCCCCTCCCCGAGGAGAGCAAAATAACCCCCCAGAAATCAAAATACTCCCCAGAATTCAATTTTTAAATTTTTTTAGGTTTTCTGCAATTTTTAGGTGCCAATGGATAGCTCTCGATGAGAAACGTTGAAAAATAGTGTTTTTCCGCCATACAACCATTTTTAAGGCCATTTTTCGACCTTTGAGAAATCTTGCAACCCCCTTGCCCTCAGAATTTTGGTGCTGCCCACGTATGCCTACATGGCCAACTCAACAGTTTGCATAAAAAAACCACAAAAAATTTCTTTAATTTCTTCCAAAATCAAAGTAATCAAAATACTCGCCATGGTAATCGAAGTTACTACGGAAAATCTGCAAACGCGCATAAGCCGCAGAATATACTTCGATTTTTGCGTTGTTTAGAGGAAGTCTAACTGTTTAGCATATTCCTATGGCTTCTGCGCATATAGGGCAATTTTACCTAGGCCACTCCTTTTACATGCTTAACGATGAAGAAATTCAAGTATATTTACTTTTTTGTTCCATCGGAGCATTTTTCTTTGCTAGTTCCATTCTTTTATTTAATACTTCAGGCCATGTATCCATAGGTGGGCAGCGCCAAAATTCTGCGGCGGTGCAAGTAGCTGAAGAATTTTTTTCGTGTCGAACCCTTTACACTAAAACGATCACAGATCAAGAAATATTGCGTTGGAAGAGAAAAAAATTTGCGTTTTATGATATTGTAACCCTCTACATTATAAAACCAATTGGTCTGCACGGAAACCAAAATTGAATTAGATAAGCTTTAGGACACGCTAACAGTAAAAAACCCGTATACTTTACACTTTTGTGCAACAACCATTGAGTATAAAGAAATTCTAAGGTCAGATTCGTAATCCACAACTCAGGGGCAACATTTTTAAAAAAATTGGCCCTCCGAAAATTGTTTGATACCCAATGCTCTGGGTGGAAAAATGTTTCTCAGTGTAAACTTTACACTTGTGCTAATAACGCAATATTGGGTGTATAGAAACAAAATGAACTAGGATCTGTAACGCTAATGTCAGGGCACATTTTGAGCATAATTAGCACGTTCCGCCTACTTAACGGAGTAGCTGTAGAAATTTCGTTTTCCGTCTTGAACCCTTTACACTAAAACCATCACAGATCAAGAAATATTGCGTTAAAAGAAAATAAAAAAATTGGTCCTTGATTCATTGTAACCCTCTACATTATAAAACAAATTGGACTGCACGGAAACCAAAATTAAATGAGAACACACGCAAAGAGTAAAAACCCGTATACTTTACACTTTTGTGCAACAACCATTGAGTGTAAAGAAATTTTAAGATCAGATTCGTAATCTACAGTTCGGAGGCAACATTTTAAAAAGAATTGGCCTTTCGCAAATTATTTGATTCTTCGGTTTACACTTTACACACTCATTGCTGACTCGGTATTGAGCGTAAACAAAAAATAAAAAATGGTACATCGAGTTTTTAATTATTCTATTGTTTAAAAAAACCGCACCTCCCAGGTGTGTGCCGTTGTTGCTGTGAGGGGGGGGACACAAAATTCGCACTCGCTGTGATAAACATAAGAAAAAAGGTGGCCAAGTATATTATAGGTAGCGCTATCGCGCTACCTATGATAAAATTCATCGATGAAAACTAAAGACATGCGAACTAATTACATTGACCTATTTAGGCATTTGGGCGTAGAAGAATGTTACATTTGAGCGCACTAAAGTTAACTAAAGAATTTATTAGTTTTAAATCTGGAATTCACTACACTACTCGTAGTTTCTGTTGTTTCACCGAAAATTGTTTTGCGACTTTTCGGCGTAAAAACAAAAATTGAGAGATACGGGCACGCTGAGCTTGACAAGTGAAAAGCTAGTCTTTTGTGTCCCTTTGCTTTATGTGGAAGAGATTTTTACCCCCGTAGAATGGCTGCTACCTCCTCCTTCAAAATTATCGATTTTCCGAAAAATAATAGAAAGTGCGCCTTTTAAGCGTTCTCAGCTATACTGCGGCTCAAAGTGTCAAATTTTAGGTGCCATACACTCATTATTGGACTATATGTTTGATTGACTAACGTCAAAAAACAATGTTTTCGACGCGTAATCATGGTTTTAAGTTAAAAAAAGGCATTTTTTAAATTTTTCGAAGTTGATTCCCCCCAGAATTCACATGCTGTGCGTGTAACTATTACTGCTCAATTGAATTTATCGGAATCTTTTCTTTTTCGCAAAGTAGCATAGCGACTCAAAAAATATAGAAATTTACTTTGCGAATGAATCGAAACTGGCGTAAAACAATATGCACGACTTTAGTCGGGCAAAGTTGTTAAAATTTATCAACCTTTTCTCTCCGAATTTATTATATTTTTTATCAAACTTTTCAATATTTTTATCCTAATCAGACGACTTGCTATTGAAAAAAATTTTGTAGCGCTCAAAATTCTGATGACCATTTTTAGGAAAGCGACGATTAATGTAATCGATTTTTCTCAGCCGAAAAATACCTTCAATTTCACTTACTGCAATTACGCCAAAATAGAGAAATAAGCTATTTGTTATCTCTTACTTATTTGAGTCCTTCAGCACGGCGGCAACGAAATTAGCAATCTCTGGAGTCTCGCATATGCTCGGCTTGAGATGATTCGCTTTGGCCATCATTTTGCAAAGAATTTTTTGTTTCTTTGCAAACTGCACCAGAATTCTGCGCAATCACGAATAGCCTAGTAGACAGCGGATGCAAAAAAGAGACAACTACGATCTTACGTTTCCAATCCTACGTCCTTGCATCCGATAGTAGTCCCTTTTCTTCCACATCTTAAAATAACATAAATGTTTGAGCGCGATTCAAATAAGTCGGTTGAAGCGAAACGAAGTCTCGTAGCCTAGCATTAGTGAGCCAAAATCGACGCGACGGCTTAAATGGGCAGCAAACAAATTCTGTGAGGGGAGGGGTGGGTCCGATGGAGCTAAATTGCTAAAAATAGCGCCCGAAAAATCGATTTTCGAGGGTCTTTCGGATTCTCTGGGGGTCCACCTACACTAACCTGACCTCCACGCCCATTTGCGCATGATGGATATCTTATTCAGGAAGGCGTATAAGCGGTTATAACTTAGGTCTCGTATGTACAAACATAGCGATGTCATTTTCAGCGTTTTTCGAACAGAGCCCTACTCCGCCGGTACTTTAAGTTAAATCTGTAAATTGGAGAAGATCGAATAACTTTGAAATGGTGAGACCAATAAACAAAATCCTTTTGATGCTTTGAAACCGAGTCTTTACTGAATCAATAAAATTGTCGGCCGTTCGGTGCAGATAATGAATCAAGGGCTGAAATTGGTCATTTTCCGCGTTTTTGGTCATAATTTAGACATTTAATGCTAGCAACGCTCGGTGGAGTGACAGGGGACGAAATCCCGAGTTTTCCTAATAGCGTCAAAAACGGCCCTAAAAATCCGTCCATTATGCGCGAAGCTAGCGTTTTTTGTCGTCGTTTGATTATAAAAAATCATTTATGATGCGGAAAAAATACTCAAAATCGAATAAAACGCAATTCTTGGATATAACGCCAAAGCGCCACAGTTTTAAAAATTTTCGAGAAGACGATTAGATAAAACCGTTTAAATTACATTATCTTTATTCGAGAAAAATCATTCTAGGAACCAGAGCACTCATTGTTCTGTTGCGCAAAAACCAAAAACTAGGTGCTCTTTTGGCGTAAAAATAAGATCCCTAGAGCGCCAAGAAATTCTGTGAATGTCAAGAATGATTAGTATTTAGACGCGGAGGAACGCCGGAAAAATTAGAAAAATCATGACAAAAATGATTAGAAAACACTGAAAAATGCACATAAATTTCTTAATGTGCCGAATATTTTTGACGACAAGAAGACGACCGCCCCGCTCGCCCCTCCCCTAAATTCACCCTTGTCTGACAATGAAAGAAAATTTATCTCCTGCGTTTTAACTATTGTGTAGCAAGGAATCTTCTGAAACGGACGATATGTTTACCTTTGAATATTTGCTGCGACCGCATAAGGACTGGAGGTCTGAGGCTTGAACCAGACCTGAACGGAGAGTTTAGGGGGAGCTGCAAAGCATGGCCGGTCTAATAATATCAGACGATCTGAGGGTCAGCCAGTTTTTTTGAGCCAAAAAGCCCTCAAAAAACGGTCTAAATGCTAAAATTACCGACAACCCCCCTCATCGACAACCCCCTCTCAAGTGCGTGTTTGATCAAGACTCCTAAAATCAAAATTGAGAAATTTCCTGGAAAAATAGTGCAAATTAATGGTCGAATGGATGAAAATCGAAAATAATGCATTATGGTCTGCTGAAACTCTGAAAATCTAAATGATAAAATCCTTGCACAAGTCCCCAAAATTAAATTATCAAAAAGTTTTTAGTTTCTCTTCTTATTTTTTATGGCAATGGATAGAGTTTAATGAGAAGCGTCAAATAAAATGATTTACTTTATTTTATTTCATCAAAGCGTCAAAACTTGATCCACCCATAAAAGTGGCGTTTTTAGCCCCTATTTATCACTTTCTTTTGCAATTTAGAGACTTCAAAAAATTTTGGTCCCCAATTCGAGCACCACCTATGTATGGCTACGACTGTTTTTGTCGAATGACACTCTGCTTCAGGTAATTTCGGACGGGTTTCATGAATTTTTGGCGAAATTAATTCGTCACTTTGCTTAACCGCGAAGCGTTAGCAATTGCTGTCATTAAAACCCTTGAAAGTTCTACCCAAATCAATTTGTAGTAGATTATAAATTTTCTGAATCTAAACTTTAGGATGATTAGAATCAGGCATGCACGTGGGAGAGGTTTGCGAGTCTAGACCATATTGGGCAGCGACAAAATACTAGGGGTCCGATGGGACCAAATTGCTGAAAAATAGCACTGAAAATTCAGGGTCTTTCAGATTCTGGGTTTCCAGACTCCAGACCACCAGACTCAATGCCCATGATTGGTCTTCTAGACCATAGGTCTGCGGCACCAAAATCCGGGGGGGGTACAATATTTTCTAAAGGTAAAAAATAGTCTTAAAATGATGGTATGACGAAAAACATCATTTTTAAACGTTTCTCATCGAGCACTATCCATGGGAATCAAAAAATTTCGAAAAAACAAAGAATTTCAAAAATTGAATTAGGGGGCATTTTGATTTCTGGGGGTGTTTTGGTTTCTCGAGGGTGCTTACCCCCCTCCCCCAAATTCCCCCCACGTCCAGGTGTGGTCTAGACCCATAAGACTAAAAAAGTGGGAAACTTTTCGGAGAAAATGAGGCAAAACGAAGGCCAAAAATGGGTGAATATTGAAAATCTTCTTTTAAAAAGCTTAAAGTTGACCAGAAACTGTGTATTAACGTAGATTTAAGCTAATTTAGCGCTTATAACAGTTCTTGAGGTCATTCTCGTTCGAAAGCTCATTTATTGACCCCTCCCCAGAACGACTAATCCCCCCAGATCGATCATGCTGTGCATAACCCGATCGACTAAGTCCATCCCGCCAATGTGTCTAGGGTGGCCGTCCGTCCAATGTGGCCGCCCGTACCAGCTTGGCCGACCGTCCAGCCTGGCAGTCCATCCGGGGTGGTCGTTCCACGTTGTATGAGTGCTAAATTACGGAGGGAATTTTCTAGGGTGGCCGCGCATCCAGGATGGCCGTTCACAGTAAAATATGTAAAATGTAGCATAATTATATTGTCCAAAGTGGCCGTCCGTTTATGCTATATTTAGTTTCTATCTCAAATGTTGCTATAATATTGAGACAATATTTATTTGAATATTACTCAAGCGAGTATCATGTACTGGCATTCTCTCTTGTATAAAATGCACTTATGCACTCCCACAATAATAAAAGTACCTCATTTGTGAGGGTCTTTTTCATTTTGTCATGTTCTTGTCAAGCTAAATGTAGGCGTAGGATCTCCCCGTCAGCAAAAAGCATTTTCAGCTTTTTTCAAGTTCTAGTTTTGTTGTGAGGTGGTTGCCAGAATGAATTGCGAAAAACATTTGGATAGCCAGGACTCAAACCTGGGCTTCCTGGTTACCGGCCAAGCGGGCTTCCAACTAAACCATCTAGCCGTAATTTGAGAAGCAAACTTTACGCCTGTGATACTAGGAAGTCGGGGAGAAAGCTCCACCAGCACTAACCTCAACACAGTGTGCTGAATACCATGAACGATTTATGGAAGGCAGAATTTCTTACAACTATTCACAATATATGTTCTATTGTGTCAAAGTAGTTTAATAGCTAGAAAATGTCACTCTTATTTTGACTAAACAATGAAGCAAAAACTCTTTTGGGTATGCTAGAATAGTACCCTAGCAATTCATACGCTAAATAAGTCCTATTCCTTTATGCTACTCATACAAACAAATGTATAAACCACACTTAAGCTCTTAGCTTAATTAAATAACTATGCAAATACTCTTTCGAGTAAGCCAGAATAGTAGCGTAATAATTCGTACATTAAATAAGTCCTATCCCTTTGTGCTACTCATAAAAACAAAACTATTAACCACCCTTAAGCTATATTGAAAGAAAGCCAGTATCATATAACAAGTCGGACGATCGATAAGGTTGGAGAAACGATATTTTGGGCAATATAAAAATGACTTGATTTGTTCTAAGAAGTAGAATCGGGACAATCGCTGAATTGGGACGGTCGGAAAAACGTGACAGAGCGATAGGTCATCTAGCCAATCGAGGCGACCACCCTGGACGGATGGCCAGGCTGGACGGGTGGCCACACGGGACGGACGGCCACCCTGGACTGTACTCATCCCGCCACTGAGTGGCTCCTATTTCATTTTTGCGCACTGCGAATCCAGCAAAACGACAAGTTGACTCACTTCTTATTGATCGCACTTAAAACAAAATTTTTGGCAGTCCTCGTATCACCGTCAATATTGACATTGTTAAAATGTATTTCCCACAGTTTATTCACGCAAACGCTTTTACTTTGTCGATCTTTGCAGCTGAAATGTACAAAGCGACACTCGCACAATACGTTTTGACAATATGGCTTGTTATGGGCTGCTTTACTGAATAAATAAATATATGGTGCGCTAGCAGCTCATGCACGTACGACGATTTCTAGAATTTTATAATCGAGAGGAATAAAATTTCTTTCAAAAAGAGATTGCGGCGACTAATGCAGCTAGGCTAAGGTGTTCACATTATGGAATCAAAGGATAGGTGCATAATGTAAACTTCAATGCCCGCATTAGAAAACCGTAAGTGTTGAAGCCTCCGATCCACACATGTAAGACGCGGATGTAGGATCCCACCCGGAGTCGGACGTCCCCCCATTCACCACAGCCAGAAAATTTTTGACTACTCCAGTTTTGGAAAAAAATCGAATTTTCCGACAGTTTTTGGGCGTTTTTTGACCGTTTCTGGCCGAAAATTGAAGGTACTTCACCCCCCAAAAAAATTAGCCGGGGAGTAGGGACCCACTCACCCAAAATTTTAAGTTGTGACATGTACGGTACAATCGTACATGGTTGCGAAGATTTGGACTAAAAGACCCCTAGGATTAAATTTGCAGAATTTTTTAAAACTTGTCGAGGCCATTGTGTTTTTATGCCAACATTAATTTTCGATACTTTTCTGATCCGTTAAAATGATCGGACCCCAGATTTTAGATGTTGCCCATGTACATGTATTTAAAGTTTCTTTAGATCCCGTTTCTCGTGAGAAATCTTAAAAACAAACGTGTGAAATCAGCTAACATGTGTAAAAACACGCAAAATATAAAAAAACCTATTTTCATCGCGTGCAAGCCTCGAAGAACCGCCATTGTCTTCATCAGCAATTGTCTAAGTCAAATTAAAAAACCGTCACATATGAACTGACGTATTTCCCTTGTAAGAGGGTCTTAAGCTTTTGTAATTGCCGACGTACATGATCTTGGGGGTTTGGAGGGTTTAAACCCCTCCCTCAAGAAATTTTTCCACCCCTCCAGAATTCGTCATTTTCCAAAAGCTTACTAAAAATTCGCTGAAACGGTGCTGTAGCGTTTTTAGCTATCTATTTGCTATAAAGTGTCAAATTTTCGGCGCTCCGTGCCATATAATCATTTTTTAACTATATTTTGTTCAATTTATACGAATTTTTTGATTATTCGAGATAAGTTTTCATGCTCTTACGCTCTCGAACGATAGAGCATCGTTAGAAAGGCCGAAAAACTATTTTTTGACACGTAAGCACTTTGAAATTTCACCACTTGCTTCCTGAGAATTCCCATGCTGTACATGTCTGCTGTCGAACAATATTGGTGAAAAAATGTAATTACAAACGATTTTTATGCTGAAGGTCGATATTACTACCCGAATAACTTATTCGTCAATATTTTGTATTCTAACAAAAATCTTGTAAAATCGCTTCAAAAAGATGATCAAAATGTAGCTTTTGCAACGAACATTACTTCTCAATTCTAACTAAGGTTAGTGTGGATCACCGTTAACAAAAAAACAATTAATTGAATTTTCGCCTTGTTTTTAAGATTTTTGCCAGTTTTACGCCACCCAGACCCCTCATTATTAGGCTGCGGCCCGTATAAGATGTAAAATGCAAATTCCGGATTTCAAGACAACTGGACATGGATACACTCTTGTTCTTATTTCAAGCGGAAAGTTTTAAATTTGACCCTTCTGGCATCTACTCTCGTACGTACATGGACAGCAACCCGATTCTGGGGTTCTGATGGGGCAAAATTTTTAAACACAACATCAAAAATTTTAATTCTGGGAGTCTATCGATTTTTGGGATAATCCGAATTGTGGGGGGTCCAGATCCCCAGATCCCCCACCCCATGTGTGCTCTCATACCCTTGCTTACGTCTGCTCGTGACACAGTCCTAAAACGAATCTTTTTATTATCGTCATGTCGACGACATAGTCTGGTTGTCTCGTCGACGATAACGCACATCAGTTTCGACAACGATGATTTTTGGAACAATTTTCCATACGCGATTCAAGACATTATTCACACTGGCAGATTTATGCAGGAGTACGAGTAGGTATTAACTAGCAAAGAAAAATGCTCCGATGGATCAAAAAAGATGAATATACTTGGAATTGTGGATTATTAAGGATGTAAAAGGAAGGGACCAGGAAAAATCTACCTAAAGTCGCAAAATCTGCTAAAAATCACACTTTCTCTAAGCAACGCAAAAATCGAAGTGTATTCTGCGGCCAACAGATTAAAATAAATATTTAACCATAAAATGATTTTAAAAGCAGCACATTAGCTATGCAGTAGCTATGGGCAATGATGTTGAGTAAACTAACAGTCTTTCTAAGCCAATTGAATGAATGGTTTAAAACAGTAGGAAACGGGTAAGTTGACTTGAAACAGACTAAATGTAGGTACACCAGCATGCCCTTAAGGATTGTGTGCACTAATCAATCGGCCCCTGCTTTGCTTGCTTTAATGCTCAAAACAAAATAAAACAACTTAAAAACAATGCCACTAAGTTTTCTATCGATCAGGATACGAAGCTAGTCAGCGTTGCTATTTGCCAGCAATTTAAAAAAATAAACATTACAGATTGCGTTTATACACTCTTATCTGAAACTTTGAACATTATTAAAAAAAGACACTTTGTTCGAAGCCGCAGAATATACTTCGATTTTTTGCGTTGCTTAGAGAAAGTGTGAATTTTAGCAGATTTTGCGACTTTAGGTAGATTTTTCCTAGTCCCCTACTTTTACATCCTTAATAATCCACAATTCCGAGTATATTCATCTTTTTTGTTCCATCGGAGCATTTTTCTTTGCTAGTACACTACTCTTAATAAGCATGATTTCAGGCAGTCAGTAAACTCATACTGCAACATGCCACAATAATGACAACAGTCCAAGAACGCGGAAAACAATATTGTTCTTAACATCAGCATTATCCTTTTTAAACAAGACAACCTTACATTATTTAAACAGATCAAAGTTTTTCAGCAAAAACTCAAAAACTTTACGCAAATATCAAGTGTAAGGAACACTAACGCTTAGATTTGGAAGTAAAATAAATTTGTAATATAAACTACATATTAACAACAAATGAATAGTGCAAACTTTACACAACTACTAGGTGTAGAGAAAACTAACAGTCAGATTCCCAATTCTGATTTATCGTAGAACATTTTGCAAAAAAATTAAGCTTACGCAAGGCTCTAGAACTAAAGTTAATATGCAGTGTAAACCTTACACAACCACAGAGTGTAAAGAAGACTTTAGTCGGATTCGTGATTCCGATATTACTCAGATATTACGATAAAGATTTATGAAAAAATTGAGTCTCCACAATAACCCGAGAACGAATAAACATCAGTTGCAAACTACTTTACATACCACTGTTAAGCAAACGCGCTCAACTAGCGTCTCACATTTAATTCCTGGTACATTTTAAGACTTTGGAAAAAATCAGGCTTCTCCAAGGCTCTAGAACTAAAGTTAATATGCGGTGTAAACTTTACACAACCACAGAGTGTAAAGATAATTTCAGTCGGATACGTAATTCTGATATTACTCTGAAATTAAGATCAACATTTATGAAAAAATTAAGTCTCCTCAATAGCCCGAGGACAAATAAATATCACATGTTAACCACTTTACACCATTGTTGTGTGCAATCAAACTGGCGTATCACATTTGGTTTCTGGTTCATTTTTAGACGTAAGATTATGTCCAGACTCATAACCCAGAACTTGATAGAAAAAAACAAGACAGAAACACGTTCAAGTCCCCAATTTTTTGACTTTGCACCTCTCGAAAAAGCTAAATACTGATGTAAACAAACGCAATACGGTGTGACGCGTACCCCTTAAGAAGTACTTTATTTTTATCCTATTCGACCTCGCCCGACTTCTGAACAGAGAAAGTGGCGAACAAAAAATGTACAAACACGTATTTTCCACTGTCCACCACATTGTAAACTTTAAAAATCTGAACCTAACGCCCCACTGAATGTAAATAAATTCGGTTCGGGCCAGTTTGTTGCCCTTTGATTGAAGTACGTTTGTATAAGCCAAACTTATGTTCCGCAAAATATTTGATATGATTTACCAATCAAAATACGAAAAAACCTGTTTTTTTCGCCCACTTTACACCTTAGATTTCGAACTTTACACCCCATAAACAACTCAATATTACGTTTTTTTGAACGCGGCTTGCTTCGAGGTGCAGCCATTAGAAATTACTTTATTTCCATTTTATTCAATTCAGCCCAACCCTTAACCGGAAAAGTTGGCAGAGAAACCTTGGAAAAAAATCTAAATTTTTTACTCATCCACTAGAGTGTAAAGTTCAAAACCCTGGTACTAACTGCGTATTGATTGTAGAAAAGTTTGCTGGTAAGCACAAGATAGCCCTTAATCCGTAGTACATTCCTGTCAGAAAAAATTTCCTAAAACTCATAACCGGAGTTGTTGGCAGACATAAACAAGTCGAAAACTCGGCCAAAATGTGTCTTTTCACCCCCAGATTTCTGCACTCTTTACACTCCCATTTGAGAACTGAGGTAAATTCAAAAAACAGAAAAGTGTTATCTGCAGAATCTAAATAGATGAATAAGTCAAATTAAGTGCATGGTTTTGCCAAAAGAATTAGAAAAATGAAAAAGTCAGCATCCAGAAGATTCGAACCATCATTCTATTTTCAAGATCGTATCCGAGAACGGAGTTGTCAACCACTGCGCCAACTGACTCGACATATCTGCAGATTTTAGCTTAATTATATTATTTTATATAATATTTATCATTCTACTGAAGTTTAAGAATAGTGCATTCATGATGATAAAAATAATTATTTATTAAAGACGAGTCAAAAACCTCTGGAATAAGAAAAATCTGATCAAAAATATGCAATACGGAGTTATCTATCGGCATTAGAAAATAGATGTAGGTATAATTCAAAGTTCACCTCTTCAGACCTCAACAAACACTGGCTGAAGAAAAGTTTAAAGGTCAGATTCGTTATTCTGACCTTACGGAGAACATTTTTAAAAAATTCATCATCCACGACGCTCTGTGCGCAAAAATGCTTCTCAGTGTAAACTTTACACTTATGCTAATACCGCAATATTGGGTGTATGGAAACAAAATAAACTGGGATCTGTAACGCTAAGGTCAGGGCAACTTTTAAGCATTATTAGCATGTTACGCCTACTTAGCGGAGTAGTTGAAGAAATATCGTTTTTCGTCTCGAACCCTTTACACTAAAACGATCACAGATCAAGAAATATTACGTTATAGAAGGAAAAAATTCGGTTTTCAGATTTTGCGATCCTATACATTATAAAACTGATTGGACTGCACAGAAACCAAAATTGAGTTAGATAAGCTGAAGGACACGCAAAGAGTAAAAACACGTATCCTTCACACTTTTGTGCAACAACCATTGAGTGTAAAGAAATTTTAAGGTCAGATTCGTAATCTACAGCTGGGGGAGTACATTTAAAAAAATTGGCCCTCCGCAAATTATTTGATTTTTCGGTTTTCACTTTACACGCTCATTGCTAACTCAGTATTGAGTGTAAACAAAAAAAACACGGGCATCGAATTTCTTAATTATCCATCGATTAAAAAAAACAGCACCTCCCAGGTGTGTGCCGTTGTTGCTGTGAGAGGGGGGACACAAATTTCGCACTCGCTTTGATAAACATATAAGAAAAAGGATAGCCAAGTATATTATAAGTAGCGCTATCGCGCTACCTATGATATTGTTTCATCATACGATAACAATATGTTGACGTTCGTACCTTTGCAAAATCTCAGCATGACCGGCTGGGGGTCAGCCGGTCATGGGGTTCAGCCATGCTTTTTTGAGCAAAAGATTTTATAGAGAGTATTTTAAAATGGCGTAAAAATCGTGTTAAATCACAATTTATGATCAATTTCGAGCATTTTGCGGATTTTTCATTTTCATTCATTTTACGCCTTCATTTTGCCTCATTTTCCCAGAATCTTTGAAAATTTCCCATTTTCCCCTCTGGGGGCTCTAGACCCCAAAAGCCTAACGCATGTCTGGCTACTACGAGTCACACTGAACAAAAAGAAATAAGCAGAGAAATATTCGTCGAAACTTACGTGACTTAGATCTTTTCGAGTTCTTCTTGGAACGCTATTTCGATCAAAGCAAAAAGTGACACGATACCTAAAATGTTATATGAAATGCGAAAATCGGAGAAGAATGCTTAGTATATTACTTATTTCATGCAGTATTGGTATCAAAAGATATAAATCTGTGAAAGTTTTCAAGTATGTTTTATTTACGAGATTATAACAGACTAGCTGAGCTACCCGGCGTTGCCCGGGCTGAACTTGGGCCTGACAGCTGTATGGAATTTTGAGAAGTCTCTTGTATTTTTTATTTTTCGGGACTTTTGATGTTTTTGGGATGTTTCTAAAAAAATTGTTGGTAAAAACCATATTTTATTTTTTGGATTTTTTTAGAATGTTTTTTTGTCAAACATTTTTTTGATCAAATCCATATTTTTGACGTTACGGTATGCTTTTGAAAATTCTTTAGCCAAAATCATATTTTAGATGTTTTTGGGATGTTCTGGGAATTTTTTTGGTCAAACCCATATTTTTGATGTTTTCGGATGTTTTGAAAAATTTTCTTGGTCAAACCATATTTTTGATGTTTTAAAAATTTTTTTGCTTGTTGTAGCAAAGGGTGTCATATATCACGTGATATCTTATATCACTCATATATTATAGCAGAGGGTATCTCCCATCTTATATCACTGCATGTTATGGCACAGACAGGGTATCTTATATCACATCATTGTACCGTATAGCATTGCCCATCTTGTAGCATTGTGTAGGCTATATTACGTCCGATCCTATGTTATAACGCATGCAGCGGCAAAATTACCGTGACCCGAAAATAGTGTAAACTGAATTTATCCCGATTTTCGAAATTCGGCAAAAAATCGGCCATGTCCCAAAATCGGCCATGCTTAAGCATAGGGACGCCTCCCGCTTCACCCCTGTACAGGTTGCATGGGTGAGGTTGGTGAAATTTAAATGTCGCTACTACACCCCTAGCCGGTAGGCTGAGCTCGGGTCGAAACGTCAGCCCACCAAGTGTTATGGGGCTGGAGCCAGACCCCGAACATACAAACACTCTTTCACAAATATATATAACAGATGAGCGAAAATATTGGGATTTTCTGTAAACGCCAAGGAAAATGGAGATGTGTGTCACGTGAGTACGAAAAATTTTTTTGTTCAAAAATCTTTTCTTGCAGCCTAATCTTGTCTTAACGATGTGAAAAAGCATGAAAATTTTGCTCTCAGCGCGACGTAAAAAGTTATTCACGTGGCAGCATAAATTTAGCTTACTGCTACTGTTTTTATGGTTATCGTTGGGTAAATTCCTTAAATTATGAATATTTAGGTTCCGGACGAGTGAACAAACAATGAAAATTAGGGTTTTCTGTAAATAAATCAAACAATATTATCATAAAACGTAAGAATCGAAAATTATCAGCAAAAAATGTCTAAATCGAAACGTGTAAGACCAAAAACACAAAATAATTATATCAAATGCATTTGCGATGTCAAAACCGATTCAAGAAACGTTATAACCCTATACTGATCGATTGAGAATATTTATAAGATTAAACCTCACATAAAAAAGCCAACCGAATAGACATCTTGATTTCGACGTAATTACTAATCGAAGGAAATTCGTACAATGAATTTTCATCAAGATCAGCCTCTATTTATACAACTGAGTCTCATTCTTCTTTTGTGACGTCGGGCGGCACCCATCGATAATTTTAGAATGTCCTTGAAACACGGCATCCATCTTCTAAATCATCCCTCATTCCATCAATGTAAGATTTGCGTGCGTATAAAAATTTCGACTCTCTAACTGCAATACAAAACATTGGTCCGGTTCTGAAATAAATTCTTCTTTTCCTATAAATCACGCAACTCTGAATCTATCAATCATTATTCGTATTCTGCTTCTTCAAAACAACGCCGTATTTCGCATTAGATTACGATCATTCCATTTTCACGTCCATTTTTAGAAATGGTCAAACTTAAGGCTCGTCTGACATCCCAGAATGGGCTTGTTTTGTTCCTTTTCCTTTTGTAATCTTAGGAGCTTTTAATTTGCTAAAAATTGATTGGCGGATAAATTCGATTTCTACTGATAATCTTAATACGCTATTTTTCGACTAACTTTCGGGCACTGGTTAACACCAGTTAATAACATAAATATGATAATAATATACTAGATCTTCTCTTTGCATCTGATCAAATTTGTAGCGTACAAGTTGATCTTCCTTTTTCTAATAGTGACCATAATTCAATTATGTTCGATTGTCTTTTGATGTCAGTCGAAAATCCTAGATCATCTTTTTTCAACTTTCGTATAGCTGATTTTGATGCGCTAGTACAATTTGTTTGTTAGAGTGCTTCACTCTTTAATTTATGCATTTGTCCCCTTAACTCACCCCAAGCCCACGAAACGAATGTAAATATCCCAAACTAATTAAAAGAATATTAACTAAGAAACGTATGCTCTGGAAGAAACATAAACTTCATCACTCCACTGATACAAAAATCAAATATAAATCTTTTTGCGAAAAATTGTATGTTGAAATTACAAATTTCTCTGCTTCTGAAGAAATTAATCTTCTTTATAGCAAAGGTTTGGAATTCTTTTATAAATTTGTCAATAATCGTTCAAATAATCATCGCTCTTTTCCACCTCTTCTTCATGACCACAAAATCGTTTCTAAACCTTTAGAAAAGGTTAATTTGTTTAATAAATACTTTTCTTCTGTTTTTTCTGTTGATAATAATCATCTTCCTGTTTTAGATTCGATGACTGGTTTTGCATTGCAAACTATTCATTTTGACGCTTGGAACGTGCGACTGGTTTTGAATCGAATGAAAGGTACTTTTTCTATTGGTCCCGACGGACTCAGTCGTTTTTTCTTGAAAAACCTTCAAATTATCTTGCTGAGCCTTTAGCAAGTATCTTTAATGTCTTTTTTAAGTAGCACTATCCCAAATTTATGGAAATTGGCCAATGTAACTCCTGTCTTTAAAAAAAGGAGACGCAGCATTAGTGGGTAATTACAGACCGATTTTCATTTATTGCTCATCAAGTAAAATCAAGGCGAAATTGATTAATTCAAAAATTATCGATTTTCTCACTACAAACAGACTCTTATCTTCTTCTCAGTTTGGTTTTCTAAAATCTAAGTCTTGCGAACTACAACTTCTTAAATGCAAGCACAGCTGGACGGTATCTTTGAGTAACAGGATGCCTGTCGATGTAGCTCACATCGACCTTTCGAAAGCTTTGATAAAATCCCGTTATTTAAGCTTTTATATAAGCTCTCTAAATACTTTTTAATTGGCTCGATTCCTTTTACATGGTCGGTCTCAACGTGTTTGTATTAACGGAGTTTTTTCTGATTTCATGCGTGTTGGAAGTGGTGTCCCCAAGGTAATTGTATTAGTCCTACTTATTCTTAATTTATGTTAATGACCTATGTAACTTGATTGAATATAGTAAAATTTACCTCTTTGCCGATGATGTCAAAATCTTTGGTCCATCTTCTGATTTTCATTTGATACAAAAAGATCTGGATAATATTTATACTTGGTCTATTAATTGGCTGTTGCAACGGAAAAATGTGCAGTTTTACATCTTGGTAAATATAATCCAAAAAAGCTTTATTTTTGAATAATATAACTATTCCAAATGACATTAGTTCCGTTCGTGAGCTACGTGTTTATATTTTCCATAATCTTAATTGTAAGGAACGTTTAAATCACATAATTAAAAAGCTGTTTCTCGTTAATACACAAAGCTTCGTGATAAAGATATTTCTGTTAGGGCCTCTACTACTTATGTTTCTGTGTAGAATCCGTATTATGCAAATGATATAAATCGTCTTGAAAATGTTCAGCGTAAATTTACTGAATGTCTTTTGGTTTTCATAGCAATTTATCCATATCTTGAACGCCTAAAGCTTCTTAACCTACCTTCTTTAGAACTTCGTCGTCTTCACATGTGTATGTCCGTGTCTCAAGTATCAAATTATTAACGGTTTATCTTGTATTGATGCTTATGACTTTTTGTTTTTAGTTTCAGCGTCACTCGAGCTGAAAATCGTTACAAACTTACATATGTTACCAGTTGTCCGTTCCAATGCTCATCTCAACGACTTTTCCCAAAGATATTCAAAAATTTGGAACAAGTTACCTGATCATGTCGTCGCTTCTCCTAACATTGGTTTGTGCAAAAAAGAGCTGCTAAACAATGATTTTACAATTTTATGGTCAAGGGCATACTTACAGTCTGTTTCGTTTATTCGAGAGCTTTTCCTGTAGATTTTTTTGAAGGCCACAGTATGCCAACTAGGTGATTTACTGTAACTCGACAGAAAAGTTGAGTGGGGGCGCGCGGCCGCCATTCTTTCATTTTTAATGCACTAACCGTCCACATCAGACTTAATCAAGCATCTAAACAATGCTGTGACATACTACAGTAAGTGCGCTAAATAAAAATCTTGCAGTAGGAATCGAACCCGTGTTGCTTCGACGACAATCAGATCTCCCACTACGCTAAGCGAAAGTTTTCGGCGATATTTAAAATGCTAGTCTATTGTGTTTAACGGTCGATCTATTGACAAGCTGAATGCGCGAATACCATCCGCATGTTGCATGATCTGCTGGAAGACGAGAATAAATTATGCCGTGAGAAATTTCATTGAAAAACCCTTCCTTCCTATGTAGCTACAGTGATCTTTAAATGACCTACAGTAAGTAGAGAAAATAGACTTACTGTAGCCTCGGAAAATATTTGCTGAAAAAGCTCTCGAATAAATGAAACAGACTATAGTTGTATCACACTCCGTGATCTGTGTGTCCTTTTGTTCAGTCGCTGTTTTATAATGTATTTGTGTTTTACCAAATTTCATATATTATTTCTGTACAATAAATATTTTCTTGTCTTGCCTTGTCGTATTGACAATAAGCGGACAGTTTGAGATAAGTTGCAGTACGAGTATTAAAATATAAAATAAAACGTGATGGAATTATAAATTAATAGAAATATAAAACAATTTTCACCCACTGCATAATTCGATATATACTGCGTAAAATATTTCAACTGCGAAGTTTAAAGAGCTTTTGTAGGCGCTTTAAATATTTTTAATGGCCTCAGTGAAGCGGACTTTAAACGTTGCAAGCAGTCATTCTTTGGTTTAAGCTCGTCGATGAGTCTAAGATCGAAAGCTTGCCCTGAAATTATAGTTCTTTTTTAGACGCAATTGTACAGGATTAGTTCAGTGTTCGAATCCTGTAAAAGTTCATCGTTGAAATTCTCAGAGTTTTGAATATAATTTCATCAACAATCAGTCCGCTATAATCATCGATCCGATCAGGATTGTTTTGCATACATCCAAATTATTTTAAATCTGGTTCCTACAATTGCCTATTTGTATGTCATTTTTCGTGTGTTATGCGTCCTATGTAAGTACAATGTGCACAAAATTACACATTTACCTATGTATGCATATAAGTGTATCCACTCAATGTCGGTCGTCCCCCATCCCAAAGTCGGAACTTTATACCCCCCTCCTCGATTTTAAGCGAAAATATGCGTTTTTTGGTCATTTTTAGGTGTTTTTTGGGCCGTTTTCGGTCAGTGGTCGACTACCCCATCACACGTGGACTGAGGGGGTCTAATATGAACCACTATAATCCGGCGGACCAACCCCTCAAAATCAATAAATCCCCAGAATTGAATTTGTGGTGCTGTTTTTGGCAGTTTTGCCCCATCGGATCCCTTAACTTGCTTGCTGACGGTGGCCCCCCCCACACTCAAATACATGTTTGGTTCGATAAACTAGCAGGTCCAGGCGTGTAACAGGGAAATGAGGGATAGATTCCATCCCCTAAAGCCAGAAAACAATTTCACACCACTATCCCCGATTTTTGGAAAAAATTGCATTTTTAGCCGTTTTTAGATGTTTTTTACGTTTTCGGATGAAAACTGGAGGTCATTTACCCCCACCCCCTCCTAAAAATAGCCTGGGACCCTCCACCCGAAATCTCGAGCTGTTGTATGTCTGATGCATGCGCATTTTTGATGTTCCAAACATGTCTGTTCCATCGAAATCATAAAAATTAGGATTTTTTTCTGAATATCCTAATTTTTCCTAATGCGAAGCGCCGAAATCACTTGTACATCTATAGAAGAAATCATCATTTCTAACTCAGACTATGCGTGGCAGAGGTTCATAAGATGTGGAGAGTTGAGGTACATATGTAGGACAAAATTTCAAAATTCATGACAAGTACATAAATTAAGGGTTCGGCGGGCATGTTTTTTGCCATTTAAATGCAAAAAATGATCAAAATAGCCTAAATGCACTAATGAGGATACCGCATTTTTAGTGCCTTCTAGCCCTTATAGTGACTGGATTCCTCAGTTTTATTCATAAAAATATGAGGACTCATCAAAAATTTTGACTTTTTAGATCATTTTTACTTCATTTTAAGCATTTCGTGGACAAATATGATAAAAATGTACAATTCCAGCGCCGCGAAGCGCTGGAGAAATTTTGACATGTTTACGATTCACACTTTTGTAGCAAAAGATCGCTAAAAGGTTAACACCTTTCTACGATTTGTTTGGAAAATCAATAGTTCTGGGGCTGACCCCTACACGTTTAATGTCCTTTACCTTAATTTTGTGTTTGTTATGTATGTTTAGTGAGCAATTTTGCATACCTACTGTAGTAACCTAATGTATAAAATTTGTACTGACTTTTGCGTTGTTTGAGCGGCGAAAGCGTGTTTATGTGGGCAGAATTAATGCTGTACCTACCAACTTTTTAGTGTCAAAAGGAAAATGGGGAATTATTTTGGCGCAAGAAAACGTGTTCCTGGATACCACACGACAACAACAACGAGTTTGAACTGAAGGTGCCTGACGTACGTTTTGACGACATTACCAAGATTTCACACAGCGTGAAAAATTTATGAAGTGGTGGGCGAACAAAAACAAAGTTAAGTGTTCGTAATATATTGTTCAACACTGCGGTTTATGTTCAGATGATGCCATGTTAACTAATCGAATGGGATTAAACACGTAAAATTTGTTATTGTGTGCACAACAGTCGAATAAATGATTTATCTCATTTTTGTGTACTTTTCCGTCGCATTTCGTATTTTTTGGACAGATGCAGTATTCGATCCATGCAGCGGTAACGTTGTGCTTCAGTTCTTATTATTCGCAAGACTATTCTTATTCATAGTGTGTGCCTACATTTTTTCGTTTTTTAGCACTTAAAACTTTCTATTATAAATAAATGGTATTCTTGTCTACGAAAATAATTCTAGTTATTGAGATGATGGGAAAACGATCTGTAACTTGATTCAACCCGGTTTCGTTGGGATCCGGTAACAATGGATAATTTTACGAAGCGATGCAAATGCTAGAAAAAGAAAGGCAGCTAAGGATTTAAAAAGGAAATTATTCTGAATTCAACAAGTCAAACCACCAATTCGAAGAATTAATAGGAAGCTAAGAGCTAAGGAATCACACGGAAATGATTTCAAAATTAAGTAATCAATTAACCTGAAGTAAAGTAACCAACTAACAAGTAAACAACTCAACAAAATTAAACCAACCAACAAAATCAAAGCAACCAAAATAATCAATAACCAATAGCCCACACCATTCAACCAATCTGAAAAGGCATTTCAATCAAACAATTGGGCTGCTGGTACCAGGCGCGGATCCAGGGGGCGGGGGGCAACAACCCGTCCTGAAAATTTGTTGAGCAGCAGACATACGTTGGAATGCGCTCAAAATTGAGCTAAAAACGTCGAATTCGAAGCAAGAGTTTGTAATGATTTGTAAGTATGAAGGAGCTGGTTAAGTGTTTTTAGGCTGAGTTTAGAACCATAATTCGGTCGATTGTGTGGAAGTTTTAACGTTACATTTCAACATTTAATTTTACAAAATTTTCCGGGGCTCCGCCTTGGGTCCCGCTGGGGGCGTTTGAGCGCGTCCCCCAGATCCTTCAGCTGTAAAAGCGAGGGTGTTTCTTGCATTTTTTGTGTTCAAGGCATAGTCGGGTAATATTAATGTGTGACCTGACCCTTTGGGCAGGACCGCCCCATCCCCGAAACGAAAAAGAAATTCTGTTTCTACCAAGGGTCCCCCAAAGGAAAAAAGGAAAATTCGCGTCTAAACACCGTGTTTATGTATCGTTTTGTCCTCTAAATCGCTAAAAATCAATCAAATCTGAGTTAGACATTGCATGTCAATTTTTTTCCGGCGCTATGCGCCGGATTCAATGCTCAGCTATAGTTTTTGCCTTCTAGCTAACTCAAAACGGCTCAAAGTTGAGTTATGACATACAAAACATGAAATTTTTCCCGGCGTTTTACGCCGGATTTATTGTTTATGTATGCTTTTTGGCTTCCAGCCGCTCAAAACCGCTCAAATTTTAGCTTGACTTGCAGAATGTCAATTTTTTGGCACTCCGCGCCGAATTTATTCTTTATCTATGTTTCTTGTCTTCTAGCCCGCTCAGAACCCGTCAAATTTGAGCTTGACTTGCAGAATATGTCAATTTTTCTGGCGCTTCGCGCCCACTTACTTATTATCCGTATAATATTTTTCTGTAAAGCACAATGATTAAATGCGAAGACAGGAGATAGGAAATTACTCCTGAATTAAATTATGAAAAATCGGTTGTACAGATATTTTAAATGATCAATTTTCTGCATATTAATATTTAGTAAAGTATGAAATTTCTGAGATTTGTCCTCACCATCGTTTAGGAGCTCGCCGAGATACGCTTAAAACTGTCTTTATTTTCGCTTATCTTTCAATGGTTCCCGAGATATCTGACTTCAAATTTTCGGACCCCCCAAAAAATTTTTTCCTGGATCTGCTAGTGGCTGGTACCAATAGGAAGATCGGTTTTAACCGGAAATGATAACGGTCTTATTGTCGTTGAAATCATTAAGGAAATCAGCGGCTTTTTCGTTCTTGTTGGACGGACGCCATAAAACCGAATTTAGTGAATTATCCTGTTTTTTGTATTTTATAAAGAAAGTATAGAAGTAAATTTTTTGCAAGCAGAAGGTATCGTTATAATTATAACGTAAATATGCACATTATATCTGTCTGCCCTTTTCTGTTGTCATATCTGTCTAAATCAGAATTGCTATTTAAAAAAAATATCGGAAAATGGGAAAATAAAAAATACCTATGAGTAAAAAAAGGGAAAAAGGCAAAAATTTGAAAATGCTTGCAGATTTAGCATTTCTTTCACCTCAAAAACATTTTTTAAGGCCATCAGCATGAAAAAATTACACATGCGCAAATTCGTAATACGCGATTCATAAGCTTACTGATAGCTCATGTTGATCGTAATTGTTTTTTCCATTAATTTTCTTGTTTGTTTTTCCATTAGAAGTAATCAAATTATTTCATAATTTAACAATTCAACAATTCGAAGCATCGTGTTTCAACGATAAACATTAAACGGATTTTAGACTCCTGGACCTAGCTGGGAGTCCGTCAAAGGAGGCCCCGAAAAATTGACCGTGGAAGGGGTAAAAACACCATTCTTATTTTCCATTGACTTCTTCTGCAGTATTAAGAAATCGCACAAAAAACGAAATACACTTTTTCAACATTGGCATTTCGGTTTTGATTCGCAGGGTTTTGAAGCTTTTGAGGGTCCAAACTCTAGCCCGTATATGGTCAAGGACATTTTTTGCATAAAGGACTCAAATTCCATTATTTAAAACAAGAGTGCTTCTAAACGACTGAAAATTTTAAGTAGGGCAGGTTTTGCGCTATTTTACATTCGACAGATTGAAGGGTTCAGACCCCCTAGAATTCTCAAGCTGTTCGGGTATTCAACCGACGCAAAACAGGAATGCTTGCATTATTAGCTCACCGGGCTATGCTAAAAAGAATGTATGAATTTGTAGAGGGCAATCAGAAGTCAAAAAGAAATGAAATTTTGTAAAACGCCTCTTTCTTGGCTACTATAAAGTTCAAAATCGCTAAAAAACTCCATATACATAATGCTGATATGTTTTGAAGAATCCAAAAGGATCCAAAAGCATCCTAAAATACCCCGCATGTACTAAGTTTTTGAGCTTATTTTTACGCAATTATCGCAGTAAGAAATAGAATACAAAACGCTATCGAATTTTTCAGGAAAATCGCCAATAGGCGGACCATGCGATAGAGATGGAGATTGCGATGGATTTGGAGTTGTTTGCAGAGCAGGAACATGCCAATGCCATAATGACTATCAAAAACTAACGGATCCTGACACTAAATCAATAGTCTGCAGTCAATGTAAGTCGATAGTTGGTTTTTCTTTTTCACTTTATCTGCTTAAAAAGTTTAAATCAATTAAAAACGATTTGATTACTCATTATGTTTGGCTTGCGAAGTGACTTATATGTGTGTTTATTAATTTGTTTGTAAATTTATCAATTTAGTTACGACACTCACTTCTGAGCGCAAATTTTTTGATCGATAAAGCATGAAATTTTTCTCATAATGTTTCTACATAGTGCTGAGTTTACGTTTCATTTTGAAAGCGTGCAGAAAATCTTCTTTGTAATGAAAAATTAGCAAAGAAAAATGCTCTGATGGAACAAAAAGGACGAATATACTTGGGATTGTGGATTATTAAGGACGTAAAATGAGGGGACTAGGAAAACACTACCTATGTACATACATACCTAAAGTCGCAAAATCTGCTAGCATCGGAAAAAAATCGAAGTATATTTTGCGGCCTGCAGATTGAGATAAACTATTGAATAAAAAACGATTGAAAAAGCAGCAACTTCTATAGGAAATTAGATGGAGTAAACTAGAGAGACTTTGCAAACCAATTGAATGAAGCAGCAAACATCGATGCATCCAAGACAATCAAAGAATTGTTGGTTTAAAGCAGCCGGAAACGCATAAGCTTTCAAGAAACAGACTAAATGTAGGTACACTTGCATGCCCTGCAACGATTGTGTGCACTAATCAACTGACGCCAGGTTTGCCTTCTATAATGCTCATGATAACAAAAAAACCTTTAAATGCAATTGCAAATAATTTTTTATCAATCACGATACGAAGCAAGTCAGCGTTGCAACTTGCAAGCAATTTACAAGAAGTAAACATTTTAGATTATGTTCATACACTCTTAAGTGAAGCATTGAAAATTTTTCAAAGAAGGTTACACTTTTTCAGAGACCACAGAATTTACTTTGAGTTTTTGCGTTGATTAGAGAAAGTCTGATTTTAGCGGATTTTGCGACTTTAAGCTTATACATGAAAAGTTTTTTCCTAGTCCCCTCCTTTCATATCCTTAGTAATCCACAATCCCAAGTATATTCGTCTTTCTTGTACCATCTGAGCATTTTTGTTTGCTTGTGCGCTATTTTTAATTAGCATGATTAGAGTAAATCAGTCAGTTAACACATACAGTAACATGCCATAACAATGAAGTAGTCCCCAAGAATGCGGAAAACAATGTTGTTCCGAACATCGGCATTATTTTTTTAACATGACAACCGTACCTTATTAAAACAGATCAATGGTTTTTAGCATAAACTTTACGCAATTATTGTGTGTAAAGAACACTTACGCTCACATTCGTAATCTTGACGTTACATGGAACATTTTGAAAAAAATTAAGCTTCTGCAACGCTGTGACTAAATCTAATTTTCCGTGTAAACTTTACATTATCACTGAGTGTAAGGAAAAATAAATAGTCAGATTCGTTATCCTGACCTCATGGAACATATTCTAAAAACTTCACTTTTGTAACTATCAGGAAGTAAAATAAATTTGTAGTGTAAACTAGACATTTACAATAAAGCAATAGTGCAAACTTGCACAACTACTGGGTATAGAGATAATTGACAGCCAGGTTCATAATTCTGACGTTACGTAGAACATTTTGAAAAAATTAAGCTTCTGCAGGGCTCTAGAACTAAAGTAAATTTGCAGCGTAAGCTTAACACATTTACAGAGTGTAAAGAAGATTTTAGTAGGATTCATAATTTTAATATTACTCTGATATTAAGATTAACATTTATGAAAAAATTTAGTCTCCACAATGGCCTGATGATAAATGATTATTAAATGTAAACCACTTTACACAACTGTTAAGTGTTAGTGTACGCGCCCATAACGTTCGATTACTAATACATTTTTAGACTTGTGGTCATGTCCAGACTCATAACCGGAGATGCTGGCAGAAAACGCAACAACACAAAAACCCGTTTAATACACCTAATTTTTGACTTTACACCTCCCGAAAAAACTCAGCATTGATGTAAATAAAGGCAATTAGCTGTGACGTGTACCGCTTAAAAAATTACTTCATTTTTATCCTATTCGACTTATCCCGGCTTCTAAATGGAGAAAGTGGCGAACAAAAAAGTGACAAAAACTTATTTTTCCATCATCCACGACATTGTAAATTATAAAAATCTGAAACCTAATCTCCCTATTGAGTGTAAAGAAATTCGGTTTGAGCCAGTTTGTAACCATTCAATCGTAGTACGTTTGTATGTGCAAAACTTCTGTTCCGCAGAATCTTTAAGATATTTACAAATCAAAATAGGGAGAAAAACGTGTTTTTCGCCTATTTTACACCCCTTATTTCGAAGATTACACCTCCAAAAATGACTCAATATTGAATTTTTTAAACGCGGTTTGCTGCGACGTGCAGCCATTATAACGAGCTTTATTTTCATTCTACTGAATTTGTCCCGACTTGCAAGCGGAAAAATGAGCAGAGAAATCTTAGACAAAATCCGGTTTTTACACCATCCACTAGAGTGAAAAGTTTGAACCCCTAGATCTAACTCCGTATTGCGTGTAAAAAAGTTTGCTGGTAAGCCAAAAGTAGCCCTTTGAATTTTAGCATATTTCTGCTGAAATAAATTTTTTGAGACTTATAACCGGAGTTGTTTTAAACTGTACTATAGTGGACCAACAGACCGTAGCGGTAGAAACGGTGTTGGAATTGCCATATCAAACCGTTTCACTAGTCTAGTAAAAAGCTTTAAACCTGTGAGTAGCCGAATTTGTGTAATACAATTGAGTAGTCGGCCACTGGACCTGCATATCATTGCAGTGTATGCTCCAACAAACGATTCACCAGACCCCGAAATTGAACAGTTTTACTCTGAACTTGATCACAAACTGCAATTGATAAACAATAAAAGCTTTCTCATAGTTGCTGGGGATTTTAACGCCCAGCTTGGACCAAGCCAGAAAAGAAAGGAGACTGGAAGAAACACCTTTGGTCGCACATGCAACAATGGCTTGAGGCTCCTGAACATCGCTGCAAATCACAACCTTGTGGCCATTAACACTCTCTTCAGCCACAAGCGAAGACATCTGACAACGTGGCTCAGTCCCAATGGTCAAACCAGAAATCAGATTGATCATATCTTTGTGAAGCAGCGTTGGCAAACATCAATGATTGATTGCCGCTCTTATTGGAACATCTATGTCCAAACTGACCATGCATTGCTTATTGCTAAGATGAAAATTCGTCTATCAACCAAAAAGCTCCAATGCAAACCAAACCCAAAGTATGACCTCGATCAACTTAAAACTCCAGAGATAAGAGATAAATTTCTTACATCCTGTGAACAGTTTCTAAATCAAGACAAAATTGCTGAAACTGACACAGCTGAAGAAAGTTGGCATAAATTTTGTAATTCCATAAAATGTGCTGCAAAGAAAGAAATTGGTCTCAAGAAAAAGAAACAGACAGACTGGATTACTGAAGACTCGATCAAACTTTCAAGGCTGCGTCAAGAAGCCTTCGTTAAAGGTGACAAGGAAAATGCAAAGAAACTAGCCAAAGAAGTCAGAAAAAACACCAGAAGGGACAAAGAAAATTTTTACAACAACCTTGCACAAGAACTTGAAACCGCTCATTCCCAAGGAGATGCAAAACGAGTATTTCGCCTTACTAACTCGTTATCTGGGAAATTTTGCAGTACAATTAGTGAAAACATCAGAGATAACTCTGATGCGCTCATCACAAATGAAGAGAGCAAACTGAATGAGTGGAAAGCATACTTCAGCAAATTACTTAACCATCCAAGACCAAACAACCAACTCAACCTTATGTCCGTGACCCCCAAAATTGGTGGCAACATTGACATCAGTAGCCCAAATTATGATGAACTTACAAAGGCGATAAAGCAACTCAAGAATGGAAAATCTCCTGGAAATGATGGGATACCTGCAGAATTCTTCAAAGCTTGCAGCCCATCAATGTTACAAGCTCTACACACGGTATTCACTAAGATCTGGGAACAAAACGTCATTCCAATTTCATGGGAAAATGCCATACTTGTTCCAATCTTCTAGAAAGGTGATCGCACACGATGCAAGAACTACCGTGGAATCTCATTGCTCAACATTGCATATAAAATCTTGGAAAAAATTATTTTAAACCGAATTGTCATTTTCCTAAACGCCAATCTTAGAGAAAACCAAGCTGGTTTTAGGCCTGGACGTGGATGCATCGACCAGATCTTCACACTGCAACAACTCATGGAACTTTATCATGAATACAGGCAACCAATGTGTGTAGCTTTTCTTGACTTTACAGCTGCTTTTGATAGTGTTGACCGAGAAAGCATCTGGTCACTACTAAATTTGGTAGGTGTACCGGAAAAGCTATGCAGTCTGATCAAAATGCTCTATAACAAGACAAGCAGCCAAGTTTCTGTATACAACAAACTCACCAGCCAATTTGATATACAGACTGGCGTTCGGCAAGGAGCTATCCTATTGCCTATACTATTTAATGTATGCATTGACCAAATCTTAGGCAAAGCACTTGATCATCAGAATGGTGGAATCACAGTCATGCCTCGGGAAACACCACATCACCGATTTGACCTATGCAGACGATGTAGCAGTTTTGGCAAATACGATTGAAGATCTCCAGGACATGATCACAAGAATAGACAATGAAGCAAAGAAAATTGGATTAGCTCTGAATGCCTCAAAATCCAAGTACATGGTGGCAAATGTGGCAATGAACCACCATAGCAACATAAAAATTAACAACGAGCCCATAGAACAAGTCCAGAGCTTCACCTACCTTGGCAGTGTGATAACACTAGATGGCACCAGTCAAGAAGACATTGCGAGTAGAATTGAAAAGGCAAGGAAAGCTTTCAGTGCCCTCTGGAAATTCTGGCGCCGGAAAGATATAAAAATACCAACAAAGTTGCGGATTTTCCGTGCCACTATCCGTCCTGTTCTTTTGTATGGTTGTGAATGTTGGCCCACAAGAAAGGAAGATCGCAACAAAATTGATATCTTTGAGAGACTGTGCCTCCGCCGCATTATCTGTATACCCCGACAAAACATCACAAATAACAAACTGCTGGAGCTTTGCCATATCCAACAACAGGCATCTTCCATAGCCACATTTAACCGCTGGAAATACACTGGGCACGTACTCAGAATGCGAGAATCACGACTGCCCCATATAGCCTTTACAGCCTCACCAGCAGCAGAATGGAAAAGGCCAGTTGGAGGAGTCAAAACCACCCTGAAGAGACAAATCATGAAAGAGGCTGAGGAATTTATTTTGAAACCGTTCAATCTTAGCCGTAAACAATATTCATCAACATGGATCACACACCTCCAAAATTTAGCAGCAGATCGACAACAATTTCGCCAGATATCATTGGTTGCGTCCTATGCTCACACTGGGCGTCAAAGGACTTAAGTTCAAAGTAAGTTCAAGTTGGCGGACAGAAAGCAGGCCAAAATAATAAGTTTTTTCACCCTCTAATTCCTTACACTCTTTACACTGGCGCTCTGGAAATAAGTCACTTTTTAGAAAAATGAGAAATATCGTATTGAGCTTACTTATTTGTCTATAATTAAAAAAACAGATTAAACGGAATGCAAAACTGACTTAGAAAAGTCGTGTGACGGGCCAAAATTTTAAAACGCTATATGTTATAACGTCACAGTGCAACTTTACATGCTCTTAACATACTAGGTATTGATTTGAAAAAACAACACGGACAGCGAATTTTTTTATTATCTATCTTTTTTACAAAAATTGCACAATACAAACTTGTCTCGTTATAGCTGTAGGGGGCCGCATATGTTGGGGGTACCCAATATATTGTAGGTACGAGCTAACGCGCTAACTAAGATTATAAGACCTCAACCGACGGGACGCTGTAATTATACAAAATCAAAAAATGATAAATATTCAATGTTTTATCGATCTACGTACTATAATATCTATTCTTTTTTTGTGTCATTTTATTACTATTTTTAATCTTTTGATTTCGGATTGAAGAGCGTATTTGCCGATTTAAAGCCATTTTACAATGGCTAGTCATACATAAGCTTTTAAAAAATGGACACGATGATTTTTTAAGCAAAAAATGACCAAAACCCGGTTTAGCAAAAAACCGATATTTGCGTCTTGCAATAAATAACGGAAGAATATCAAACAGAAGATTTCGAGTCTATCATCTCTGTCTCACTAATTTTAATGAGCCAAGATCACACGTGGGCGTGGGGTCTGGGGTATATACCCCTCCGGAATTCGAAAAATCCCCCGCAGATTAGTGTAGACCCCCAAAATTCTATTTTTAGTAAAATTGTTGGCGATTTTTCCGATTTCAACTCCTCCCCAGAAATTTCTTGCTGCCCATGTATGGCCCACATCCGAACCGGTCATGCATGTGATGTTTATGGGCACAGGAACACGGAGGAAAAAGAAGGAAAAATTTGGGAAAAAAGTTTAAGTATCTCACTCATACATAGAGTCTTCATAGTCTACATGGTAGCTGGAGCTTTTCGAGCTGAAATTGCCTTAAGACTCAGGATAAACTATGAAATACATAAAAACTATTTGAACTCAGTTTCTTGCCTATTTTAAGCAGTTTGAAAAAATTATTTTATTTTTTGTATTTTTTGTCTCAAGGTTGCCTTATTTTTCCGGCATATTTCTTCTTTTTCCCTTGCTAAGCCATCAAGATCTTCAAATAACCTTTTTCTACGTCTAGTCCGAAGCCTCCGAACTAGATGAAAAGCATCCTACGGAAGTTCAATGCTAATTAACCCACAATTTGTATGAATTGGCCTAATTCTTAGGCTAATTTTAACCAAGAGACTTCTTAGTCCTTCAACTTACAGCTAAATAAATAGTAAGAAGTCATCAATACGAGAAAGAAGCAAGATAGAAGAAAGAAAATAAGGAGAAAAATAAATAAATAAATAAATTAATTAATTAATTAATTAATTAATTAATAATTAAATAAATAAATAAATTAATTAATTAAAGCAAATACTAAATAAAAAGAAAAGAGAAAAAAACAAAACAAAAAACAACGAAAGACAGAGATAGAAGTGCAACATGCTATTAGTAAAAAAGAAACAAAAAAGGACGCGTGTAGCCCCTCAGTTACTTAAAGCGCTGAATGTTAACCATCTATAGGCGCTATTCGTGCAAGCCAGGCTTTTTTTAGCGCCAGCCCCATTTGCGCAGCAGCTAATGGAGAGCGTCGGACGTTTGCGCAGAGAAGCTCATATTTGCGCAATAAAATATTTTATGCTTAGAAACTAAAATGCAATATCAATACACTAAGCGTAAGATTATACATAAGTATTTAGCTGCTCATTTTTGTTAGATGCCGTAGCGTTCACTATACAGGCGATGCAAAACTGACTACTACGCGTATTTTTTATGCGCCTAGCACGAGTGAACGAGGTTCAATATCACACCTGGGTGTGGGGTTAGGTGGAATGCACCCCCCTGAGAAACCAAAGTACCCCCCAGAAATCGAAATACCCCCCAGAATTCAGTTTTTAAAAATTTTTTTCGTTTTTTTCGCAATTTTTTGGTGCCAATGGATAGTGCTCGATGAAAAACGTCGAAAAATGTTGCTTTTTCGCCATACCACCATTTTTAAGGCCATTTTTTGACCTTTGAAAGATCTTGCACTCGCCCCCCCCAGAATTTTCTTGCTGCCCACGTATGCTCAACATTGAACATTGTTGGCTCGAAGTCGAAACGCTGGACTCATTAGTCCACTTGGAGCTCAATGTTGATGATTATCAGACATACGACTATACCAGTGCTTATCATATTTGGTTAAAAAATGCTTCTCGTGGCCGCTATATTATTGGTGAAAAATGTACCAGTGCTTTGCTGTGATGATAGTAATAAAATGTTAAATGACTATGGAACAACACTTATTTGTTCGAACAAGTAAGTTTCACTTCACTTCAACTCCTTCAATCGTTTTCTCATTCATTTCTCTCCATTTTTCTTATTTTCGATGGTCAGAATTTTTCCTTTGCGCACTGCGCAAATGTCCGAAAATTGTCCTTTGCGCGCGGCCATTTTTGTTCGCGCTGCGCTAAAAAACAGTGGTGCACGCTGATAAGCGCATGATTATTAGTATACGCGGTAATAAATAACAATATTAGTATGAATGCGATAAATACACAAATTATGAATGAATACGGCCCGAACCCATGCCGCCAACCCAAGCCAAAACCGACGCCGAGATTAATCAACTAGTTCAACTTTATGTCTTAATAAGACTGATTAATCAAATCGAAAGTGAAAAGTTTAGCATAAACCAAGCAGCCTGATTTTAGACGCGAAATAGAACAAATGTTCACAAAATATTGGAAATAAATGCAAATCTGCATAACTACGCTACTTTGTTACATTTGACTAATTGATATTGAAGTGCCCACGTCATTTCAGAATTTTATTTTCCAGTACCGGATACGATAGACGCCCATTGTTCGGGCGGATGCAAGACGCCCATGAACTGCCAAAGTGGCAAATGCGCTTGTATTCGTTCTAAACAAGACGGAAATCGGTGCTATCCGCGTAAGCTTTGTTTTGATGTGTTTTGAGGATTTTTCCTGTAAGCTTTGCACACTACTGGTTGTGATACTGTAGAATTGACTAAAGCTTTAATGAATTAAAAAATAAACACAAAAATAAAAAGCGAATAAAGCACATGTCTAAGCGATTGATTAGCTTATTCTAAAATGCACGCAATTTATAAACCTTACTGAACACATCAGATCTCCGAGCAGCTTGAATCTTGACTAAGGCAAAAAGAATATTTATAAAATTTGTGAAACGCAGAAAAGATGAGTAAAAAATTTGTATCATATCAGATAATATGCAATCAAAAATAGTCAGATACGAGTATATTTATAGAAGTGTAGACTCGAGCAACAATCAAAAATAATCAATAAACTCTAGATAATGTCGTTTTATTTACATTTTAAAGACTCTATTGACAAGATTGCGCTTTCATATCAAAGAAACTAGCGAAATTCTATCCATTATATATTTTTGTAAATTAATATGAATTATAAATTAAAAATTATCCAGAAATTATAAATTACTACGAAGTATTACGAATGGTCGATTCTTACGTACTTATTATATATTCCCACGAAATTCTATTAAAATATTCAAAATTTTCCGCTTTTTTTAAGAATGGTCCGCCGGTGAGACGTGCGCTCAGCCCACGGACTGCTTGGCTCCTTTCACTACATGTGCCGGTGGTCGATGTGTTTGCGTAACGGGCGCAAAACAGTCCGGATCGTCTTGCATCGCATGTGAGTACATATTAAATAACATTTACAACACTAAAGCAATTACTCAATTGCTGCATCGTAAAGATATAATCCATACCCAATGATGGTATGAAAAATATAAAAATATGATGAAAGGT
Organism: Mermis nigrescens; assembly: GCA_036768485.1. Taxonomy (NCBI): domain Eukaryota; kingdom Metazoa; phylum Nematoda; class Enoplea; order Mermithida; family Mermithidae; genus Mermis; species Mermis nigrescens. Next base: position 15,437,570 of record JAVLUZ010000145.1, read on the forward strand.
GTATCAAAATAATAAAAAATAAATATTAAAATATCATAAGTTTAATATTTTGAATACAAGAATATTATAGAAAAGAATATGAACATATTTCCTGCGGAATCCAGCTTTTAAACTTCAAACCTAAAACTAGTAACATGGAAGTTTCTGAATTATATCCTTCAATGTTTTCATATAAAAAGCAAATCTGATCGCAGATTTTCGATTTTTAAATTTCTAAGCGAGACTATTGCACTCATACTCATACATGATCATTTTTTAAACCAATAATTAATTTCAGGAAGGTTCCCAACTAACTTATAAATGTTTCAGTGAAATACATCAAAAACTTAAAAAAACATAAAAACTTAATCTTAACCCGATATAGAATAATTTTCTGTAGAATGACTTATTTTTTTACCAATTTCCGTAAATTTGTCAAAACTTGGAAACTATTCGTTCATATCGCCAAACGCTTACTAATAAAATATATTTTTTACATTAGTGATCTACGTCAATCTTTTATAATTAATCACGGAGCGATGTATGCGTTTAAATATTGAATTATTAGTTGAGCTGCCCGGCGTTGCCCGGGCTGAACTTAGGCCTCATAGCTATATGGAATTGAGATGTCTCTTGTATTTTTTATTTTTCGGGACTTTTGATGTTTTTGAGATATTTCTAAAAAAAATTGATGGTAAAAACCATGTTTTTTGGATTTTTTTAAAATATTTTTTGTCTACCATTTTTTTTGATCAAATCCATATTTATGACGTTACAGAATGGTTTTGAAAATTCTTTAGCCAAAATCATATTTTTGATGTTTTGGGATGTTCTGGAATTTTTTTTGATCAAACCCATATTTTTGATGTTTTGGGATGTTTTGGAAAATATTTTTTGGTCAAACCATATTTTTGATGTTTTAAAAATTTTTGTTTGTTGTATCAAAGGGTGTCATTTCATATATCACGTGATATCTTATACCACTCATATATTATAGCAGAGGGTATCTCCCATCTTATATCACTGCATATTATGGCACAGACAGGGTATCTTATATCACATCATTGTACCGTATAGCATTGCCCATCATGTAGCATTATGTAAGCTGTATTACGTCCGATCCTTTGTTATAACGCACGCAGCGACAAAAGTACCGTACCCGAAAATAGTGTAAACTGAATTTATTCCGATTTTCGAAATTTGGCAAAAAAATCGGCTATGACCCGGAATCGGCCATGCTTAAGCAATAGGACGCCTCCCGCTTCACCCCGGTACATTTTTTTTGATCAAATCCATATTTTTGACATTACAGAATGGTTTGGAAAATTCTTTAGCCAAAATGATATTTTCGATGTTTTAGGAATGTTCTGGATATTTTTTTGGTCAAACCCATATTTTTTATGTTTTGGGATGTTTTGGAAAATTTTTTGGTCAAACCATATTTTTGATGTTTTAAAAATTTTTGTCCGTTGTAGCAAAGGGTGTCATATATCACGTGATATCTTATATCACTCATATGTTATAGCAGAAGGTATCTCCTACCTTATATCACTGCATGTTATGGCACAGACAGGGTGTCTTATATCTCATCATTATACCCTAAAGCATTGCCCATCTTGTAGCATTATGTAGGCTATATTACGTCCGATCCAATGTTATGACGCACGCAGCGGCAAAAGTACCGTAACCCGAAAATGGTGTAAACTGAATTTATTCCGATTTTTGAAATCTGGCAAAAAATCAGCTATGACCCGAAATCGACCTTGCTTAAGCATAGGGACGCCCCCCCGCTTCATCCCGATACATTTTTTTGATCAAATCCATATTTTTGACGTTACCGAATGGTTTTGAAAATTCTTTAGCCAAAATCATGTTTTTGATGTTTTGGATGTTCTGGAAATTTTTTAGGTCAAACCCATATTTTTGATGTTTTTGTATGCTTCGAACCATATTTTTGATGTTTTAAAATTTTTTTTGTTTGTTGTAGCAAAGGGTGTCATATATCACGTGATATCTTATATCACTTATTTGTTATAGCAGAGGGTATCTCCTATCTTATATCACTGCATATTTTGGCACATGTTATCGGCTATGTCCCAAAATCGGATATGCTTAAGCATATGGACGCCTCCCGCTTCACCTGTACATTTTTTTGGATCAAATCCATATTTTTGACATTACAGAATGGTTTTAAAATTTTTTCAGCCAAAATCCTATTCTTGATGTTTTGGGAAGTTCTGGAAATTTTTTTTGCTTTAACCCATATTTTTGATGTTTTGGGATGTTCTGAAAAATTTTTTCGGTCAAACCATATTTTTGATGTTTAAAAATTTTTTTGTTTGTTGTAACAAAGGGTGTCATATATCACATGATATCTTATATCAGTCATATTTTATAGCAGAGGTATCTCCTATCTTATATCACTGCATGTTTTGGCACGGCCATGCTGCTTTAGCATATCTCCCGCTTCACCCTTGTGCAGGGTGCATGGTTGGGTTGGTGAAATTTAAAAAGTGTAAAGCGGCGCGAAGTGTTGAAATTTTATGGAATTTCTACCGTTTTCATGTAGAATTTGCGACCTTTCTATTGACAAATAGTTCGAAAATCATAAGTGGCGCGAACTGCCAAGAAATTTAGTCATTTTTTACCGTCCTTCACATTTTGTAGCTCTGTGAATACTAGTAGTCTGACAGAACGGAAAATTATCAAATTTTTACAAAACAATTTTGACAGTTCAAGCTCCTAACAAGAATACTGCGAATTACTAACTTTGTCTGAAGATATTTTGAGTGATTCAGGCTTTCAAACGCAATGCTGGAGCTTGACAAAAAGAAACAACAGTAAGTGACGGCGCTAGGCGCCGGAAAATTTTGACATTTTTGCGCTTTAAACTAAAGTTAAAGCGCTTAAATCATACAAAACAGACAAATTAATGCCGGCGCGATACGCCGGAAATTTTTAGAAATTCTTAAGCCTCTTACCTGGCTTGTTATCCCTAAAATCTAGTTGCACATGTACAACGAGATTTTACGGCTGCGGGGTTCTGGAGTGGCGCGCTCAAGCGTTTTTAGCGGGGTCCGGGGCAGAGTCCCGGAAAATTTTGTAAAAAAGCATTTCAACGTTAAATAGTAACGTTAAAATTTTCGCAAAATCGGCTAAATCTCGGTTCTGAATCAAGCCCAAAAATACTTAAAATTGACGAACTCCTACATTGCACAAAACTTCTGAACTGAAATGTGTTTTTCGACATCTGCTAAGTACATAGCGCAGCAACAGGTCGCTGCTTATAAGATATTGGAAAATGTATCAATGAAAATTTTCTACTTACCATTTTCAGGCCCATTAGTGGCCTCCTTATTAACGAGATGCAGTTCAAAAAACAGCAAATGTGCAAAAACATAAGAAAATTTGGCCATTCCTTTCATTTAAAATGGGATTACGTGTCCTTGTAAAGAAAGATAAAGCAAAGCAAAAGAATAAAGACAAACAAAGCAGAAAATAGACAAACTGGTACACAATCATTTTCGCACTTTTAGTATTATGCCCAACAAGCATGCGCAGCTTCATTCAACGGACAAATATTACATTAAATTACAAAAGTGATGTGAAGTGCTGGACTATTTCAGCTGATTTAAGCTTTTAAATTCATTGGATCTATATAGCAATAGATAATAATGACTTGGCGCGAAGCGCCGGAAAATTTTGACGTTTTGCCTTTTTTAACTCAGTCTTCTGGACACACATTATTGCAACAGAAAAATCAACGATATTTCTGGAAAATTTCGGGGAGCATGTGCCCCCAATGCCGCCCTGACTACGCCTATGACACACTTGGCTTAATTGAGGGAGTTTGGGGGTTTAGACCCTTAGAATTTAATTTATGTCATGTTTTTTGGGATTTTTGCCAGTTTTACCACACCCAGACCCCTAGAATTCGACTGCTGCCCACGTATGTTTCCGAGCGTTTCATTCACTCTGACTCTTGAGCCTCGTAAAACCTGTTAATTTCTCATGATTCTTTGTAAATGTATTCGTGCTATTTCTCGCGTCTTTTTCTTTTTTCCTTTTACTAACAGCTTACTTCATTTTACTTTTTCTTTCTTTCTTTCTTTTCCTTATTTATTTATTTATCCTTTATTTATTTAAGCATTCCTTTGTCTTAAATTATTCTTTCCTTTTCTTTTTGCCATTCTTTCCTAAATTTTATAGTACTGATATCATTTTGAGTAAGTTACACATACATAATTGGGCAAAAATCAATTTTATTGAAGCAGATATCTAGACAAAGTTTGCAACGCAATTATAACGAAGTCATCATCTTTTCTCTACACAGCATTCCAATGCCCAACGGGAGGTAAAGCGGGGGCGAAGTGCGTGCGTAAAACAGAAAGTGTACAGGTTATTCAAAATCATCCTTCGTCCGGCAGTCGAAGCGACGATTGCCCTGAGGGTTATTACTGTTACGCCCCCGATACATCATACTACGGTCAGTGCTGTCAGGAGGTGTGTCCGCTGTCGATGACCCCTGACCCTAAATTCGTATGCGACCCGGCGGCGACCTCGAATCGTTGCCCGTCCAAGACTCATTATTGTCACAGAATCGCCGGTAGGTAATATTGCTATCGGGGAAGGAATTCGTCAAATTCGCTGAAAGAAATGCTACAGTCCTCTGAAGAATCCACAAAGAGCTCTTAAATTTGCTTATTTTATCCATTTTCCATTTTTTCTCTCTTGACCTAAGAAAAAAGCACTTCAGCACGAAACTATCGTATGCGCGATATAAATTTTGCTAGCGATATAAGGAGTTGTGATTATCCAATGCAAGGTTCATATAGGTGATTTAGGCAATTTCCCGATAATTTCGATTTTTGTTTCGTCGCCTTTTGTATTAAGGGCTTTGTCACCATACCTTTCCGGGTCCTTTCGTATACGCATAGCGTGGCCGCTTTGCTGATCAGTCGGTTTGGGGTCTGCTAAAGAGTTTGTTGAGCCAAAATGACCCAATGGTATAAATGCCAGAATAGCGTGTTAGCTATGCTAATCCACCGTTTTCGGTCAATTTCAAGCACTTTTGACGGAAATTTCCGATTTTCACTCATTTTGGGCCTTTGGGTTACCTTATTTTCCCAAGAAGATTCAGGATCTAGCAAGACACAGAGCAATCTTCGCGCATGTCTGACATTCTCTACCCGCAACAATACGTGCATATGATGCTCAACAGAATTGAACGTCGACATTCGTTTCCCATGAAAGTTATAAGTTTGACTGTCTGGAGGGTCAGTCTAAAGTAATTATGTAAAATGTAAAAAATCTAAAACGTTAAATCTAAAGTTTAAAATCTAAACGTCTAAAATCGGTCTAAAATTCAATCTAAAAATCTAAAATCAGTCTAAATCTACCGGTCTAAAGCCACAGAATCGTATACATTTTTTCGAGATTTTTATTCTTTCTTTCACTCAAAGTTTAAAGATCTGACAACCGTCAAAAGGCGAAAGACAACCCAGTAGAATTTTGAAGTATTTTTTTAAATTTTTTTATAAAAATAAAATTCCAAAGAATAAAATAAAAAATTTTCAACCGAATACATTACGCAGATCAAATATTTGCAGTAAATAACTCTCTGTTTACACATATGTACTTCTTAAGGAAATAGTGAAAAAACGCTAAAAGTTTTAAAAAAGTCAATTTGCAGGACAGAGCTATTCGTCGTCCGTCTGCTGTCGATTACCGTGCAGAGATCCAACGCCGATTTTCGTGAAGAGCCAGTGTTATTCAAGAGCCTATCTAGGATCCGCCTGTCAGGTGACGGAACAGTGCGATGGAGGCTATGGCATGCAATGTACGGGTGGAGTTTGCAAGTGAGAATACTTGATGTGGGCATAAACGCGGGTGGTTCTCGCACATGGACATACATATGGAGTCTAAACCATACATGTACAGCATGAGAATTCTAGGGGTCAAGCCCAAAAATTTTTAAAAAGTGCCTTTTTGGGCTAAAAATAAAGGGTACACATCAAAAACACTGTTTTTAACGTTTCAGACAATGCTCGTTCTTTCTAGAACATAAAAACGTTAGGAAGGTTTTCATAAAAATTTGTAAAATTTGAGTAAATTGAACAAAATATAGTCAAAAAATGAAGTATATAAAATAAAATGAAATAAAATAAAATTAAAAAAATAAAATAAAAAAAATTAAACAAAAAATAAAATCAAAAAACGAAGCGCCGAAAATTCTAGAGTTTTAAGCTAAAAAATGAGCTAAAAAAGCTCAAAGAGGCACACTTTTTTGAACTTTTACTAACTTTTACAAATAATCGATATTTGGAGGGGGAGTTCGTCGCAGCCATCTTGCGGGGGGAGGGGGTGTGGGTCAGTTGCCAATCTGGGGGAGGGTAAAAACATCCCAAACCCCCTTGGACTCCTGACAATCCGGCGGACCTCCTCCGAGGTTCCTAGAATTGAATTTTCGGTGCTTTTTTTGGCGATTAAATCCGTCGGACGGAACCCCCTGAATTAGGCCGCTGCCCATGTATGATGATGGTTTTACTCGAGTTGGCTCAAATTAATGAAACTCGGACAAGCGAAGTCTCTCCTACAGACAATATTCGGAAATTTCGGATCTTTATCAAAAAAGATTTCTATGACCAAAAAAACGGTTAAAAATGGTACATAGTCGCACGTGAATAGCAGATTTTACGAACTATTTTTGACTCTTCGGGGGCAAAGCAAGGGTTACGCTCGTAGATGCCGGCCGTGGCTATTTGTTTATGATCAGCCCGGTCTGGAAATGGTTAGGTGGAGGCTTTTTTGCGCTAAATGACCTCAAAATTGGTGAACTTTGGAAGAAACGTCATTAACGCCTTAGTTGTCAGTTTTTGGCCGATTTGGAACTTCGTAATACTGTGATTTTTGTCCGTGTCTGGCTTTAATTTTTCCCTAATTGCCCCAATAAATTTTCACTGTTGTCCTTGCAGGTGAGTGCGGGGAAGGAGGAGATTTGACCCATGGCAGCCCAAACCCCCAGTGTGCATTTCTGGTACCGGCCCCGCCGTCGAAATTTCGGATTATGTTTTATTATCTACATATTTTCATATCTTTTAATATTTTTTGTATCCTTCATTTAAATATTTTCATTTATGTAATATATATTCAATAGCGCACATATAAAAAATGTTAATATTTAACGTATTTTAATATCTTTTCATATCCGATAATATCAGGCACGTAGCTGGCCGTCCTATTTTGGGGGACCAACACTGATTTGTTGAGGGAGGACTAAGCCCAAAAAGGCCAAAAAGCACAAAACGTTCAAAAAGTCATATTTTTCCGATTTTTCTGAATTTTGGGTATCCGAACACCCCATTCCTCCCAGAGATTTCGTGCTTGGATAATAATATTTTATATCTCATCTCGATCAAGATGTTCATCGGGCTTTGTGCCCTACTCGGACGGCTACACAACGGGAGATAATCCGCCTCAGATTTGCGTGCGCGACTGCTCGTCGCGGGTCAAACACCAGGGCGAGTGTTTCGGCGCCTCGTCGCTCGGTTCGCAGTGTTCGGTCAACGAACAGTGTCCAACGGGAGCCGCTTGCTTCCGCGGCTCCTGTTTCTGCGATTGCCGTCAGTCGATGATCCGCTCGGGCTCCAGTTGCGCCAAGGGGCAACAGACCAAGGCGCCGACCCCTGCGGGGGGGTCAACGGGTAACCCGACATTCGTAGCATGGGAATTCTAGGGGGAGGTGAAATTTTATAGTGCCTTTTTTGGGACCCAAAAATAGTATGCGTGTCGAAAACTTTGTTTTTGGGCGTCTCTGACGACGCTTCATCTTTCTAGAGCATAAAAAATGTAAAAAAATTAAAAAAGTAGAACAAATTGAACAAAACATAGTCAAAACATAAGTATATGGCGCGAAGAGCCGAAAATTTGGCACGTTTAAACAAATAGCAAAAACGTTTAAAAAGTTCCTTTTCTACTAATTTTCAGGAAATTTTTGGAAACCTTTACAAAAATCGCGAATCCTGGGGGAGTGAAAAAATTTCTACGGGGGTGAAAATTTTTCTGGTGGTGGAAACTCCACCCCCCCAGATTAGCCGGACTAGAACCCGGGCTTCCTGATTACCAGCCAAGAGTGCTGACTACACCAGGAAGTAGAAACCTATAGTCTATTTCACAAAACCTTGCGCAAGACTCACGATTTTTGAGTCAAAGTAAATCGGTTAAAGAAGTTGTCAAATTGCAGCAACAATTCGTGTTATTGTGCGTACCTACTCTGCGTAATTGCATACTGTAGGCTGCACAGGTACGTATCTCTGGGGGGTATGGGGGGTTCGGACCTCACAAAATTCAGAAAAATCGGAGGACTTTTTGAACGTTATTTTGTGCGGCCTTTTGTGGGCTTAGTCCCCCCAAAAGTTGGTGTTACAATATGACGCCCAGCTACGTGCCTGAGGCTGCATGTAAACCACTTTCGTGATTAAGCGATTGAACACTGAAAATTGATTTACGTGCATTAGGTTTCGTAGAATAGACTATGGCCGTACAATTTGAGTAACAAACAATACGCCTGCGATAGGAAGTCGGGAGAGATGGGTCCGGCAGCACTAGCCTTTATCGCATGTAGCGAAGAGCATTTGGCTCAGCGACACAAGACATGCTTGTGGAGAGTTCGGGGTCTTGACCCCTCGAATGGAAAAAAATGAAAAATTCTGTGGAGAAAATGAGGCAATATGAAGGACGAAAATAAATGAAAATAAATAATTATTTAAAAAAATGCTTTAAATTGACCAGAAACTGTGTAATTACGTACTTTTATCGCTATTTTAGCACTTTTGCCAATTTTTGAGGTCATTTTGGCCTCAAGAAGCTCAATTTTAGACCCCCGTAGACCAGCAGATCCTTCCCAGATCGACCATGCAGTGCTTCTATGGGCGGGCGGTACTCGAGCTCGGGCTTCCTGGTTACCGGCCAACAGTGGCGGATCCAGGATTTTCCTAAGGGGGGGGGCGGTACCCCTAAGGGGAGGGGGCGGAACCCTGACTTGGGCGGCCGCCCCTGCCGGCCAAGTTAGGTATTCATAAAAACTACAAACCAAACACACGCGACGCCCCTCCCAAAGTTGGTCGCTCTCCTCCCCTATGGAAAAAACTTCAATTTTCTCTACCTCCGTCAATCTTTTGGCGTAAAATTCTTGCTCTCTTAGGCCCTTTTCAGATGCTTTTTGTCATTTTTGACCAAAAATGAAGATCATCTGTCCTTCCCCATAACGAATTTTAATCCCTCACATGATGATTCAAAGCGAAGAACCCTTCAAAATCCTTATATTTCGTTTTGAAATAAAGGATGAAGCGTTTTTGGGGTCAACCTCAGAATGCTTGCTAACGGTCAGCAAACGACCCGGGAAGCTCAAAATAATGAATCGTTCTAGGCGTTTTAACGAGTTCCTGGCTCAAAGTTTAAATCACTTTACACTAAATTACCACTTGTAGCCATATCCTCCAAATTCCTCAAATTTGTTGTAAAAATTCCCCCCATTCGTATTAAAAAGATGCATCTTCCGAATAACGTCGAAAAATGTGTCTTTACGTTTATCTTCGATTTTGAGCACAAAAAACGCAATTTAAAAAACAAATTAATGCTATCCGGAATTCCTGTGCTGTAAATGTTGTTTCTGTTGACGCTGTTATTGACGGAAAATTGCGAAAATGCATTCAATTTTGTTCTTATGGTCTAATTTTTGGCAATATAATTAATCTTAAATTAAACCTGAACTTACTGGCACCGGCTCAAGCGAGTATTAAATGCGACATCGTTGGACAGATTATTATTTTTCTTTAACCTCTTTTTTAGCTACGTATGTTAATATAACATGCAATTTCGAAGTTTACCGAAAATTTGTCATTCTTCCTTTTTTGAGGATTGAGAAAAACTTTTTAACGGATTGTAGAACTAGATTCGATCTCTGGAGCAAAAAATTGTTAATAACATAGATATTGCTCCAGTTTATGCATACAAATTTTTTGATAAAGTTGTCTTATTCGATCATTTTTTGATTTTGCCGATTTTTCAGTCAATCCGCTAGCAGGAGTGCTCACCGGTGGCAAAGGCGGTGGAAGTATTGTCGACATTCTAAAAGGTATATTGCCATCGTCCGGATGATAAACGGATATTGTAGCTTCGAGCTGATGAACGTTATCACGTTAACTGTGGACTAGAAATTGCTTTAATTTGCATAATATTCCACGTGTAATATGCGAATGCACGTTCGGCTTTACTGTGTATCTACTAATTTTTCATAATTACTTCACGATGAGGCTTTGATCTTGACTTTAACGGTTCAGCGAGTCTATGATATATTAATTTGAGATTAAAAAATACGGGTTTTTTGGCAAATAGGTTTAGGTACTTATGCAATTAATTTTGTATTTTTAATTAAAACTGTAGACTTTTTATCGATCGATTTTCAGCGGACGGCGATCCACTTAAGAATTTAATCGACAAGATTTTTAGCGGATAATCCGAGTGGAAGATTTCGTCTATTGCCTATTTAAGCCGAATCGATCAAGATCAGTCGACAGGATGTTTAATAACTATCTTATAAGTTTTTAAATTTTTTATCCAATAGTTTCGATTTTATACTAGCAATAAATTAAAGTTAGGACCATGAATATGCTTTTCAGAACAAAAAGGTGAATGAAGCTCGCAGTGACTGAATTAGCTTGTGTCCATCATACGTGGGAGTTAGGGGGAGATGTTAAGACCACACGGGGATTCGCACCCCCTGAAGTTGAAACCCCATCCCTACGCAGATTGCTGTAAACCCCCAGAATTCTATTTTTAGTGGCAGTTTTGGCGATTTTTAGCGATGTCACCTAACTAGACCCCCATAATTCTCGACGTTACTCATCGTCATCAAGCCAAATAATCCTAATGTACAAAATCGAATACAGTGGCATATAAAGTAGTAGGTACCATACATTGACAGAGCCTAAATTTTTATGGGTTCAAACATTTTCAAATGTCAAAAAGTGTCGAAATTTGATGGTTGGGGCAAAAAATTATTTTTCGACGCTACTCATCGAGTTGTATTCTATCCATTGCAACCAAATATCGCGGAAAAACGAGAACTCTTCTCTGGATGGGTCTTCTTGATTCCGGGAGTGTATTTTAGCGATTCAAGGGGTCTACTCCGTACATAGGCAGCAACCACATTATGGGGTCCGATGGGTCAAAATTGCAGAAAATAGCACCAAATATTCAATTCTAGGGGTCTAATGTTTTTAGGGGGTTCTTCGGTTCTCAGATTCTCGAACGGGTGGATTCAGAACCTCACGCTTATGCGTGGTCGTAAAATCCTGAACCCCCTCCGCGACACATATGTGTCATCGGTAATGCACCTATTCCTTCATACATTCAACAAGTTATAGAAGAGGCACTCTTACTTCTTTTTGAAGTCTGAATTCTGTGAAGCTCGCCCCGAAAATATTTATAAAAAATACGCATGTGAATGTAATTTACTTTACAATAGAGGACAAATAAAAAAGGTGGATACTTGCAGTAGGAAACGAATTTTCAGATAAACTTAGTAAGCAAAAACAGAGAACAACAAATGCCCAAAATAATTGACAACCGAATACAGACTTATGGTAGCAACAAAATCAGACAATAGTCCCATATCATACAATCTTCGTTGGCCTAATTTCATCTAAAATGCAAATGGATCAAAAATACAAGGTGCGTTGCGACAGAAATGTAAAATCGACGAAAAATAAGCATGCATATGCATTCGAGGAAAATATTCAGTGAGCCATCAACCGAAAAAAGCTAGAAAATTTGACTTTTTATTAAAAATCAATTTTTACGTTAACTGGCAAGTCTCCTCGCTAAAGTTGGGAAATCAAGATCAACATTATTATGCGAGTCACGTGTTTTCGTGCTTAATCTCTTTGTTAGATTTAGATAACCTTATATTGACAGATTGAATAGGTCGAAAGGCAGCAATCCTCCCATTCACGCTGAAAACTTTAGGTATTTCTAATAAATTGTTAAATTGTTTTATATTTTTATAATTCTAAGAAAGGGCTGTGAGCTTACATGGACAGGAATCGCCTCATTGTCGAACACTTTTTGGGTGAAGACACTATTTTTCGATGCAGTCTCATTGAGGTCTATCTCTACTCCATTGATACAAAATCGCGAAAAAGCAGAAGGTTAAAAATTCAACGGTGGGGTCTATGAGAATTTGTAACTCTGGTAACAGGGCTCTTAGCAGACATGGACGCAAGGGGGTTTGGAGAGCCTCTACCCACAATAGAAAAATGAAAAAGTTTTAGAGGGAAACTAAGGCAAAATATTAGACCGAAATGGATATGAGTTTTTTTGCAAATATGCTTGAAATTGATCAGAAACTATGGATTTATATCGTTCTTACACTTTTTAGCATTTATACCAGCTTTGAAGCCCTTTAAGCTGACTGAATCCCCCAGACTGAGTACATGAAGACCCCAAGCCGTCACACCCGTATCTGATTGCGAGCACCTCGCAAACCTCTGCGAAATCAGTCTTATTTTACTCCTCAGGAGGATTCAACATGTCAAAAACTTTCGTTGCAACTGAAAATTTTTATTGCATGATTTGACTCGGATGTCTTTCATTCTGATAGATGCGCAAAACACAAATGCATCATTTTTTGCTTTGCCCGCCTGCAAAGCAAAAAATGATTCATTTGTGTTTTAATACAATGATTTGACCATAATGTCGCTAAACTGGAGACCCCTAGAATTATATTTTAGAAACACTTTTGGCAATTTTATCCATCCTAACCCCCCAGAATTTTCTTGCTGCCCATTTATGATTTTAACTCGTAAAGATCTTGAAAAATCCTTCGATCATCCTCTGAATTTGGCGAGATTCGCTTTCACGACAAGCTCTATCTAACTAAAATCTTCAAATTGCACCTACCTGGTAATCAAATATAGTGACCAAACAGAGCGACACGGACCAGATAAAATAGGCGAAGCAAAAGTTGCCGGTAAGGTAGGCGTACAAAAGATGAAAGAGAAAAACTGGTCCTACGGTAGCTGCGTAAAACTTCGATCGATCCAATTTGTGTACGGCTTTACCCATCCACATCCCAAAGAAGCCGATGGCCAGGGGCAACGGATATGCAATGGGAGGTACGAATGTAAGACGCATTGATTGAGTGGCAAAACCGAATAATATTTCTGAGGCCAAGGCGAAGAAAAATAAACCCTATGTAGAAAATACGTTCGCTCTATACGTGACGACTCAAGATTTTGGAAGGGTCGCAGGGAAATGATCCCCTATTTTCGGCGATAAATGACAAAAACACTTAAGAATGGCCAAAGAACGTAAGAATTCGCTAAAAATCGTGGACACTTCAAAAATCTGACTTAGGACGACTTACATACTTAAGATGGGGATCCCCTATCCCCTGTTAGTGCATGGTTTTTCCCATAAAGCGTAGGCCAAAAATGGATATTTTTGTTTAAAAGTGCTTGAAATTGACCGGAAACTGCGGAATAACGTTGTTTAAACGCTATTTTAGCATTTATACCAGTTTTTGAGGTCATTTAGTCCTTAAAAAGCTCAATTTTCGACCCCACACGGACCGATTGACCCTCCAGATCGGTCATGCTTTGTATCTATGACTGCAAGTGGTTCATGCGCTAAGGCGATTTCTTAAAAGCCCATTTCGATATTGTTTAAACCTCATGATTTCTTAATGTATTATATATACATTACTGAGCATTTAAGGTGCCGTGACAACAGTTTCAGTGGAAAGATAATTTGCAAGATGCAACGGGTGTCAGGTAACCTTTTGCTAGGGGTCACAAGCATACCACCACGTGCTATGTAAAATGCAATATCCTGTTAGATAGCCCATATAAAATGGGATTTATTCAAACTAAATTAAATTCCTCATGAGTCATGACCACACCTGGGCGTGGGGGGGTATGCAACCCCCAGAAACAAAATACTCCACCCCAGAAATCAAAATCATCCCTCCCCAGAATTCAATTTTTTGAAAAATTTTTTCGTTTTTTCCGCAATTTTTGATGCCAATGGATAGTGCTTGATGAGAAACGTCGAAAAATGGTGTTTTTATCGCAATACCACCATTTTTAAGGCCATTTTTTGACCTTCGAGAAATCTTGCACCCCCCCCTCCCAGAAGTTTCTGCGCTGCCCACGTATGGTCATGACCACTATTTGCCTGAAAAAGCAGAATTAGAGCCAAAAAGGACTAAAATCAAAACTTCTTGCGGAAATTTACAATTAGCTGAGAACTAGCAGTTTTCACGTTTTTCGAACAATTATCTCAAGTTTTAGGGGCATTAATCAAGCCAACTCTATGCTAGCCTCGAACCGAGCTGATCCTTTCACAGATAAAGAAAGAGTTAGTTAGCTGCCGTTTGTTTCTACTCTAGGACATTCAAAAAATTCAGCAGTTTGTGTTTCAGTGCGGTTTCGAAGGAACATTCAATTATGACCCGAAAGTTCTATCCAGCTAATTTAGTCTTGAAACTAATTCAAATTATATAAACTGACTCAAAATCTAGGGGAGGGTGCCAGCTAGCCAATATGGAAAAAGCAAAAACTGAGTTTTGGGGTTAAAAATAAATAACCTCAAAAACTAGTATAAATTCTAAAATAATGCTCGAATTGCGCTATTTAATAGTTTCTAACAAATATGAAGCACTTTTCAAGAAAATTTTGAATTTTCATTCATGGTTAGCCTTAATTTTGCCTCATTTTCCCAGAAAATTTTCTATTTTTTCAATTCAGGGGGTCTAGAACCCCAAACCCTCTAACGCTGCACATCTGGTTGGTACCCATAGATGAACAGCATAGCCAACCTAGCCGTTCTGGCGCCTAGTTAGTGAGCTTTTTTGGGGCCAAAATGATGTTCGAAAACTGATAAATGCTAAATAGCATTAAAACTAACTCAAAGAACCAGTTTCCGATCTATTTTGATCACTTGCAACAAAATTGTCGTTTCTCATTCATTGTAGACCTTATTTTGCCTCATTTTTCTCAGAAAATTTTCCCTTTTTTAATTCTGTGGGTCTAGAGACCCAATGAGCCCCATGTACACGTAGGGTGATACCCCTAATCAACTCCTTAACTCACCAATCTTCTATTGTCATCGCTCATATCCGTCTTGCGCAAAGTCAAGCAGGCGTAAATGGGCAAAAGAAAAAGCGCTAGCAAGCCAGCGACTTCCGTAGAAAAGTTGCTCAGCCGTCCTAAAAGCTGCGGAAGTCGTAAAAGTACGGACAAGGATATGCGACCGAAAATTCGAGCCATATAAGGCTATTAGCATGCATACCGTTACCCATGAATAAGATTCCATCGCATACCTGAGTGATAATTATTAATTTATTAATTAATAATTAACAATTAACGTTACGTACTTCAAATATAAATATTGAGAATACGATGAAGGGCTTTGCAACTAAACCACTGCTTATTTCTGGCAAAGAGTGTATATTATTCTTGCGATTTCTAGTTCATCAAAAAAAGTAAAATGCTGACTGTAGCATGAATGGGCAAGGAAGCGGTGGACAGGAGGTGAGATTCGGGAAAGGTCGTATAGTAAATAAACGGTCGACCGACCTATTTTTAGTAAAGGGTTCACCGTCAAAAAATTTTTCAACAGATTATACACTGAAATATAAAAATTTTGCCTTTTTTAAGCAACTTCAAATTTTCTTTCTCTACGTTTGACGAAAAGCAGATCTTTTTTTCTAAAGAAGAAGTACGAACGTGAAAATTTTCATTTTTTAATCGTGCAACGTTTGACAAAGTTGTGATAGTCTTATAGCATGCTATATCTGATTGCAGCTGTTCAAAGGCGCAAAATGATTGGTTTGAAGTTTGAGAAACGTCGGCGATCCACCCTTGAAGCAAAGATTATACACATTTTTAAATCTTTTTTAACCCTCCGTTTACCGTGTCCTATGCCAGAGACATCATGAATCACTTTCGTGGCATTTTTTCTGTTCTACCTTATCCATGTGTCCAAAGCTTTGTCAAGGCTCGTTTTGGATTCATTTACATCGTTTTGATGGTTTAGCTCGAAGAGGAGTTATAGAGTAGTAAGAAATGGGCATTTTTTGGCCTATTATACAGTGATATCACAAAAACTCAAGATGGGAAAATAAGGTTCTAATAAGAAAATTCAGTGGTTTATTCCTTTCCAGCTCTTTAAATGCATCCCCTGGATGTGTTTAGCACAACAGAATTCTACTTTTTCTTGTTTTTGCATACTGTCCAACAGGTGCCTATTCTTATGCATTGTGATAGTTTTTTAATTATACCTCTTTCAAAAATAATTTTCACAGAAAATAACATGCATATTCAGAAAGAGCATAAAAGAATTGCACTAAATGAAAGTAATAGCTGTCAGAGAATGTTAAGAAGGCATAGCTTAATATGCACAAGGAGTTCATGCCATGATGTCGACTGCAAAAACAAGATGGTGAACGGAGGGATGGATGAGGGACATTGTTGAATGCCATGGAAAAAATGCCTTGAAAAACGTCGAGAAATGCTAAATATGCTGAAAATTCAGAGTTTCTAGATAGATGGGCCTTGTATGGGATTCGCCCCCTCATGCATCGAGCCTCATTATCCAACTACCATCATCCTTTTCTGCACAAGCAAGGCACTTTGTCAGTCTATCAGAAGAAGTATTGTCAAAGGATTTCTGATACAGCAAAATACGAATATTAACCCTACTTTTACCGAGCTCTAGATTCGTGATCTAGTTGCCTGTTTTTTGCAGTTTACTGTAAGGCTATAAATTTTTATGTGGCAAGCTTCTCAGTACCCTCTTTTTTTACTGCAACACATGTTTTATTGAGCAAGAAAACGTATTGACCTATATTATATCAGAAAAGCTTGATTCCATGATTTTATAACATGTGCTACGCCTGTCGCAGATCAAATTTCTTACACATTTTTGAATGTTCAAATACAGTTTTTTCAATTGGTCTTCAGTTTTGTGCAAACTTTAATGACATTTTTGAAATTCTCATGCTCTTGGCTACCAGAAATATGTATTTTTATTCATATTTCTTATCTCCCTAATGACTAGATTTTTGATCTAGACCTTGGTAATTCTAGGGTGCGTGACCCCTTGGTAACAGGAGGGTTAATATGAAAGCGAATGAATATAATTCAATTGACATGATGCTGAGAATCTGTCTTCCTTATGCATTTTCGGATAAAATTGTCGTCAAAGAATGAGTAATAAAACACCGGATGAATTAAGAAAACTGAGTAATTCAGAAGCGCGATTGATCGTTGTTAGATGACAACGGACGGAAGTAAAAGTTATTATCATATTAAGGAAGGGGTACATAAAAAGTCTAAAGTGTTTATTTTTTATTAAAGCTAAGCACCGATCCACAAAGTTCTCGTAGATTTCAGAAATTTGCTAAAAGTCCTGGCTTTAAGTATACTTCGGACAAATACTGTTTAAATTCATCTCCATAGGTACCTACCACACGTGGGCGTGGGGGTTGGGGGTATGCACCCACCAGAAGGCCAAATATCCTAAAAAAACCGAAATATCCCCCCAGATTTTAATTTTAAATTTTTGTTTGTTTTTTCGCGATTTTTTGATGCCAGTGGATAGTGCTCGATGAGAAAAGTTAAAAATGGCGTTTTTCACCGTCCAAAATTTTTAAGACCATTTTTTGACCTTTAAAAAATCTCGCACACCCCCTCCCAGAATTTTGGTGCTGCCCATCTACGTGTGGTACCTACATACCTGAAAAAAGCATCGTCTTCTTCAATCGGCGAAAAGTCTCGTAAAGACTGTTCAGCGGCAATATAGGACACATCTTGCATGAATCTAACGAAATTTCTGCTTTGAACAATAAACTCGCTGAATTCATGGTAAATAAGTTCTAGCTGAAGCAGCAATAGTTCACGCGCGTTTCTGAAAAATTAACTTTACAGTTTAAACCCAAAATTTGAATTTCAGTGCGAAGCAATGTAGCATTGACTACCGCAACCGCAGTACGTGTAATATCTGCTGACTTGACCATAGCTGAAAGAATTAAAGTTCCAATTTCTAATGAAGAAATATGCAAATGTGGCCGAAAATACTTTATATTACATGCTTACATTTTTATAGATGGTCCGTGTTTTATTGACAGCTTGAATTTTAATCGCTTGATTTTTATGCTGAGCAAGATTTACATTAGATAGTCACAACAGCTAAAGCTGCGTGCATTCACCACTTTCGCAAATGAAAGTTCATTAATGATCAAAGAATTTAATTTGCGCTACGGGTACTTACAGATATATTATTCTGTACTCATCAATAAGAGCTCCGAAATCAGCCATCACACGGACACGCGACAAAAAAGATATTATGCAACGAACGATAAATTTAAAGAGACGAATCTTCGTCCGCTTGTGAACAGGCTTTTTATTTACAATGCTGAAATCTAAATAGTGCTTAGCGCATGCTAATGTATTAGGTAGGTATATAGTCTCACCTATAATTTATCTGAACCCCACATTCATGTTCTCCTGTACAACCATAGTCTGGCGGTTTTCTTTTGAATTTATCAGCAGAAATCGGGCTACGAAAGTGGTTTAAATTTTGATACGGTAACGTGGCTTAGCAATAGCTTAAGTCTCCGCAAGGCTCGATACATAAACAGTAGAGTATCACTCTTAATGAATTAGTTTTAGTCTGTTTCACTTCGGTTTGAGGTTTTTGAAAAAATTTAAAGTGACTACAAAAGTGCTTTAAACTAATACGGTAAATGTGATATTCTACAGTATATAGGGTCAAATGAAGACATATGCCCTTTTTAAGTCGCATCACTGTATCAAAATTTTAAACCACTTTTGTAGCCTGATTCTTGCGGAAACATTCGGAAGTAAACCGCAAAGTTAAATGAAACAGATTTTTATAGTTCCTGGGCAGGTTCCTGTGATGCAATTTTGCATAATAAAATTTCTGCTTATCATTTGCTTGCACAAACTGCTTTTTTAATCGATTTCCATCGACTAAAAAATTGTGATCTGTACAAGTATTTTCGTGTGAGACAGACTTTAGACCCGCGGATTTTGAAGGTCACCCAGAATTCGGCAGACTCAAGAATTGAGTTTTTTTCGTTTTTTGCGATTTACTGCTATTAGTTCCTCAGAAAGATAAGGTGTCGAGAGCCCCCGCATGAGCTTTTTTAGACCAAGCTGTTGCTCTGTAGGTTACACCTCGAATTGTACTTTGTGCCTGTTTGATATGCAATATCGCTAATGCATCAGTTTAATCCACTTTTGTAATTTATTTTACATAGATAAATGGGTATTGCTGTGAGGGTGCTTTAGTCGCTGTGTTATGTTAAACCGCTTTTACATTCGATTTACGCCACATCGTCTGTTTCACATAAGTTTGGGCATTGTTAGATTAGAAACTTTTACCGACGCGACCATTGACATATTGAATTGAATTTTTGATTATTATCGTAATCTGTCGGTTTCCTGTCATTAAAATTCTTTAAATTTATGCTAAAAATGGAAAACAGACTAGGTACACTATCAGATCATTTCTTTTACTCGCACTATCCTTGCACTACACAATAACACGTAGGCGTGAGGAAGGGGGTTTGAGAGGCATGCAATCCCCTAAAAGGCCGAAGACCCCCAGAAATCAAAATAGCCCCCAGAATTCAATTCTCGAATTTTTTTTGTTTTTTTAGCAATTTTTTATGCCAATGGATAGTGCTTGATGAGAAACGCTTAAAAATGGTGTTTTTTTCCACCGTACCACCATTTTTAAGACCATTTTTTGACCTTTGTAGAACCTTGCATACCGCCAAAATTTTGATGCTGCCCACCCATGCACACATTAGCCTAAGCTGTCAGATTGCTGTGTTTCGAAATTCTTAAAATTTCTTCATAAATTCATATAGAACACTATTCAGTACCTACATAATACTTTTTTCCCAAAGATAAGCATTGCTCCCTCCCGAAATCAGTTGAACAGCATCTACATATGAATGAAGAGTTATGTATGTAATGAGCTGTCGGGCAGCTAAGCCTGCGGCAAACCAAGTTTTTGAGATTAAAGAGATAACATAGAATAATATCGCTTATCTGCAAATCCGTTGGACGTGATTGAATTTCGTGTGAATACATCAATCTGCTACACCATACGTATTTATGGAGATGGCCGACCCGCAGAACGGTCTTCAGAATTTTTGATTTAAAAAAGTCTTAGAAAATATTCCGCTTCAACAATTTTTCGACACAAAACGGTCAAATTTTCTGCCATATGCTCATTTCTAATTACTCGATTTTTTAAAATTTTGTATGTCCTAGAACAAAGAACATCATCGTACAACATCAAAAATAGTGTATCTGACGCGCACCCATTGTTTTTAGGGTAGGTGGTACAACCGCTAACATGGGCACAACCGCTAACTTCGAATAGTGCACAGAGTCTGTTTCACACAACTTCAATCATAAATTTTAGAACTATGTACGGCAATAAGCTGACTAACTGGACACAGCTCACATCAATCGGAAGCCATGCTATGCCATTCGTGGTATCGATTTATCTTAATTTGAAAAAAGAAAAATAAATGCATTTTATACCTTTTATTAACAGACTTTTTAATGAAGACGTGACTTTATTGTCTATTTCGTATTTGACAGAAGAAATGTATTAAGTCTGTTTCAACTTATGCAAAAATCCGCATAAGGAATTTGAAATGCGACATTTAGTAGGTTCTAACTGAGGGGAACTACAGATTAAAAAATAGGAAACAAATTTCCGAATGATTACTAAATTTGATAACAAGCCTGCATTGTGTAAACTACAAATGTTTCTTCTGAGTTAGAAAGAATTTATCCGTCTACCGATCGTTAAAGTATATATTTTGTTTTTAATTCATTTGAAAAGAATCAAGTTTCGCAAAATTTATTAGCTCTATTAATCTGTAAGCATTTGCAGGCACGTAGCTCCGGGGAGAATGGGGGCCGGACCACACCAGAGCGTGGGGGGGGGGGGGTTTGAGGGGGTGGTATGCACCCCCAGAAAGCCAAAACACCCCCCAGAAATCAAAATACCCCCCCCCCAGAATTCAATTTTTGAAAATTTTTTCGTTTTTTTTCGCAATTTTTTGATGCCAATGGATAGTGCTTGATGAGAAACGTCGAAAAATGGTGTTTTTATCGCCATACCACCATTTTTAAGGCCATTTTTCGACCTTCAAAAAAATCTTGCACCCCCCCCCAGAATTTTCTTGCTGCCCACGTATGGGCCGGACCCCCCAAAATTCAGGAAAAACCGGAAAAAAGGACTTTTTAAATGTTATTTTGTGCTATTTTTGGCCTTTTTGGGCTTAGTCCCCCTAAATTGGTGTTGGTCCCCCCAAAATAGGACGGTCACGGGCCTGAGCATTTGACCGTGTTACGATTAATAGTATGAATTCTAATAAATAATTCATCGTTATCATAATAAGATTAGTTTATCACATTATTCACGCTCTTAAAGTTGAATAAATAAATATAAAAGTTTACTGTACTTAATATCGATCATTTTTAGAGTCAACGGTAGTGTACTTATTAGCGGTTGTGCACCATACCTGGGCGTGGGGAGGGTTTGGGTCGGTATGCACCCCCAAAAACCAAAACACCCCCAGAATTTAATTTTTGAAAATTTTTGCGTTTGTTTCGCAATTTTCTGATGCCAATGGATGGTGCTCGATGGGAAACGTTGAAAAATGGTGTTTTTTCGCCATACCACCATTTTTGAGGCCATTTTTTGACCTTCGAAAAAATCTTGCACCCCCAGAACTTTGGTGCCGCCCACCTATGTTGTGCAGCACGGTTGTGCATCCCAATCGTTTTTACATCCAAAAATGTATTTTATTAAAAAATTTCGGCGCGGACACTTGATATGATTCATGCAGCGCTCAGTGGTAAAAATTAGTAAAATTAGGTACTTAATTTTAGAGATGACGTGGTGTTGATGACTATTTAGGCATCTACTCCAAATGAAAATTATGTTTACTCCAATCTAATTTTTTGCCACCTGAGCTGTTTTGGGGACATGCTCTCCAAGACTGCAGAGTCAAAAAATTTCATGATTTCTTGCGCTTCCTGTTATAACTTCTGCTAATATTTCGAAATATTATCAGGTAAAAAAATGAGATTGTTTGCATGTCGTCTTAGCACGCATGCTTAGTTTTTACGCTATGATTATTATAGACAAACACGAGACCCTAGTTAATCAACAAACAATCGTTTTGTCAGGTTGGACATAATTTATGCTTACCTCGTTTTTTCGCCCAAAAATTTCGTTCAAATGGCAATGCATCTAATTGGAATTTTTCGCACACAACGTTCGAAGATGGACAGTCAGGGCTTAAAAAGTCAATGACGCAAACAAACGCTTCTCGCTGATAAGTTACTTAAACAAGTCGAAAGCATTTTTTAACATAATGGTCTTTAAGGCCCCTTGTGCGTATACTTTCGTTGACTAAATACAAATAAACGCCCGCGGGCTAATAATCTTATTCATTCAGCTTATTCGTATTTTACCTGTTTTCCTCTTATTCGTGAATATATGCCCCACGAGTGCTGCTCTTATAAGTCACCGGCGCCAGCCTGAACATGTTTTACTCACGTTTCGTATTATTGGTGCGTATAATGTTTGCTAGACGCATATAAGAACATGCGAATAATGGCCTTGCATTCATTCAATGAGCTTCCAACTAGCTCGGTTTCTCAAATCGATTAATAACATTTGGTGAAATGGTTTGCCTATTGAGTGTGTGTCCAGTCAGCCAGAATGGCTGCATAACGCAAACTCTATTGGTTCCGTCCGTTTCATTATAAGTAATAGGTATAACATACACATACTTTTTGACTATCATTGTCCAGTTTACTTTTTATTTCGTCGCGCATCCTATTCGACAAAATTTTTACGGAATCGGTCCAATTTTGAGGATTGTTTTTGGTACATTTTGCTATGAAACGTGCTTCTTACTTTTGCATTGATTTTTTATTTTCTTTCTACTTTTACTTTGTGCAGGTGGCAGGTACATACTTTTTGCCTTGCTAAGTAATTATCTTTTTCTATTTTTTTACTCTTCATTAAGTGCTTTTTTATTGGCGCATCGATTTTTCCGCTAATGGGGTGAAAAAACTGGCTGAAACGACGGAAAGTTTCCTTTTTTATAGTCGCACTTTTTGTGTTATGGTGAGTGGCGTCGCAAATTAAGTCATAAATAGTGCAATAAAAAATCGATTCGGCCATTATTATATGCGTAGTTCAAGCAACTATAACATTAAGTTTCGAAGACTGCAGCATTTTGTAAGTATGCGTGCTCCTTAACACACTTAATATTAGCAAAGTATTGAATTGCGAGTCATATAAGGCAGGGTTAACATTTGCTCATATCTTTTGCGTATTATGATATGTCTCCTAAACTCGTGGGCTAGTGTTTTTCTTCGATCTTACGAACTTTCGATCGATTACGTTAGATCAATGAAGATTGATGGCGGACTTCATCCATTCTTAATTGTATTGAGTTAATAATTCACATTTTATTCTTTTTACTGCATTGTGCCACTGATACTATATATTTTCTTGATTTGAGATAATGGCCTATTTTTGATTATTACTCGGATATGTTTTTTGCCTTATCTACTATGCACACCGTGAAATAAGATTTCTAAGAATAATTTTCCTTGCCTTTTCCATGCGTTTGCTTTTTAGATATTTTCGTTATTAATTTATGCGTAATGGAAAATGATGACCGCTGCACATTTTCATACGATCATTACGCTGTTTATTTAATAAACAACTGAAAATTAGATCTATCGACTTCCGAATCGTCCTTAAACAAAATATTGGGGTAGGGATCAAAAGTAAAAATGCTAAACATCCGTCGATTCGCGCTGAATCAAGCACGGGAATTTAAGGAAGGGGTTTGAAGCAAAAAATTCTTCATAATGCCTTTTTGGGTTCAAAACCGTTGGAAATTTGTCAAAACATCATTTACGGCTTTTATTACGGTACTCTTCGTTCCTTGACGAAACCAATAAATAATTTTAAAGAAAATTCAATAAAATGCAACAAAATATAGTCAAAAATGGCTGTTAAAAAACTGCCACTTTTGACGTTTTCTACGAATTTTCCGAAAAATCGTGATTTCTGGGGGTTAGAGTATTTTTGCGGAGGGTGAAAAAATTTTGCTGGGGGCGGGTTAAATTTCAAAACCTCAAGATTATGTATACGTCACAAATAATTCTGGAAAGACAAAACGTCAAATGCTCTAGCATCGATTATAAAGCTCGAATCAGCCACAATATTTTAGCACTTCTCACCAATTTACTAATTTAACCTACTTATTGTCCTAAAAATTCTAAACGTGAGTTGAAATTAAATACGAAAATGTGAAAATGATTTGCGCCAGTTTAGCAATAGTCTTCCTTTCTGGTTTGTATTTTGAAAGTCTCGAAATTGTTTTAGAAACAAGGATGGCGAAATTTTTGGCGGTCTATTTTTTAGAAGTATTTGAAAAGGTAAAAATATCAAAATCGCTGTATTAATTTTAATTTCTAGAGATCTAGAAATTGGCCAAGGTACTAAGCCAGCAAGATTTTGATAAAACATGCAATTTAAGCGAAGAGAACGCATTGTTGTATGCGAAAAATGTTGTTTCTTGTCAAGGTCTTTTTCACATTAAACCGTCGATGGAACGGAAAGTGCGAGCATACACGAGAACAAAATAGCTTATTATTGAAAAAATTTTTTATGCAAAAATTTTGAATTCTTAATGAAAAAATGTTTAGGCCACAAAAGACATTAAACGTCATAAAAATTAACAAATATTCAGATTTTTGTCGAAGAAAGGCTCATAATTATCCAAATGAATGATAATTAGGGCTCCCACATACTTTATGCCAGAAAAAAGGACATTTTTCGCAAAAAGTCTAAATTGACAAATGTTTACTGAAATCATACACAACAAAGTTAGAGATCAATAAACATACTCATTGCTAGATTGAATTTGTCTAAGTCAGTTATCGTTCTGAATGCAGCATGAAAAGTTTAACACCCTACTTTTTATGGCAAAATGAGCAGTTCAGAATAATGCAAAATTACGGGGTAATAAAATAAGTACAGTAAATAAAACGGATCTAGTATACAATTTACCCGCCACCGTTTTTTAGCCGATTCAAATAAGCTACATTGACTAAACTTTACACAAAAATTATCAAACACGTTATGACTCGCATCAATAAAAAAAACCTAAAAGTAGAAAAGTTAGTCTAGAAAACGTCCATCATATAACTGCAATGCTCATAATAACGGTACAACATTAATTTAAAGCAAAATCCTTCGCGAATGGCCAGTCACCCGACACAACGGTAATTGTGTAGAGATTTTTTCAGGCTAAGTAGCGAAAAAAAGGACAAAAAAGGACAGGTTTTAAAAAAGGACGCTGATGCAAATAAAAGGACTGTCCTCTTAAAAAAAGGACGTATGGGGGCCCTAATGATAATAGCGACCGCTCCAATCAGCTCAAATCACCTTCCCTGTTGCTTTTTTACTTATAATAACAGAAAGTCATCAATATGTTAAAAAATTCTATAGAATTAATTATGGAACGACTATTCTGAATAAGCCGTATCTTTTTATCGTAACCATAACCCTTATTCCTTAATATTATATTTATTCATTTTTTCCAGCGAGCTTCATCATAAGTGCGCTGAAATCGATCTTATATATCGTTGGTTTTACGAATTTTCAATGGATTCTATTTTAATATGGATCTTTAGTTGACGGGTAGGTGGTACAACCGCTAACATCCGCTAATTGCGAATCGTGCAAACCGCTAATACACTGCTGCTAACTAGTGCACAACCGCTATCGTAACCGTAATATCAATCGAAATGCTATGTAATGAATGCCAATTAGTTTTGCATTGCATATATCTAAATTTGAAAAGAGGAAAATAGAAGCATTTTATATCTGTGTTGTGAGACTTTTTAACAGAGTAGTTCAATGACTTCAGTTTCATTTTCGTATTTGGCGAAATTTATTAAATCCGTTTAAGCTAACGCAAAAATCCGCATAAGAAATTCGAGATACGATATTTATGCAGCGAAGCAAAGGTGTATGGGTAGCTCATTGGTTAAATAGCTTCTGAATAGGGTCTAAGTGTTTGGAGACACTACAGATCAGAAATTGGGAAAAGAACTGAGTTTTGAAAACAAGCCTGAATTGTGAAAACTAAGAATTTTTCCACAAAGCTAGTAATTTAGGACACAATCCGTCCACCATTCGGTAAGGTGGAGAATTCACTTTTTGTTATCAACTTCTGTAGAATTTACGTATTAGCTCCATTAATTTGTAAGCATTTGGCCACGTTACAGTTAAAATAATATAAATAATAATAAATAGCTGATCGTTTTCATAATTAAATTATTTTATCACTTTAATCATGCTCTTCTAAAGTTGAATAAATTATGTTTTAACACTGAAACGTTATTTAAGATACTATTCAGATCATTTTTAAGAGTTAGCGGTAGTTTACTAGTTAACGGTCGTGCACTAGTTAGCGGTTGTGCCCACCTTAGCGGTTGTGCACCCCAATCGTTTTGACAGCCTCGTCGCCTTGAATGTTGACCGATTCGACTATTTGGAAATCGCACCAAAGGCAATAAGAAATGGTAGGTAATTGAAATAGTTTCCGGTAAGATTGATTCAAATTATTATCAGAAGAATGAATGAATTTTCTTTCTCATTATCAGTCAGATGAGCTTTTTTGAGCCAAAATCGCCCCAAAAACTGCTATAAACGCCAAAATAGTGCCAAACTTACGTAGACCCACTGTAAAATTTTCGATGTTCATCCATTTTTGGCCGTCATTTTGTTTCTTTTTCTCAAAAAAACTTTCCATTCTCCATTCTGGAGTCTACTAAACAAACCCACGTGCATTTCTGGTCACAAATCGCAAAGCTTTCTAGACGGGCACTAGGCAGTCAATTTGGACTCGCTATCCCCGATTATATTCGTACATGGGCAACATCTGGAAATCGAAAAATTTTCAGAAGTTAAAAAAGTGCTGGAAAATTAATGTTGGTGGAAAACATTATTTTTCGGCGTTTCTCATTGAAGTGTATCTATTTGCATAAAAAGTACGAGAAAAATCGAAATTTTCGAAAATTTAACTGGTGGTCTTCCGAATTTAGGGGATCCTGACTAGACATGCACCTTGGGGTTTGGAGGTCTAGACCCTCAGAATGGAAAGTACAAGAAATTCTCTGGAGGAAGAAAGGCAAAATGACGGCCAAAAAAGGATAAATTTAAAAATTTTTCGCAGAAGTGGTGGAACTTGACCAAACACTGAGGATTAACATAGTTCTTACGTTATTTTAGCGTTTTTACCAGCTGTTCTGAGGCCAGTTTGGCCTAGAAAAACCATAGATGTGGCTGATCTAAGGGGCAAGAATTGAGCCTTTTTGGGACTAAGTGACCTCAAAAACTAGTTCATTTATTTTTGGCCTTCATTTTGATCCATTTTCCCTTGAGAATTGGCTGCCCACCTCTGGCTGCCCAGTGCCCTCCCTGAGTGGCTATGATATCCACAGTGACATACTATTTTAATACCGACAGACTACGAGAACCAACCTCCATATGTGGTTCCAATCAGACATGCACCTGTGCGGGTTGGGATTCTAGACCCCTTAAGTGAAAAAATGGGAAATCTTCTGAGGAAAATAGATCAAAATGAAGGCCAAAAATGGATTGAACTAGTTTTTGAGGTCATTTTGGCCCAAGAAGGCTCAATTCTTCCCCCTTCCCCTAGATCGGCTACGGTCACGCCTAAACAAAAGGGTACCAAAGGTTTTAATCATAACTATATTTGCATTACGCGAATTACGAATGAGTAAATATGCTTAAAGATAACAAATATTGAGCAACGAAATTGCAAACTTTCATTATTTTTTGGCTGTTGTGACGAAATGATTAAGCTATTACTCAGCGTCCTCCGAAATTGCAAATTTTTCATTGTTTTCACTGAAGTCAGTGACTTGAAAAAGGGAAGTAAACATGAGATGGGAAACATTAAGCTGTCAAAGCTTTCGCTTGAAATTAGAAAACATAGATCATTTTTCCGTTAATCTCGTCCGCCTTCGGGATTCGAAGGTTTTTGTGGCACAAATAATACAAGACGTGCATCTAAATTTCTGAAACCATTTAGAAATAATTGCCGGCGGAGAGTTAAATCGTAATGTAGGTGCAGGAAGGTACAGTAAGCCAAAAATAAATCGGCTCACAAACGGTTGGCTAAAAACTAAAAAAACGACATTTTCTTTATGGTATTGAAAGATGATCGTTTTTCTGATTGAAAATTGAACAAATGGCTGAAGAGTGGAGATCTAAAAATTTTTGAGGAAGATTCGGAAAGAAAATATTGGAGGGGATGGGGATACGACAGCTAGTCACACATGTATGTAGCGGCATGAAATTTTTGGGGAAGCATACATGGGCAGCAACCAAATTCTGGTGGGTGCGACGGGGTGAAATTACCAGAAAATAAGCACCGAAAATTCAATTTAATTCTAGGCTTCTATCGATTTTTGGGGGTCCGTCAGATTTTCGGGTTGGGGGTTCTAAAGCCCCAGACCCCCACGCCTACGTGTGGTGAAGGTGTTCGGTTATTGGGGGACAAATGACCTAAAAATATTTCAAAAATGCAATTTTTCTTTACAATTCGGGGGTCACAAATTTTTTGACTGCAGGGTATGGAAGGACGAGTAACTTTGCGTGTTGGCCCCCTAGTTTAGGTGGGGGCGCTGTTCTATGCATGCATAGGGTGGCGCATGTAAGTTTAGGTAAAGTATACTATTTTTTGTTTTAAGTGCGCAGTTCTCAAGCGGAATATTTGAATGATGAGCAAACGTAAGAGTTGTTCCAGAAAATTTTTTTACCATACCTCAATTTATTCGTATTTCACAATTGTTTGGCGTATCCTAAACAGCTAGAACCGCGCAACATCTTTTGCTGTTGAACCGAAATCGGTCTCGATGCAAAAGAAATTTCGAGTATTCTAGTTAGACCACACACGCAAGAACGGACCAAAAATTTTAGGGTTGAGGTTAAAAAATTGATGGTAGCAAGCAGTAAGCACGAACACATCATTTTTCGACGTTTCTCATTTATATTGGTCAATAATGTACGAGTATCTAGCTCAATTTGTTTATTAGAATTGTTTGACTTTAACCAACGTAGGACGTTTTTCTGTTCATTCTGTTTTTTCTCTCCTTGAGAGAATACAAGCTTCTTATACGACTATTCTTGATCGGTATGTGATTATACATGGGCAGCAGCCAAATTTTCGGGGTCTGGGTGGTGTAAAACCGGCAGGGACTCGAAAAAAATGCCAGAAATTCAATTCTGGGAGTCTGTCGATTTTTGGAGGATCTACCGGATTCTGACTTAAGTTTGCATAACTTTTCTATTACATTTAATCGACCATCACTCTTTAAGAATTGTGGCTTTACACCTTAGCAAAATTTAATAAAGAAGCCTGACCCTGCGTACAAAAATAAAAGTGTATTTACGTATACTACATACTTAAATGTCACCGCATACGTAGTTCCTGCTGTAATGCGATATCCGAGTTTTTTGATCGCTCGCATACACAAGCTTTCACGAAGCAGACTCCTGATCGCTGCTTAGAGCTTGTCTCGGATTTATGATTCGTGATTTTTTAATACCTCAATCGTTTGTATCACGGGTTTTTAGCACCAAGCTAATGAAAGTTACCCCGTGCTAATGAAAATTTTGGTCGTTAGCACGACGTGCTAACGGATACGAAGACGTTTTTTGGCAAAATTGTAGTAATTTTGACGTGTTTTTTAGCAAAAATCTCAAAAAATTTTCGGCGCTTGGCGCCGAGTGTCATGCTTACTGTTTATTTAACCCAAAGCGCGCGATTTAAACACTCCACCATCAATCTACTTACAACCTAAAAGATTTAGCATTCATCTCGCCTATTTGTTTAACGATTTCTAGCAAATAATTACTTTGTGACAACTTTGCACTTTTTTAGTTGTTTGAAGGCGAATTTGGCTTCTTTATGTTCATTTATCATTCAATTCACAAGCGCAGTGATGTCTGTTTTTATATCAAATTAGTATATGGCAACTGCATTGTCATTTTTGATGTTGTTATCGTAGGTACAAAGCAGTGTTTTTTTGTACAAGGTCCCTCACATGTACAAATATGGTCACCAAAAATCTTTGTACATTTTGTACATGCAAATTTTTGGGGGCTATTATATAGGATAGTAGCGTTTTTGGTGTGGTAAAACAGGGTTTTTCGACCTATAGTAGTGTTTTCTATCCAATTTCTGGTTTATTGATGACCAAAAATACTGAAAATTGTATCATAACGGCCAAAGCGCCGAAAAATTTGATATTTTTGCTTTCTAAATGCAATTTCTGCCATTATAAAGAGATATTGAACAAACAATTACTCATTTCGAAAATTTTTGGGAATTTTAGACTTTTTTGCAGTTTTTGTCTTCTCAAGAATGCTTTGTACATGTACCAAGACGGTCCCGAAAAATCTTTGTACATCGGAAAAAATCTTTGCCGAATACAAAAAAATGTGGTACGAGTACAAAGGTATCAGTTTCCAAGTTCTTTGAGCATTAGGAAGCCAATAATTGTGATTTGGCATGAATTTCTTGATTTATTTTTAGAAAAACATCGATCTGCAGAATATCATGGCATTCTTAAACAGCTCAGTTAAAAAAGAAAAGGACATGCATTAATGACACTATATGTAGGTATTATACAGGTAAATAACTGGTGTACTAATCGGTAAAATTTTCATAAGCATTGGTGCTAATGGGGGTCGTGCTAAAAAAACGATGGTTTGGATGTTGTGTTCAATCCTATTTTTTGAGTGAAAAAAATTGAAAATCGAAATATATTGTTACTCAGAATAAAATAGGCGCTCATAATAATAAGCAACCAATGAACTAATAATCAACCAAAAAATTTGATGTGAAGGACTATCTTCTGAAAAGGATGAATAAGAGCGAAATCGTGGTCGATTGACGTAAACAATTGCTTGTCAAATCATGACAGCTTATGATCATGTTTGATAAATCCTTAACAATAGTTGAGCGTCGGAGATGCAGATGAATGACGTAGAAGCTTGTTTTTTAGCTTAATCAGTTTCTGCTAGAAGCACGTCGCGCCGTTTCCCCGCCGAAAATATTTGTTTTGAAAAACGTTCAAACGGCGGGTTTACTTTTTTATTTGTCTTTCACGCCTTCTCATTACATAGGACGTTATCACTGGCGGCAGGAAAACCGCACCCTATGAAATACTTTTCAAGTTTTTTTGATTAGGTACTTGAAATATGATTATCGCTCCCAATCTGCGCTTCGATTCAATATGTAGATTCTTCCGTGCGATATAACTTATTTATTTTTTGATATTGCTTTGCGCTATACCTCTGCGAAATGCTTTTGAGCTCATATAGTAAATATTATTTATTTGCCAAAATATGCCTCATAATGATCAATTTCGACAAACTTATTAGCTTAATGGTGTAAACAAGATAAATACTTCGTATCAACTGATGATCTGTTTTTCAATTTAGACCCGAAAAAACTTTCACGTTAATTTCTCGAATGTTCTAAAACTATTTTTATATCGTCTATCCACTGTATGCTCGCAATCAAACTCATATTTTTCGCTCTTCAAGTTTGCTTTTAGGCTCTTCAGGCCCTGTTTCGAACTTACACCGTATCATTTCATTGTGATTTAAAACGTTCCATTTAGATGTGTTTTCACTTTTCTAGCTGTGAAGGATGCCTGTCAAATATCATTTCGTGTGATGCACATCAAGATATAAAATAAATTTGTTTATCGACAGATAATATTTCTAGTTTACGTTGAGGCTGGGCTAGCGTGCTTAAAAGTTATCAGAAAAAATTGAATGAGACTGGTTCAGGCATATCTGTCAAATGGCTTTTTATCGGTTTGAAATGTGCGTCATATGTTGCAACGTTTGCCAGTGGTTTAACGTCACCATTCTTGCGTTTTTATTATTTTCGTCGTATGTTTGCAGCAGCGACCTTTTTTACTCATCCTTTATCCTTTACTAATCACTTTGTTAACTATGTCGAGTCAAAAAACGAATTCTATAATTTTTGACAATTCTTTTCCATGATTTAATTGAAGGTTATAAAGATTGGTGTCAGAATGAATTTAAAAAAACGAAATTTATGCAGAAGCGACTGTTATTATCTCGTATATGAATTGACAAAAGGTAATGGAAGGTCTAGGAATGAATCTGGGGCTTTATCGAATCATTGAATCAATGTGGTCTAAAAGACAAATGATAGAACAGCTTCTACTACCTATCCTAATTCATATTTTCTAGGCAAT
This sequence comes from Mermis nigrescens, assembly GCA_036768485.1. Taxonomy (NCBI): domain Eukaryota; kingdom Metazoa; phylum Nematoda; class Enoplea; order Mermithida; family Mermithidae; genus Mermis; species Mermis nigrescens. The sequence continues at coordinate 15,470,032 of JAVLUZ010000145.1, forward strand.
TCAAAGCATTTTGCAGAAGAGAACTGAAGTCATCAATTGATTGTTAACCTTGAATTCGTCTCATTTTCACCGTATAGTTATTCTTCCGTTTTGTCTTCTGGGATCGGGACCCTAGAGTCCCACATGTATGTGTGGCCTGGTGATAATTCAGGTCTCTGTAATCCTTAGTCCGTTTGCAAAGGCTACTGTAGCTTATCCCCTGCTAACCCTTAGATTATCTTATGCCCAAGGGGCCTGACTTTGCACGCCTTCAGACGATGCACTTGCAATGCAACACATGTAGACTGCTATGTTTCAGATGAATCTTCATGGCAGCTAAATTAGGCTCAAATCCACAATTATCGGTTAAAGCAGGCGTCTGAAAAATGCTCCCTCTTATCAAACTATTCTTCAGAAGCGAACTGCTACTTGTTTAATAAGCAGAAGTATCAAGACTATAAACTTATGAAAATTTGTTCTTAAAGCTGATAAGGCAGCTTTCCCGTTGACATTTTGCCGAATATGGTAATGGTATGATGTTGAATTTCGAACTTTCCAAATGGCTTTGTTTCTGATCCTGCTTTACTTTTTTCAGTCTAGCTTGAAGCAAAAGGAACTTATAAAATCAAGCAAGCCGTGTGCTTAAAAACCTAGGCTTTGCTGTAGAAAGCATCTACATTTCAAATAATTTAGTATTCATAAGTCCTACTTGCATCTCACCTGGAAGCTTTCATAATTTTGTAACTGCGTAGTAAGCATATACTTATCAATAAGCTAACATTAGCCGATTTGCATAATCCTTTGCGCGCTTAGATTTATGAAATGCAAAGCATATGAGTATATGCCGTATTTGCGTTGCTTTACCTTTTTCATTTTTACTGCATCATTCTACTAATTTATCAAAAATTTCAAAAAAGAAAACACAATCCTGCATAATAATTCTACGGAAAAATTAAGCACCTAATTTTTAGGTCGCTGAAATACGAATCAGCGTTTGTTGTTCAATTTCAATGACCAAAGTATGCTTGCTATTTCATTGTGAGAATCATGCTCATTCTCCTTTTGATCAGCGTTTAATTTTCTTAGTCTTATCGACATGCTCCTAGTAAATTCAAGTTTATATGTGACCGCAATTTTCAGTAGGTTCCTATTCTATGCCGCAACTTTTTTTGCAAAAGATCTTCAGTACCTAAGTACAAAGACTTGGGAGCCGTCTTTGTACATGTTCAAAGGGATCATGTGCAAAAGCTGATCTATATACTCTTTATCTTTATTTTAACCATACGCAAATTTTCGTTAGCAAACCCCAGAATGTAGGTCGCAAATGAACGCCCATTTCGATTGCTATTGTTTACTTTACCTACATATTTCGATATCGTCGCTCTACCCAATACTGCATTTTTTGATCGTTTTGCAATGAAGCTTGGTAATGTTTGTATTGAATAATAGAAGCAGCTGAATCTACTGAAAATTGGAATTTTCGGAAAAGGCTTACAGTACGTTTTTATTCCTAGTTCAAAGGAAGCGTCATGCTTAGGGATTGGCGTCGTATTATCAGGTGAAAACTGTCCTTCTTGAGTGAAATACTATATTCCCGGCTGTTTATATGATTGTGCCTCAACACTCCCACGGTCTCAACATTCCCACTGTCTCAACAATCCCACTCGAATTCTCAACACTCCCACTGTCTCAACATTCCCACTGTCTCAACATTCCCACTGTCTCAACACTCCCACTCGAATTCTCAACACTCCCACTGTCTCAACATTCCCACGTCTCAACGATCCCACTATCTCAACAATCCCACCGGTAAATTTCACATAAGGGCGATAAGATTTGCGACCGTCCACACATTTTACTTGCAAGAAATTTAATGCTATTAGTACCTCTTCACCAAAGAAGCGATAAAAAGTAGCTTTTAATCATTGATATATCATACAAAAAGTGTTTAAATTTCATTTTATGTGAAAACTGTTCTCTCATATGCGTTTTGCTTAATTTTGATCATATAAAGTATGCATGTAATTGTATTTCGTGGACTTCAGCTAACCATTAGTTTTTTGAGGAAGATTCATGGTATACAATGATGCAGTAGATAATAACAGCGATGGCTAAACAAAGACTGCCTATTTTCTATTTGCATTTCATGTATCTAGGTACCTACTGGGTCGATATTTATTTTGCACTATTGGGCGTTATTTAGGGCGGGTAGATACGTATGTATGTATGAACTCAGTCGTGGACTCGGGTGCACATAATCATACCATTGATCCCTAAGCAAAAGGTCATAAAAAAGACGAAAATTAATATCGAAAAATGCAACTGTGTATGTATAATTTATTGCAACAAGGCATTGCATTCGATACCTAAGCTGTCAGCCTTTTCTGCATTGCATAATAAGATTTCGGGTCATTCGTAATGGCGGATTTCGGCCCTGTAAACAAATTATTAAATCAGGAACTCAAAGACAGTTTGATCTTAGTTTAGTCGGCAGCAAATGCTAATGCTTATTACTTATTTCAAAGAAAGTCTCAAAAACGACTGTCTAAAAAGCACAAATGATAACAATTCTAGGAAGTTCGCCAGATTCTCGGGGGAGAGGGCGCCTCTAGACCCCTTCCAGACGCCTCATGCTCATATGTGCTTCGTTTAGCACCTTAGAATGTGTACAGTGGGAGTAGTGAGAATTCGAGTGGGAGTGTTGAGACAGTGGGAATGTTGAGACAGTGGGAGTTGTTGAGAATTCGAGTGGGAGTTTTGAGACAGTGGGAATGTGGAGAAAGTGGGAATGTTGAGACAGTGGGAGTGTTGAGAATTCGAGTAAGAGTGTTGAGACAGTGGGAATGTTGAGACAGTGGGAGTGTTGAGATGGTACCGTTTATATGAATGGAGAGCAGCATGAGTCTTACTGTAATTTTAATTACAAAATATTGAATTTGAAAGTGTTCATTTTAAGTTTATCATGCAAATTAATCATTTCGTTAATATCGCAGCATTTTTGGTATTGGAGTCACGGTTTTTTTGTATTCGGCAAAGATTTTTCCCGATGTACAAAGACTTTCAGGAACCGTCTTTGTACATAACGGAATCGTCAAATAAACAGAGGTGTTAGGCGTGAATTATTATTGACTGTAGAATTTTTTTACCGATTCAATACTTTTTCAAACTTTGTTTTCCATTTTCGTGAGCCCGCGGATAATAAGCACGTACGCTGGCGAAAATTTACGGCATCCAAACTAGTTGGCTTCTTAAATTGATTTCGACTGAAAATGAAACCGCAGCAATAATGCTGAAATCTTCGTTTCAACGGTCATCACCATCCGTTACTTTTGTTTGCGATTTTGTAATATCACTCTTGCCCTGAGGCACTTTATTGCTTTGTTTCACTTCGCCACAGTATTTAGGATATTGTCAAACAATTTTGTATAAACCTGCGTAGTGTACGCCATTAATTTTGTTCTCCAATCACCGTATCAACGCTTCTGAACACTGCTGTTGCTATTTCCCTAAATTCTATCATATCAGTTTGTTCCATTTGTCCAATTTATGATACCCACGTCGTCGGTGATAAGGGCTCGATTAAACTATTTATCAATAATTTATGGGATTCATATCATTAGGACGCTATATTTTGCCTTAGTAAACGCTACGACATGTCCAGATTGTTCCTTTTATATCAACGCGAATCTATGTAGATACAATCAAACGAGTTTTTAAAGTTTGCCTTTTCAATCATAAGTTCGTTTCAGGCCCAAGTGCCCATTTATCAACGTTTTATTCTATTCTAGGTTCTATTAAACGCTTCTGTATACGGCACGGCCTATAGGTGTTGCAGGTTTTCAAAAATATATATTCAGTTGTTGCAGTTTATTCCACGAAAGTGCCTACATATCATGCAGGCATTTTGTATATTTTTTGCGTGTTAGGCGTGTTTTATGCTTATTGCAGCTGGCACCTTGTTAACAGTATTCGATGTGTGCATAATTTGAGGATTGCGTGTTTACGAGTCATTTAGCTGAAATTATTTTTAGCGTGTGAACACGGTCACTTATATATACGTGTACCAACAGAGCCACAAATTTTCCTCCATTTTCTTCCTTTAGTTATAGCAAATTTAGTGCAATTTTTCTTATCGCTAGCGTGAGAGAGCCTAATGGCGCCGTTGCTCTATCGATAAGCATTAGTTCCGAGCTTAAACTTGACTTTTCGATTATCGAATTTTGCTGATGGCGTATGATTAAAAATGGGCTGGCGGCATGTTTTACATTATTTTAGTATCTTGATATTCTTGAAATGATTTTCGCTCATTTTACGCATCAATGTATATCCTTAAATCATAAACATTGACATTTTGGGTCATTGTATGGGGTCAACTGGTACCTACCGATATTTAAGCGGATTAAGGAAATGACAAAGATTACGAATGCACGTTTATCACCTGAAAAATTGACATGATAAACTTTTCTTGATCAATCACATAACGCAGCTGCAAAAAATGGAAATCGTTTAGCTGATTAATTAACCTGTTTACTCGTGCTTAATTGTTTGCCGAGTAAAGTGCAATTTCGTCACTGGCATGCTAAAATGAAGCGGTTGGTCCTTCTATTTAGAATGGTTCTTTGACTGCTTCAATGATTAATGCATGCAAAAAAGCAAAACGGTTACAAAAGCTCCGTAAGTTTTATGAACATAAGCAGAAAGCGGAAATTTGACAGACATTTATTACTTCTGTCTAACAACCAACGTGGCCGGGTTGCCTTTTCCACTAAAATTGTCTTATTAAGCACCAGCTAATCAATATCAATGGGGTAATGTCAATAAGGGTACTTGAACAGACTGTCAAAATTTTTAGCTTTTTCTAGTTATTGCCTTATTAGTACAAATAAGGATCCAGCTTGTTCATCTTAAAGTTCATTAAATTATTGAGCATAGTTATACTCATACATTCTTAGATTTTAACAAGAAAGATAGCCACGAATCAAACTTTGCAATTATACAGGATGGACCAAAAAAACCGCACTCCGATATTACATTTCTTAACTTGGGCTAATATGAGCATAAAACATTGAAACCACCTGCATTAGATGGATAAAACTGTTATTATTTGAACCGTGCGAAAAATTTTGGCCAACTCTAAGTCGTTAGTGCGCTATGTGATTTGTTTACACCCCTCTTTGGTATTGTTTAAACCTCATGGTTGCTGCAGGCTTTATTTCATTATTGAATATTCAGGTAGGTACCTTTTTCTGGAAATATCTATACTTAAAGAAATTATTAGCTCATTGGTTGAAACCCACAGTGGGTACTATTTCCTACTACGTGCAAGAACGCAAAATATCGTAAAAACAAGATCGTTTGAAAATTGATGACAGAATTCACACATGTACACTGGGGTTTAAAGGGGACTCCCCTACCACAACTTTGGAAAGACATACCCTCTCAGGCCATTTGCGGACCAAAACTTATTGTTGGAATTGTGAAAGGGCGCCGAACTATGCCTAACAATATAATCTGGAGTATTTTCCGAGTAGTGCTCTGTCCATTCATTCATTCAGACACTTTTTTGTCCATACTTAATAGTCCAAGTCATTCCATCGTTCTTATTACTATTGGTTTTCATGCGAACCTAATAAAGAATATTCATGAAAAGTAAAATACAACGAATTGAAGCATTTTTACGGGTTTAGACCGGGAGGGAGGGGTAAGAACCGACAAAAATATCTAGAAAATCCACATAAACTCATCATTTTAGCGCCATAATTAGTCATAAAAATTTATCATCCCCCAAGGAGACTCGGTTTACCCCCTCCGAGAACTTTTGACCGTGTGCATGTATGACAGACTGGAGGCAGCTTTTGAGGTCTAAAAAACAAAGCAGAGTGTAAACAAAGCTCTATAACGCCCGAACCGCTGGCACTTCGTTATGAACAAATTAGTTTCTGCGTTTTTATACGGAAAATCAGATCGTTTTTAATGATGTTTAGCTTTCACTCGATGCATGCATTAATATAGATAGATACGGTTATATTTTAAACCGTTTGACAAATTTAATTACATGCATGACGTTAATCATCTGAATAAAAATTGCTTATAAAACCGCCGACTGGAATACCCGCCATTTATCGGGCAAATTTTAAGCATAAAGCTTCGCTCAATTTCGTATAGCAATGAAAAATAATTGCGCTTGCTTCTCTCAATGATATAGTAAGGAAAGGTTATTAGCTTCCTACGTTGTCCTGGCTTTTTCTAGTTACTGACGTCCTTATTTAATAAGTAAATAACGACTAGGCACTGGTTTGGTTGCTCGATCCGAAGCTATTGAATTTAGATAGAGAAACGGCTTTTTTAGTTGTATTAAGTAGAAGAAATTTGTTCATTAATGGAGAAATGTGCACTTTTGGAACAATGGAACGTTTTAATATGTTTGAAAAAACTATTTGCCTTTGACAATTTTATAGATTCCGATTAGTAAGAATGAGTATGTCCATAATTTGTTATGGTATACAAAGTTTTTAGGATTATGCAGATAATTAGAGTGATCCTTCTCTTGTAATTGCAAAGCTTTTTGGGTTGAAGCGTTTCAATTTTGATGAACTTCTTGTGCGTATTTTATTCATAAAAATGCTAGTATATCTACCGGAGTTTTGCGCCAAGTTATGTTGCATGGAACCACCTCTGTACTAAAAGCATGTTTTTTACTTATACTCGACTAAATTACTGAATTCGCTGACTTTTCTGCCCAGATTTAGTATTTTGGGAGGAAAGTTTATGATGCACGTAAAGCTCAGTAGTGCATGTTTCTCTTGTGCAAGTACGCTTAATTATTCAACCAGAAGCTTGTACGATGCATACATGAAAATATTTCTACTCCTAGGCACGGTTTTTTTGTGTTTGACGAATGTACAAAGGCTTTCTTTGGACACGTAAAAAGATTTTTGGGAAGACGAACTGTTAAAAGGTCTGAAATTCGCAAAAATTTTCTGCGTTTAGCGCCGAAATAAGCAATGATCTGTTCTATATTCTTTATACTGTCAAAATTTGCTTAAAAAGGAAAACTATCAAAGCTACTGGCGCTTCGCGCCACTTTGAGAAATTTTTGTATTTGTTGTCGTGAGAAACAGCGAAATTGACTGAACTACACTACGAAATCTCGAAAAATCCTTTTTTACCACACATAAAACGCTACTATACCATATTAAAGCATCTTAATTTGCATATACAAAACGTGCAAAGACTTTTTGGGACCATCTTTTCACATATTACAAGAAAACACTGCTTTGGCGGAATACTGAAAATTTTTTAAAAAATGTTTCATATTTGAAAACCATTTTATTACTCTTATTTTCTATATTTTTGAAATATTTTTTTCTCCTCATTATAAACAATGGCGAGGGCATGCATTATGATTTACTGAATTTTTTTGTGTCAGTAATTAATTGTGTAAAGCGGTGTATAGTCTCATGCTAGACTGCTCGATTCGTCGGTGCTCTGTATTTATCTTGCGTCGAACTGTGTATAATTGAATCATTCAATCGATTCAAAATTAAATCATGTCGTATTTTCAGTCAAATTCTGACGCCAGATCTGATAGCTATCGGGTGGCGGTCAATTTGATAGTGAATAAGCCGCAGAAGACTGCTCCACCTGCGCCCCCAGCAATAAATTTACCGCCAGGGATCGAAGCCGGTCAGGGCGTTAAAACGGAGACCGTTCCGTTGGCCGACATGGCATCCAACAGTAATTTGACCGTCGCTCCCAAAAGCGACCCGAAGGCGTTCGTTAAGGAAAAAACGCCTCTGCTTCAGCCGGGCGGCACCGGCGGTTCGGAAACCGCGACGCCCAAGGGATCCAATATTTTCAAGTCGAAGGACAAAAAACATGTCGATGACTTGAAACAGGAGCTCACTATAGTAAGCTAGAGTTGCTATAATTATCATTCAGCTGACAATTATTAACAGCCATGCATGATCTTGACGGAGTTTTCACCCCCGCCTCCACCGGAAAAGTTTTCAATCCCTCGAAATTTTTCAGCCCCCCACCCGCCAGACTTTGCGATTTCCCGAAAGTTTCCAAAAAGTCGTAAAAAATCTGTTTCGAACGTTTTCAGCTATCTGTTTGCTCGTAAGTGTCCAAGTTTCGGCGCTTCGCGCTATAAACTTGTTTTTTAATTATATTTTATTCAATTTATTCGATTTTTTACATAAGTGAACCAACAAAGATGATTAGCTTGAAAAGATATTATAATAACATTGAAATAGATTAGTTTTTATTTTTTAGGACGAACATATGATACCAATCGAAGAACTTTACAGCAGATTGGACACAAATCCTGATACGGTGAGTTTGCATATACATTTTAATAAGCATATGATAGGTCAATTTTTAAGCAGTAGGCCTATTGCATAAAGAGCTCTTTCTGATTGCATGCCACGCGTGCACTGCATTCAGATACATATGTACAACGTTCTCATACAGGGTGGACCAAAAGAGGGTATGCTATGTTTTAATCATAACTGTTGCTGAATTCAAGGATATACAATGTTTTAATCATAACTATTGCTGCTTTTAACGTATTGCAAAACTGTAAACATTTTTTGAAAGCACAAATATTGAGCAATAAAACTGCAACGTTTCATTGAGTTACCGCTGTTATTTAGCTTTTGGTTTAAACTCTTGTGAATGTCATTTTTTAGCAAGTTACAACAAAAAGGTTAGTAATTAGGAGCACGGTTTTTTTGTATCCGGCAAAGATTTTTCGCTATGTACAAAGACTTTTCGGACCGTCTTTGTACACATTTACAAAGGTTTTTGGGAAGACAGAAACTAAAAAAGGTGCAAAAATTCCCAATAATTTTCAGCGCTTCGCGCTGAAATTAGTAATTGTCTGTCCTAGATATCTCTCTAATGACAGCATTTGCATTTAGAATGGAAACATGCCAAATTTTTCGGCGCTTTGCGCCGTTTTGAGGCAATTTTCAGTAAATTTTGGCGTCAGAAACCCAGAAATTAGCTGGAATATACTACCAAAGGTCGAAAAACCCTGTTGTACCACACTAAAGTCGCTGCTGTACCATATGATAGTACACAAAAATTTGCAAGTACAAAATGTACAAAGACTTTTGGGTCCATCTTTGTACGTGTACAGAGGGACCTTGTACAAAAATATACACTGATCAGGAGTGTTAATTAGTAAATCTCGCTTTAAACGTCAAAATAATATAGCCATTAAAGCGTCTCTACACTACTGCTTAATGTACTCCGTTTCAGGGTTGTCAGTTTAATGGTCCGTTTTACCTCAGTTTTATAAGTTTCTCACCATGTTGCACTTTAAATAAGTTTGTATTCAACAAAAAGTTGGGTTTACAAACATGCGTCGCACTAGATAAACTCTAGCAATCAGAGACCATTGGTTAAAGGTTTTGAAGCCAAGGAAACTTAAACTGAAAAAAGTTATAATGCGGAGTTTATGTACCCTTTTTAGGGATAATGTACAACTTTTTGTTTTAACTTTCCGAAAAAAGTCATGTTTACAAAAAAGTAAACGAAAAAAGTGAATAATAAAGGTGACTCAATGAAACTTTACGATTTTGTTGCCCTATATTTTTGCTATCAAAAAATGTTTACACTTTTGCAGTATGTCAAATGCGCAATAATGATGCTTAAAACATTGATTACCCTTTTTTGGGCCAGCCTGTATTTTAAAAACCTGTTGTTTTTATTATTTGCTCAATGAAAGTTTGTGTGTCGTGGAATCGTCGCTTGATGTCCTCCATTTCGAAGGATAGGCTAAAATTTTGGTGTCTGTTGGGTCAATTGATGTTATAGTATGTCTTTTAAATATAAGACGCGAAATTGCGGATTTTTCTGCTATAGTTTAGATCGAAATCCTGTGTAATCCGCTTTTTACGTATGTATTATCTCCTTGCGTTTTTAGGACCGGATAAATTAGATTCTTGGGAAAACTGATAGCTGTGTTTATGTTCTTCATTTATATAATGTTCCAGGGATTTACTTTTTTTGATAAAAATAAATAGTTATCAGTATTTTATTATTCGTGGTAAAACTAAATTGTTTTTATTCGCAAGCACGCTTTCAATTCAATATTCATTATCTAGCCTTGCGCTTTACGGGTATCTTCTTCGAGTGACTGACGCGTATTGAGAGACTTATAGCTTTTTACTTGATTAATTTTTTGTCGTTCCGCGTCGTCTTTTCTATATCTATTTTTGTTTAATAATGAATTATGCGCATGATAAGGTAATCACCTAGAGTTTAATAGCTTGAGATATTTGAGAGGTTTCAGAAATCGATAATAAATTTTCGACGCTCTGAATGGGTGTATTACGCTGAAAATCGGCAGTCTTATATAATTTTTTGTTCAAAGCCTCTAAAAAATATAGAGATTGACGTCCAGGAAATGTTTTAAACGACAAATGATTTAAGGAAAGTCCGGAGTGTTTGATATAAAAGTTATCTCTGGCGTATAATTTGGAAATTTTTAAAAAAATACTGAATCTCCGGATTATAAATCGGTGGATATCCGTAATTTTCGATGGAAAAACTGATAAACGGGACTGGCTTGTTGAAAAACTTGAAGAACTGAATAAAATCTGTTTACGTTAGTTAGTTCTGGATCTTAGGTAGAAACTGGATATTAGTTTGGGCAGTTATGGTCGAATTGTTTGAAGTTATTGAAAAAATTTCAGATTGAAAATTAGAAATTGGATTTTCTAATCAAGAAAGGACAGAAGAAAGGCTGATTATGCAATTCGACGAGTGTATAATATCAAAAAATTGGTACATTGGATTGGCCGAATCTGCTGCTTTAAACCTTCGGCCATTTATACTTTGAAAGGAATCAAGACACCTGATGGGATTAGTTTTAATTCAACCTTCAGGGTGGCTCAGAACGAAGTAGTTTAGAAACTTGTTCCGATTATAGGACAAGATGCGAAAATGCCATTTACTGTATTCTTTAGACTAGTCAATTTTCCATTAGAATTATAAGTTTCAACGGTGCTCCAGCGATTTTTGTTAGCATATTTTGTAAACAGTACGAAAAACTTTTGAAAATTGCTTGCTTCTTTCGTTCTGTGGATCAGAATCAAAATTTTATGTTCGATTTCGATGACACTTTGCCCAGATTCAGTAAAAAATCAAAAATTGCATGTCGAAAATGATATGCAATCCAATTTTGTTTTCGACCGACAGAATGAAAACAGCAAGCACTTTACAGCTAGTTTTTCGTATAATTCATCAAAAAGGTAATATTTGCGAATCTACTAACAAAAATCGCTTCAGTGGAGAAAAAATTATAAAATTTTAACCTGTAATTAAAAATTTATTATTCTATCAAATGTGAAAATCCGTGTTGCCGTATCTTTTCAGAATTAGAGATATAACAAAAAGTTCCGGCACCATTTTTTTGAGTCGAAGTAAGTTTTAATTTAATTTTTGTATTTTTGAAACAACAATATTTGTACAAGGTCACGGTCGGCGGGGGTGGGGGAGGGGTAAAATATCAGAAATTCAAAACAGTTCATTTAACGTTCACGATTTTTTGCTGTTTAAACGACCAAAATGGTCTGAATAGCCTATAAAACGTCCGCATTTTTAAAGCATTTTCGATCCATTTTGACTGCATTATATCACTTTTAACACTAAAAAACACAGAATAGATCGATTTTGGGCGCTTTTTGAGTAAATAGTATCACTGCTTTTGACCTCAAAAATGATGCAAAAAACGTTCCGTCAGCTCAAAATCGCCGGACATTACCTGTATGGCTGACCCTTCAGCGGGGGTATTACCCCCTTACTCCACTATGTGCCTGTATGAAAGAGTTTATTTAACGGATTCTTTTGAATTATTTGTTTTTTATTTATTTCTTTTATCTATTTATTTATTTAAAGGGTTTACAAGATGGTAAAGCTAGAGAATTGTTGGCCAGATTTGGACCAAACGCACTCACTCCGCCGGCTCGTACTCCCGAGTGGGTGAAATTTGCCAAAAATTTATTCGGTGGCTTCGCTATGCTGCTGTGGATCGGCGCAATATTGTGTTTTTTCGCTTATGGCGTCGACGTAGCTACTTCAGAAGACGCGTTGAACGACAATGTAAACAATGATAAATGACTCTGAATTGCATTCGGAAACTGAATTGTGACGAAGAATAAGACAAAATAAGGACTGGAAATGAATTCAAAAAATTGAATTTTGTTCAAAAAAAGGCCTGGAGCATGAAATCATTTCTAAATAGCAATCTGTAGTAGATTACTGAGAAGTTAACTTTTCCTACCTAACACTGTTAAAGAACAGTCTATTCGTTTTAGCTATATTTGGGCATTGTATTAGCGGCTGTGGTTATAATAACCGGTTGCTTCCAATATTATCAAGAGGCGAAAAGTTCGCGGATTATGGAATCGTTCAAAGACATGGTTCCGCATGTGAGGATTGTCTGATTGATTATTCTAAAGATTATTATTATTATTATTATTATTATTATTATTGTTATTATTATTATTATTAATTATTATTATTATTATTAATTAGTTGATTTGTATTTATATTTTAATTCTGTATGAACATGCTGTTAATGTATTCAATTTTTGTGTTTTTAAATTTAAAATTTTCAAATTTTGTACACAATCATTGTTTGTAATATCCTTAGTGTTTACCATCTTTTTTATTTTGTCACAGTATGCTTGTGCGTACCGTGATGGACAGAAGCGTACGTTAAGAACGGAAGATTTAGTGCCTGGTGATATAGTCGAAGTTAAAGGTGGTGATAGAGTACCAGCGGACCTCAGAATCATCTCTGCTCATGGATTTAAGGTGCTTTCATTCGAATTTGTTAAATTAAGGGAACTCACTTAAATTACTCGTACGGTTGAATTTTTTCAAATAAAGTGATTATGCTACGGATGAAGATAATATTGCGAAATTATAACGTCGGCAACATTTGCGTATTGCTAGTAAAACGAAGGAGTTGAGAGGCTGGGGCTCCGTTGTCTAAAAATTTGGCAAAAAAATTTATAAAAAATTGGGGTATTTAGCATAAATTTAAAAAAGTTTTAGGATAATAAATTTAACGAATGCTAGCGGTCTTTAAAGATATGGAAAGGTAGCCAGTCACTGATAAGGGTCGCCAATCGGCTGAGCCTTAATTTAAAATGGAAAAATTTGCAAATTTCGAAATTCGTATAATTTAGCATAGTTTATAACGTTTAGGTCGACAATTCGTCGTTAACGGGCGAATCAGAACCCCAGCTTCGCTCACCCGAATGTACGAGCGAAATAGCTCTGGAAACTAGAAATATCGCATTCTTTTCGACAAACGCCGTGGAAGGTCAGAATTCCTACTTTTAGTTCTTAATTTTTAATTTATTAAAAATGAATAATAACTTCTTGCTACACATATATGTATTCTGTCGTACTACTGCGGCCATGATCTTAGGGGGATTTCGAGAGCTTTAACCTTCCCTCCTCAAACAAATTCTTTCCCTCAGAAAAATTTCCACTCTCCCCCAGAATTTGCGATTTTTCAAAAGCATGCGAGAAATTTATGGAAAAGATCTTGTTTTAAGCGTTTTTAGCGATCTATTTGCTCAAAATTGTCAAATTTTTCGGATCTTCGGCGCTTCGCGCCTTATAATCGCTTTTCGATTACATTTTTTCAATTTATTGAAGTTTTTGATTTTTTCCAAATTTTTCCACTTTTTATGCTCTGGAAAGATATAACATCGTCAGAAACGTCAAAAAACGATGTTTTGACGCATATCTGCCATTTTGGGGCTCAAAAAAAGCACTTCGAAACTCCGCTACCCCCCCCCCTAGAATTTCTTGCTGTGCTTGTCTAGTGACGTCCATAACCTTTCACGCTTTTATATACTCCCCTCCACTTGCACTGCGCATGCGTTCTTAAGGATGCCCAAATTTTCAGGTAGCGCCAAAGGAGTAGTAATTTACACGGGCGACCGGACGGTGATGGGGCGCATCGCCCATTTAGCGTCGGGTCTCGAAACGGGCGAAACGCCCATAGCTCGGGAAATCACCCATTTTATTCATTTGATCACCGGCGTCGCCGTATTTTTGGGCCTTTCGTTTTTCATCGTCTCTCTGGCCATGAATTATGATTGGCTAGATGCGGTCATTTTCCTCATCGGGATCATCGTGGCCAATGTGCCCGAGGGTTTATTGGCAACCGTTACCGTACGATTATTTTTTCTCCATTTTTTAACGTGTTTCTATATTGCTGTTCATTTTTGTAAGGTCGTTTCGAAAATTAAAGCGACCGTTTAGGCCGCTTGGATAACCCCAGGACCATGCCACATTTGGACGGTGGGGGGAGGGGGCGAAACCAGGAGTTTAGAGCGCCAAAAATAGTCAAAAGTAGTATTTTTGGCCTTTTCGACGATGCTACTTCTTTTCGGAGCATATGAGAGCATCGGAAAATGTGAAAAAAATCGAGTAAATTTAACGAAATGTTGCCAATTAATGAGTATTGGCGCGAAGCGCCGAAAATTTGACACTTTTGAGGCAAAAAATCGCAAAAAACCTTTAAAGCAGCACCTTTTCTACGATTTTTTAAAAAATCCAAATTTCCGGGGATTCAAAGCCCAATCCCCTAAGATCGTGTATACAGGCACTGATCATAACTTGGTAGTGTTCGGTCGACCTTTTACGTTAAATGAACTTTCGCCGTATGTTTCTTGCTGAAAAATAATTCGTTCTGAAAAAGTTGAGAACTGCCCGTGAACGAGAAAACTCAATGAAGACGTGGGGGGGAATTTAAAAATTTCCGGAAAAGGCGAAAATGATGTATTAAACCGTGTTTACACTTTGTACAGTTTTTATGGTTTTTGCAAATGAGATTATAGGCTCAGGTGGGCGGCACTTAAGTTCTGGGGGTGCAAGATTTTTTCAAAGGTCAAAAAGTGGCCTCAAAAATTGTGATATGGCGAACGAACGCCATTTTTCAACGTTTCTCATCGAGCGCTACCCATTGGCATGAAAAAATTGCGGAAAAGAAAAAAAATTTCAAAAATTGAATTCTGGGGGTATTTTGGTTTCTGGGTGTGGGTGTGAATATTATGTTTCTAATGTGTCCGCAAAGGGGTCAACAAGTCTCTTTTTTGATTAAATTTATTGATGCGGAATCGTACAGTTAACACTAAGTCAAAATTTTATCAAGTGGGAGTAAGGTATGGCGAAAATTGCAAAGATATCGTTTGCGAATCAAGTGATACAATATGCCTAATTATCACGTAAATATAAGTAATCTTTCGTTAACAATTGTATCATTTAAAGCGACGCTAAAATAAAATATAACAAAATTTCATCGTGTGATATTCTAATGTTTGATTCACTAAATGGTCAAGTATCATTGGGATTCATTCGAAATTGACACTTTTATCAGAAGTCGAAATAAGAATACCTAATCGGTGCACCCTAAATTTCTGGAATTCTGTAGATTTTCTAAAATCTCTGATTCTATAAGAATAAAACGCCCCTGCACATACATGCACAGCATGGGAATTCTGGGGGGGGTGAAAACCTGAAGTGCCTTTTTGGGCCCAAAAATCGCCGGTACGCGTTAAAAAACATCGTTTTTTTTGCGTTTCTGACGATACTCTATCCTTCTAGAGCATAAAATAATGAAAAAAATTTAGAAAAGAGTCGAATAAATTGACCAATATATCGCTTAAAACATGAATATATGGCGCGAAGCGCCGAAAATTTGGCGATTTTGAGCAAATAGATAGCCGAAAACCCTTAAAAAGACACTTTTTCTACCAATTTTCAGTTAAGTTCAGGAAACTTTTCAAAAATCGCCAATTCTGGGGAGGGGGAAAAATTTTTTGCGGGGCTGAAAACTGATTCTGCGGGGGTGAAACCCCCCCAAACCCCCCAAGATCATGTATGCCCCTGCACACATATACGGGATCGCGAATAAGGTGTAAGGTTTAATAAATTTAGTTTTAATTATTTTTTCTTCGCCCCTCTTATCATACATGTTCTTGGACTGGATTTCGGGGGTTTCGAACAGACGTGCACGATGGTCGGAATTGCAATAAATTTGAAATTTCCCGGGAAACTAAGACAAATTGAAAGTTATAAATTTGATGAAAATCAGAAAAAAATGTGCAAGAGTGTTTGAAAATAATCCGAAACTGAGAATGAAACTAACTTTTACACTATGTTAGCTATTATACCAGTTTTTAAGGCAATTTTGACTTAAAAAAGTTAAACCCCTTCTCCACTGAAATGGCTGCTGAGTCCAAATGACTTGTAAGCTATTAGGGATGTGCCGATACCGCTTTTTTGAAAATGACCGATTCCGATTCGATTCCGATTCTTTAAATCTCAGAAAAGCCGGTTCCGATCCCGATGCCGATTCTGCAAATCTCAAGACAGCCGATTCCGATTCGATTTCGATTCCAAAATAACAGGAATCGGCCGATTCCGATTCGATTTCGATTCCAAAATAACAGGAATCGGCCGATTCCGATTCCGGTTCCGATTCTTGCGACAAACATGTTAAATATATAGGTAGCTAATCAGTGTTTTTTGGTACTAAGTCCGTTTGTACACGTACAAAGATGGTCCCCAAAAGTCTTTGTACATTTTGTACATGCAAATTTTTGTGTGCTATAATATAGTACAGTAGCGATTTTAGTGCGGTAAAACAAAGTTTTCGATCTTTGGTAGTGTATTTATCTAATTTCTGGGTTTCGGGCGACAAAAGTTACTGAAAATTGTCTCGAAACGGCGCGAAGCACCGAAAAATTGACATTTTTCCATTCTAAATGCAAATTCTGCCATTTTAAAGATATGTAGGACTAACAATTACTCATTTCAGCGCGAAGCGCTAAAAATTTTTGCGGATTCTGCACCTTTTTACAGTTTTTGTCTTCCCAACAATCTTTGTAAATTTTGTACACATAAATTTTTGGGTACTACTAAATGGTACAGTAGCGATTTTAGTGTGAAAAAAACAGAGTTGTTCGACTTTTGTTAGTGTGTTTTAGCTCATTTCTAGGTCTCTAAGGGCAAAAATCACTAAGAATCGTCTTAAAACGGCGCGAAGCGCGGAAAAGTTGACATTCTACCTTTTGAAATGCAGTTTCTGCCACTCTAAAGATATATAGAACACACAATTACTCATTTCGGCGCGAAGCGCCGAAAATTTTTTCGAATTTAAGACATTTTTTGCAATTTTTGTCTTCCCATAAATCTTTGTGCATGCATAAAGACGGACCCGAAAAGTCTTTGTACATCGGGAAAAATCTTTGCCGAGTACAAAAAACTGTGTTTCCAGGTCGCCAGAAAAAGTCGCCGGAAAAATTCAAGAAATTATGGTCACTGATGGCCAAAAATCATTACATTGCATATCCATTGTTTATCTCGCGAAATATTTTTGGCCCATTGGTGTGCGGCCGCCCCACCTCCCCGCCCCCTTAAACCCGCCCCTGGTGGGAAGAGAAGCGATCAACCTACCTGCTAATGTCGACTTTAGCAAGAAAATATTTGGCAGCCCCAGCTAAGAGCGTCCTATCGGAGCAATTGTTTAGTGGCGCTAGAATAATACACGATCCGCTGAGAAATAGATTACAAGGCAAAAAGGCTGAAAAACTATTATTTCTAAAATATAATCTGCCCCAAATTAAATTTCAGTATTAGACATTAGTATGCATATGACGTTCAGATGAATAAAAACGACCAGTACCCGCACGATCTGTTTTTGGTCATAAATGTGGCGTAGCATTGGGTTACCAGTACTTTACTATAAGGGAAAAATTGCTTATTTTTACGTTTTAAAGCATAAACTTGTGTTTCCCTGTTTTAATTCTGCTATAATTAAAATAAAAAGGAATCGAATCGATAATTGGATCATTTTTAGCCGATTCCGATACGATTCCGATTCTTAAAAACCCAGGAATACCGATTCCGATTCCGATGCCGATTCTCCAAGATTTATTATCGCCGATTCCGATTCCGATTCGATCCCACAAAAAATGACCGATTCCAACCGATTCCGATTCCGATTAATCGGAACATCCCTATAAGCTATGTTCAAAAAAGCTTAAAAAATATACTCCGTTTAATGTTTTGGTTTATCGGCCCCCATTTCCGATTCACTTCTTCCTCCTTGTCCAATTTTCGGGCCAAAATTTTTGCTCCCAATATTTTTGGATGTTTTTTGTCACTTTTGAGCAAAACTTTCAAATACATTCAATTTCTTATTTCTCTTGCCAATATCTAAATTTCCACAAATTCTTTGATTTTTTTCTCCTAAATTTCTGAATTTTAACAATTTTTCTCGCCCAGGTCTGTTTAACTCTGACCGCCAAGCGAATGGCGAGCAAGAATTGTTTGGTAAAACATTTGGAAGCCGTGGAAACGCTCGGCTCGACGTCGACGATTTGTTCGGACAAAACGGGAACTTTGACCCAAAATCGCATGACCGTCGCCCACATGTGGTACGACGATCAGATTGTCGAGGCCGACACGTCCGAGGACCAGCGTCGGGGCCGCTATGACGTCAGCAATCGTTCGTTCATGGCTTTGGCCCGGGTCGCCGCCTTGTGCAACAGGGCCGAATTCAAATTCGGGCAGGTGAAAAAATTTGTGACAAAAAAATTTTGGCCCGGGTCGCCTTGTGCAACAGGGCCAAATTCAAATTCGGGCAGGCGAAAAAAATTTTGCCAAAAAAATTTCGGCCCTGGTCGCCGCCTTGTGCAACAGGGCCGAATTCAAATTCGGGCAGGTGAAAAAATTTTTGACATGAAAATTTTGGCCCGGGTCGCCGCCTTGTGCAACAGGGCCGAATTCAAATTCGGGCAGGTGAAAAAATTTTGACAAAAAAATTTTGGCCCGGGTCGCCGCCTTGTGCAACAGGGCCGAATTCAAATTCGGGCAGGTGAAAAAAATGTTGATGAAAAATTTTGGCCCGGGTCGTCGCCTTGTGCAACAGGACCGAATTTGAATTCGAGTAGGTGAAAAAAATTTGATAAAAAATTTTTGGCCCGGTTCGCCGCCTTGTGCAAGTGGGTAGCCGAATTAAAGTTTGGGCCGGCAAAAAATTCTAAAAATAAAAACATAAAAATTAGATCGCTAATGTATTAAAATAAGATGTGTAAATAGCGGATCTTGTTAATGTTTTTGCAGAGGGTGGTTTTATCAGAGGGTGGTTACCGGTTGTGATTATAAAAATAGTACAGTAATATACGTTTATGATGATTTAAGCAATTTATGAGAAATCGAACTAAACCCTTTTTAATCAAGCGAATTAGTGCAATAATTTGAAGGAAAATTCGCGTACGTTTTTTCTTGCAGGTGTGGGCCCAAATTATTGTCAAATTTTCAATTCAATTATTTTCCCTTCCCCAATTTTTGGGACGAAGTGAGTATTCCTGTTGTCATCTTTTGTGCTTTCTGTCATTTTGATAGAAATTTTTGGAGCCGGGTCACATTCAAACGTGAATATTTCAGTTTTTGACGAAATATTAGAAAAAAGATCTAATAAAAGCGGAAAACTAAATTTTTCAAAATTTTGAGCCGAGGCCAAAAATTCCGAATTTTCGGCAAATCTGACTGGGGTCTCCTATTTCTTTCTTGTTTTTTACTGCGGCGTTCATCGTTATGCTACCCGTTCAGTTTTAAGAGGTTTTCAAAGTTTATTGAAAGTTTAAAATTTTTGAAAAATTTAAAAAAATTTCAAAAATTTCTCTTCAGGAAAGTTTGCCCGTTCTTAAGCGAGATTGTACGGGCGACGCCAGCGAATCGGCTTTGATTAAATTCGTCGAGTTGGCCGTCGGCGATTTAAGCGGTTGGCGAGTACGCAACAGAAAAGTTTGCGAAATCCCGTTCAATTCGACCAATAAATATCAGGTATTTTCCGATTATCTTACAAATTCGGTAATCTAATTAAGACACCACCATATGCACCGTAGGTGGGCGGCGCCAAAATTCTGGGGGGGGTAAGCAAGATTTTTCAAAGGTCAAAAAAGGCCTTTAAAATTGTGGTAGGGCGAAAAAACACCATTTTTCAACGTTTCTCATCGAGCACTATCCATTGGCATCAAAAAATGCGAAAAAACGAAAAAAATTTCAAAAATTGAATTCTGGGGGGTATTCGGGCTTCTGGGGGGGGGGGTTTGGTTTCTCGGGGGGGCATACCCCTCAACCCCCACTACGCTCAGGTATGATATGCACTCGTACATTCGAATATGCAAAATTTGGCGATAGCCAAAATTTAGGGCTGTTCTTGATTTTTTTGGCAATTGTACGGCCGGCCCACGCTTCAAATTGGCTTTCACGGAATTATCAATTTTGAGTTGGCATTATTTTAGCCCAAGTTCTTTATCAACGTTATTGAATCTCGCTTGGGCATTGAAGTTTTTGTACTGTTCGTACCCAATGCTTTTTTTGCCAAAAAGTAGGCTGGTTAAAGTTACGGGGTGGGCCAAAAATAGGCTATCACCCTAATTTTTCGGGTCATAACTTTGGCTAATATGAACGCAAGAGTTTGTGGCCAGTCGTATTGGATAGAAAAATATGTTCCGGTTCGAACGGCGTAGAAAAATTTGGCCCATTGTTAAAGGTTCGTGCAATACGGCGATCTGTTTACACCCCGCCACATCCTGGCTTAAACGCCGAAAGCTCATTCTGTTCTATCGTCAATTTATATACTCACTTTGACGATATCTTGCATTTTTGGTATCTAAAAATACCGGGCTTTACACAACGTTTTTCTAAATTCATTAATTTTTTTAACAGGTTGTGTAAACTAGTCTGGAGTTTTCACAACGTGCTAATAATCTCTCCGACTGAAGGTATTGTCAAAAAGGATTAAGTTAGATACTCTGTAATGCGATACAATGCAGGAACTATAGCCTGTTCCATTCCAAACGGCCCGTTTTCGTTAAATTCTTATTACTGTATTAATTTTTAACTACACAAATGGCTTCTCAAATTATGCATGCCCTCGTAGCAGTTGGTTGCTTTGAAGTCTGCTCATCGATGTTTAATGTGATTTGCTTAACAAGCGGCACATCTAAGACTACCGCATCAACCTAAACCGTAAAATATGGGTCTACGATGTTTCGGCGCCGCCGTTTGGCGCCAGCAACTTATAAATTATTCTAATTGAATCACTTTTGGAGCAATTTTAAAATAAATTATCTACAGGTTCTACAAACTACAAAATACCATATTGTTATTTTCGATTCGATGAGTATTCATTTGTGTACGACTGAAAAACTGTAGAAAATCCAGTGGATTTTTGTTATGTTATGCATTTAAATGCATTCAGTTATCTCACTAAATTAAAAGATATCCTAAAAGTAATTTATACCATCACGTAGAGAATGGAATGGGCTTTCAAAATCTGTATTACACTCTAATCATAAATGAAATATAAATAATTAATAATATTACAAAGAGTGTGGCGCCAACACGGCGGCGCTAAAACATCCACCGGTAAAATATTGTGCTACGGTAACACGCCGCAGAGCGAAAATGAGCTGCTTGGAACGGTACAGACTATAGCGAGTTCGAGCAATGTCAAAGTATATAGTAAAGAAACCATCGCAGCGCATCGAAGGCTCAGCTGGCTAAAATTTTTTTAAAATAATATTTCGAGCAATGGTATTTGTTTCTATCTAATGGAACAAATTTAGAAATTCTTCGCCCATATTAGCCCAAATTGTGAAGCAACAATGACCTGTATAGCCTTTTTGGGCCGCACTATGTAACGAAAAAATAATTCAATCGAAAAAGATGGAAAATTCGCGAAAAATACAAAGAAATATATAAAAATTGGTTCGCGAAGGGGTTAAAAATAGAAAATACGTTCGCATTTTTTAAACCTATTTTTAGATTTTTTTTAAATAAAATCTAATAGGTTTCAATACACGAGAATGAAACGTACGGCCTAGACTCGAAAAATCCCTACATCCTCGTCATGAAAGGGGCCCCCGAACGAGTTTTCGATCGTTGCAAAACGATCGATATCGATGGCAAAGAAGAATTGATCGATGATAGCAAAAAACTTGCATTCGAAAAGGCGTATTTGGAACTCGGAGGCCTCGGAGAACGCGTCTTGGGTAAGATTTTAGGCTTCATTTGCCTTTTCAAAGCTTCGATATTGTGTTTTTGACGGCGGAAATGACTAAATTTTTGGGCAACGTATATTGAAATGAAAAAGGCCGCGAATTCTACTGGAAAACGGTAGAAAATTCCAAATTTTCATTGATAATCTTTTGTGCATATTTTTAGTACTAAGAAACCCGAAAATTGGCTAAAATAGTCACTCCGCTAGTTAAAGGTCGAAAAACTCGCTTTTAAGTCAACGCGTTTCTGTACTAGATACAGTATACTAACATCTACTACGAACAAAATGCACAAAGATCTTCAGGGACTGTATATTTTTTAAACAGCAAATGATCAGAGGCGTTTTCACCCCACCCGCAGAATTCGCGATTTTTCGAAAAATTCAAAAAATTCCGTAGTAAATGTGTTGTTTTAAGCGTTTTTGACTATCTGTTTGCTTAAAAGTGTCGAATTTTCGGCGCTTCGAGCCATAGACTCATTTTTTTAAATTTTTTTCTCAAAATCATTTTAATTTTTTTCGAAATTTTTATCTTTAATGCTCTCGAAAGATAAAGCGTCGTCAGAAACGCTGAAAAACGATGACCTCAACGCGTATCTGCCATTTTTGAGCCCAAAGGGCACTCTAAAATTTCACCCCCTTCACTTAGAATTTCCGTGCTGTGCATGTCTGGCTGGGACCATACGTGGGCAGCGCCAAAAATTCTGGGGGTGCAAGATTTTTCAAAGGTCAAAAAATGGCCTTAAAAATGGTGGTATGGCGAAAAAAGACGATTTTTCAACGTTTCTCATCGAGCACTATCCATTGGCATCGAAAAATTGCAAAAAAACAGAAAAAAAATCGAAAATTGAATTCTGGGGATGCATATATATACCCTCCCCAAACCCCCCAGGCCCAGGTGTGGCTGGGACCTTATAAAGAATAAGCCGTGCCTCTCCAAATTTTGATCTGTTAATCATAAACCGTAAAATGTATGTTTTGTACGAAATTTCAGTAATTGACAGGTTTTTGCGATTACGAACTGCCGAGCGATCAATTTCCCAAGGGCTTTCAATTCACGGCCGAAGAGGAGCCTAATTTTCCGCTCACTGGCTTCAGGTTTGTGGGTCTAATTTCCATGATTGATCCACCCCGCGCGGCCGTTCCCGACGCCGTGGCTAAATGTCGATCGGCTGGAATTCAGGTACTATTTGAAATAAATACCAATTTTGTTACAATTTATCGGCTTTTTTCTTGTTTTTTAAATTTTTTCCGATTTTCCGGTTTTTTCTTGTTTTTTTTATTTTTTCCGATTTTTTTATTTCCCGAGATTTTTCGGCTAGTCCTCTTTCGATTGGGTATCGTCGTTTGCGTACTCGTAAGGGCATACACCGATAGGCGTGATGATTGCCTGCAAATTTGAGGCGAAAATATGGCTGTTCTGCGGCCCTGATATATAAAGACGTTTAGCTATTTTTCCCTGGCTACTTTTTCATAAAATTATCAAAAATGGCTCTTCATTTAAACCATCGGTTTTAGCAGGCACGTAGCTTGGCCCTCCTATTTTGGGGGGACCAACACCAATTTTGAGGGGTCCACGCCAAAAATAGCACAAAATAAGGTGTAAAAGTACTATTTTTCCGGTTTTTTTCTGAATTTTGGGGGGGGGGGGTCGGACCCCCCAGTCCCGCCCACAGCTACGTGCCTGGTTTTTAGCTCTAGAGCTTCGCATTTCAGCTCGCGGTGCAATCGGGATCGTTGCATTCCTTCAGCAATTTTCTTCATTTTTTCTCCATAATTTTACGTTTTTCACTTTTTCCATCATTTTTTAGCATTCTGCTGAATCTTCCGATCGCCTCAATTCGTCGGTTTCAATTCAGCCTTTTTTAACAGTTTTATTACACTCGAATGATAAAATAATGACATTTCGGGATTTTTCTCGCATATATCTTCGCGTCACATCGTTGCGAACATTTTCGGCATTTTTCGGTCAATACATATTTTATTAATTACTGAAGATATTAAGTATAAGGAATAAATTCTGAATTATATTGGCGTGTTATAATCACACGGGGCGTAGGGGTTGGGGGGTAAGCAACCCTCCAGAAGGCCGAACACCTCCTTCCCTCAGAGACCCAAATACCCCCCCAGAATTCAATTTTTGAAATTTTTTTTGTTTTTTTCGCAATTTTTTGATGTCAATGGATGGTGCTTGATGAGAAACGTTCAAAAATGGTGTTTTTCGCCATACCACCATTTTTTTGACCTTTGAAAAATCTTGCGGCCCCAAAATTCCGGTGCTGCCCACCTATGGTTATAATGATAGGTGGGCGGCACCAAAGTTCTGGGGGTGCAAGATTTTTTAAACGTTTCTCATCGAGCACTATCCATTGGCATCAAAAAATTGCAACAAGAAAAAAAAAATTTCAAAAATGGAATTCTTCTGGAAGTATTTTAGTTTCTGTAGGGGATATTTGTTTTGAGGGAGTATTTTAATTTTTTGGGTGCATATCCCAAACCCCTCCCACGCCCAGTTATGGTTATAATAAGTTATTGCGTTTTTAGCATATTTTTATTGTTTTATTCGTAAACAGGTTATTATGGTCACTGGCGATCATCCAATCACAGCTCAGGCAATCGCTAAAAGTGTCGGTATTATTAGCGAAGGCAGCGAAACAGTCGAAGAGATAGCAATGAAGCGAAATGTTCCCGTAACGGAAGTTGATCAAAAGTTAGATAACAACTTTTCTTTGAAAAAGTTTTGAATAAAAAAAATTTTGTATATAAAAAGAAACGGCGAAAGGGGATGTTTCGCCGGGAATATATTTCACGACGAGAAGTTTTGTTTTGTCGGGCGTTTTATTTAAAAAATTTGATAAATTTCCATAAATGAACATGTTTTCGAATTACCCCGTTTATTCCCTTTTGCCGATAAATTTGCGTAAATTAACAATTTTTTCGAATTTTCCAGGTTTTTTGTCTTCCGCTGATGCATTTGCGTAAATTATTTTTTTTGTAATTTCTCCCTTTTCCTCTCTTTTTGCTGATAAATTTGCGTTGATAATTTTTTTGATTTTCACGTTTTTTCTTTCTTTTGCTTATAAATTTGCGTAAATTGTTAATTTTTGATTTTTCGAATTTTCCCGTTTGTTTTGTCTTCCGCTGATACATTTGCGAAAATTGTTTTTTTAATTTTCTCATTTTTTCTCTTTTGCTGATCAATTTCCGTAAATAATTTTTTTTTAATTTTCCCTTTTTTCCTCTCTTTTGCTGTATATATATATATATATATATATATATATATATATATATATATATATATATATATATATATATATATATATATATATATATATATATATATATATATATATATATATATATATATATATATATATACACTCACACTAGGTGGCCCAAAAAAAGGCTACATTCCGATTTGACAGGTCATAACTTCGACTCATGTGAACTTCAAAGCTTGAAACTGGCTGCATTCGATAGATAAAAGTCTCTTCTTTTCACATGTGTGAAAAATTTTAGTCAAGTCCCAGTGCTCCGGGCGCTAAGGCAATTTGTTTACACTCTACTTTAATATTGTTTAAACTCCGATAGCGTCATTGGTCCTGCCATCAATTTGCACCCTCTTTGACGATATCCTGAAGCTTTTGCACTCGGTAGGACGCGCATTTATTCTGGAGATTTAAAAATGTGCTTATTAATTTTGTGACAGGATATATTGTAAAAATGTCAAAAAAGGATACCAACATACACAGTAATGTAATACAATGCGGAAACCATAGGGTTTATACCAGTGGCGGATCTAGGATTTTTCTAAGGGGGCGGTATCCCAACGTTTCCAAAAACAGTCAAAAATAGGTCCAAAAATTTTAGTGAAACAGAAAAGGTGGGGAGGTTTCTGCGTACCCGATGGAAAGGCTCTAATTAGATATCTATCCGTCTGCTTGCTCACAGTTAAATGTGATTTCACACGATAATAATTCAATTTTATTAATTCAATTAACTATTTATTTAATTTAATTATTAGATTAGATTAATTAATTAATTAATTTAATTAATTTAATTGACAATTTACGAGTAAAAAGGGGAAGAACGATAGTCTCTCAATTTAATAAAATAAGTAAGATCTAGAATGAGAAGAGGAAGAACCAAAACGAGGGAAGTATCGGCCTGTAGTGTTGGTAAAGTGGGAACGACGGAGTGGGAACGGTAAATAAGCAATGCGCCAACAACAAACTACATTTTCCGAGCAACCCGAAACTCGACGATCGAAAAGAACCGAAAGACGCTTGTGCAGCGAACTTTTATAATAGCGATTTTCGGGGGTTGGACTAACGGAAAATATCGAAAACGCGTGTTGTTAGCGTTTCAAATAACTTTGGGGGCTGGGCCAGCGGAAATCCATAACGGACTCAATATGTTTTAGATAGCCGGAATATAGAAATACTACGGTTTTGAGTGCACTGCGGAAGTTAAACGTGCGGTTCGAAGGTTGGGCTAACGAAAAGCATCAAAAACATGTTGCGTGCATTTCAATTAGCTTGAGAGTAGAGATGTGGTTTAGAGCATACTGTAGCGCCTAGAAGTTCTCACGACCGAAAATGGACGTGGCGGCGAGTTGGCGGGCCTAGCTACTAGAAATGCGATTTTATCTGAATGCATTTTCGCTTATCTGTGAGAGAGAGCAGCATTTTTGCGATACTGAGGCTTACGTACTTTCTACAGAGGTTGAGTATTTCGGAGAACAAATATGGACGAAATGATGGTAACGTCCCAACATGGCCACCGATCCCAACACGGCCACCGTCAACATGGCCACCGTCTTCCACGCCCCAACACGGCCACCGTCCCAACATGGCCACCGTCCCAACACGGCCACCGTCCCAACACGGCCACCGTCCCAACACGGCCACCGTCCCAACATGACCACCGTCCAAATATGGCCACCGTCTTAACAAAGCCACTGTCTCAACAAGGCCACCACCACACGTGGGCGTGGGGGTTTGGGGGTATGCACCCCCAGGAATTCGAATACCCCCCAGATACCAAAATAACCCGCAGAATTCAATTTTTGGAAATTGTTTTGCTTTTTTGCGATTTTTTTATGCCACTGGATAGTGCTCGATGAGAAACGTTGAAAAATGGTGTTCTCTTCGCCATACCACCATTTTTAAGACCATTTTTTGATCTTTGAAAAAATTTGCACCCACCCCTTCCCCAGAATTTTGGTGCTGAATGTTTCCGATGCGCCCAACATGTACAGCCCGACACAGTGCAGAACAATGCTTCGTTGCATGCAAAATTCTTTATGCATGTAAAAAACTATCCATGCCTAATTACCTTCCTGTAATTAACTATCAATACCTACTTAACTGATTAAAATACAGTGATAGAGGCCTTGTTGAGACAGTGGCTTTGTTGGGACGGTGGCCGTGTTGGGACGGTGGTCGTGTTTGGACGGTGGCCATGTTGGGAATTTCGGTGGCCGTGTTGGGACGGTGGCCGTGTTGGGACTGGTGGCCATGTTAGGACACAATCGAAATGATTGACGTTTCGAACCAAAAATACGATTTTGAATATTTTCACCGGTGTTTATGGAAATAGGGAATAAGCCAAGGTGGTCAAATGGCGTCGAGTTTTTTTATGTAGAAGGCTGAGATCGGAATAAGCAATGAGATCCGAAATAGCGTATGTTATACAATAACGTTGGAAATAATAGCGAAGAGAATAAAGTTGAATTTTGAGATATAGTTTAATCAAGTAATTAAAACGGCATTACAATTTGCCTTTGACGCGCGAAATGGCGTTTTTTCGGTGTTTCACATTGTATACTTCTTCTGACGCAATATTTTTTCAGAAATTTTTAAAATTTTCCACAATTTTGTGTGAAAAAATCATTAAATTTCATTGACTTTTACAAAAATCTGGCGCGTAGCGCTGGAAAATTTGTAAAATTAAAGCGGATAGACGTCTAGAAGCATGATTTACTGCTTGATTTCCTGTTTTTATAGCATTTGATGCGAAACATCGATATTTCCAATTTAAAATAGAAGAAATCCATGCAAAAATAGAACAGAAAATGGCTTCCAGGTCGCCGGGAAAGTTAATAAATGTCATTAATATATATCATTTGGCGCTCGCCGGAAAAATTTGAGAAATTATAGTCACTGTCGGCCAAAAATCATTGCAAATTGCATATTCATTATTTATCTCGCCAAATATTTTTGGCCAATGGGGGGCGGCCGCCCTCCCTCCTTAAATCCGCGTCTGGTTTATACAGTGAGGTGTAAACAAAGTGCCGTATTGCAGGTACCGCTAGAAGCTGGCCAAAATTTTTAACGTTGATCAAATAAAGACATGTTCACCTATCTAATGCAGCTGGTCTTAAAATTTTATTTCAAGATCAGCCGATGTTATGACGTTTAAAAATGTAGCCTTTTTTATGGGCCACCAATGGCGGGACGTTTTGTTTTGTTGGGCGCTCTATTGAAATGTTTTTTATAAATTAGCATAAGTTGATCATTTTTTCGAATTCTCCCAATTGATTCCAAAATTTTCTGATTTTTTTCAAAATTTTCGTAATTTTTTCTAAAATTTTCCTTATTTTTTTCAAAATTTTATCAATTTTTTTCCAAAATTTTCCGTATTTTTTCGAAAATTTTCCTAATTATTCCAAAATTTTCCTGATTTTTTCCAAAATTTTCCTAATTTTTCCCGAAATTTTCCTAGTTTTTCCGATATTTTCCCAATTTTTCTCCAAAATTTTTCGTTTTTTCCATCTCCCCAGAGACGCGACCGCGTGCGTGATCCACGGCGCCCAATTGCGCGAAATGTCGCCCGAGGAATTAGACGAAGTGCTGTTGCTCCACCACGAGATCGTTTTCGCGCGGACGTCGCCGCAGCAGAAATTGCTGATCGTTGAGGGGTGCCAGCGGCGCGGTTCGATCGTCGCCGTGACCGGCGACGGCGTCAACGATTCGCCGGCGCTCAAAAAGGCCGACATCGGCGTCGCGATGGGAATCGCCGGCAGCGACGTCAGCAAGCAGGCCGCCGACATGATTTTGCTCGACGACAATTTCGCGTCGATCGTCACGGGCGTCGAAGAGGGTACGGCGGTCCTGTTAAACCCGTAATTTGATGTTTCGCAAAAAGCGGAGCGTCTAATCTAATTCCTTCGTTAAACCCGTAATGTGATGTTTCGCAAAAAATGGTGCCTTTCATCTATTTTCCCCACTAATCCCTTGATTTTATGCAACGCTAAAAATTGAATGCCTAATATATTTTCTCCTTTAATTTGCTAATTTAGCGTTTAGCAAAAAAATGAATTGTTTAATCTAAATTTCTTCGTTAACCCGTAATTTAGTGTTTCCTAGCGAATGGAACATAATCTATTTTCTCCGTTTTTTCGTGCATCGGGTGTCTAAATTGTCTTAGCGCTTTGCACTAAGTAAACGATTGCTTAGTTTTGTTTAGTTTTTAATTTTTTGAATTTCTTTTTAATTTTTAATTTTTTCGGTTTTGTTTAGCCAGCTCGGAGAAATAAAAAACTGTAGTTTATCTTACGAAACCTTGCGCGTGGAGCGCAATTTTCGAAGTCGATGTAAACCGATAAAAATATGGTTTAAACTGAAGCAACAATGGCGATACCGTGCGTAGAAATTGATAAGCATGTGGAGTTCTGTTACGCAGAATTTTATTACTGTAGGCTACCTCGAAATTACTTTTGTAGCTACTCGCTTGAACGCTGAATATTGATTACCTCGCAAAAATGTTCGCGAAATAAACTTTAGTTTATAACACGGTTTTTTGCATTCGGCAAAGATTTTTTTGGTATACGAAGAAGACTTTCCGGGACCGTCTTTGTGCATGTACAAAGATTGTAGGGGTATCAAAAACTGTAAAAAGGTGCAAAACTGTACCACATATCGTTATAAATGGTAGAATTTGCATTTTGAGAGGAAAAATATCAAATTTTTTTAGGCTATTTTTTACATTTTTTACCGTCAGCAACCCAAAAATTGGCTAAAATGCACTACAAAATGCCGGAAAATCCCATTTTACCACACCGAAAGCGCTAGCTACTGTACCATATTATAGTAAGCGAAAATTTGCGTGTACAAAATGTACTAAGAGTTTTGGGTACCATCTTTGCGCGTGCATAAAAGGCGCCTTGTACAAAAAAACACTGGTTTAAAGGTGTGTAGGATGATTTTGAAGCTTAGATTTGTTAATCGTGTCGAATTAAGCCCATACCTGGGTTTGGGAGTATGCATCCCTAGAAACCAAAATATCCCTTAGAATTCGATTTTTGAATTTTTTTTTGTTTTTTTCGCAATTTTTTGATGCCAATGGATAGTGCTCGATGAGAAACGTTGAAAAATGGTGTTTTTTAGCTATACCACCATTTTTAAGGCCATTTTTTGACCTTTGAAAAAATCTTGCACCCCCCCCCCCGGAACTTTGGTGCCGCCCACCTATGATTGAGCCCCTTTCTATTTAGGGCGCTTAATTTTCGATAATTTGAAAAAATCCATCGCTTATACATTGACGTCGAACATACCAGAAATCAGTCCATTTCTTATGTTCATTCTGCTCGGCATACCGTTGCCTCTGGGCACCGTCACAATTCTATGCATTGATCTGGGGACCGACTTGGTAAGCATTTACGCTAAACAGTACGATGGTCAGAAAAATACGAATCGATCCCTTATTATTTTTGCATAGTTTTTGCGAAATTTCGTTTTTTAGTGTTTTCAATATTTTAACCAAAAAGGAACGTAATCCTCAAGCCATGGTGGCCACTCACCCGGGAATCCGGGAAACCCGGGAAAAGCCCGGGAATTTTTTGGCACCCGGCGAACCCGGGAAAAACCCGGGATTTTCGTCAAGAAATGTAGTTTGAACTCAGTTCTTGGAGGCCAAAAATATTGAATTAATAGCACAATGTTACATTTTTTATCGTTTTTAGTATCATACTACTTTACGTGTTTTTATATTTTATCATGTAGCATTTACTTCCGTTTTTCTTCTCGCCCATTGTCACATCGTTGATTGCTATTTGAGTATTCTCTTTGTTTGATATAGCTAGTAGCTATTTGTACTATTGTTCGCTAAGACAATTTTGCAACAGTGTTTTTTGTACTCGGCAAAGATTTTTCCCGATATACAAAGACTTTTCGGGACCGTCTTTGTAGATGCACAAAGATTTTCGGGAAGACAAAAACCGCTAAAAAGGTCTGAAATTCGCAAAAATTTTCGGCGCTTCGCGCCGTAATGAGTACTTGTGTGTCCTATATATCTTTATAATAGCAGAAATCGCATTTCGAAAGGAAAAATGTCGAATTTTCGGCGGCCGTTTTAAGACGATTTTTGATGATTTTTGCCCTCATAAAACCAGGATAGCCAAAATACACTACCAAAGGTCGAACAACTCTGTTTTTACCACACTAAAGTCGCTACCGTACTATATCATAGTATCCAAAAATTTATGTGTACAAAATGTGCAAAGGCTTCTAGGGACCATCTTTGTATATGTACAATGGACCTTGTACAAAAAAACACTGCCTGGAAGCCATTTTCCGTTCATGTAGGTTTCAAAACAATTTTAACATCTATTTTTGCATAGTTTTCTTCTATTTTTAATTAAAAATTTCAATGTTTCGCATCAAATGCTATAAATACAGGAAATCAAGCAGTAAATCATGCTTCTAGACGTCTATCCGCCTTGATTTCACAAATTTTTCGGCGCTTCGCGCCAGATTTTTCTTAAAGTCAAAGAAATTTAATGATTTTTTCGCACAAAGTTGTCTAACATTTTAAACTTTTTAGAAAAAATATTGCGTCAAGTGATTTGATGTGAAAGTGTACAATGTAAAACACCGAAATAAATCGCCATTTTGCGCATTAAGAGCAAATTTTTGGACCTATTTTTGACTTTTTTCTGGAAAAGTTGGGTATCGCCCCCCCTTAAGAAAATTCTAGATCCTCGACTGATCCTATATATCTTTCAAATAGCAGAATTTGCATTTAGAATGGAAAAATGCAAAAATTTTCGGCGCTTCGCGCCGTTTTGAGTCAATTTTTAGTAATTTTTAGCGTGAGAAACTCAGAAATTAGCTGAAATACACTACCAAAGATAGAAAACCCTGTTTTGCCACACCAAAATCGCTACTGTACTATATTATGGGCTGTGAGAACTGCTATCGACAACTCGTTAGCATCATTGAAAAAGAAATTATGATTGTTCCAAAACGTTTCGTGTAGTATTTGCATTTGTTTGATGTGCGTTTAAAGCATGTTTTAAAACCGGGAAATTGTCCATAAATCACCCGGGAAAAACCTGGAAATTTTATTTTGGGAAACCAGTGGCCACCCTGTTAAGCTTTTGTCAAAACTTTGCTCAATATTTACGTATCTCAAAAATGGCCCTCGTACGTGTTCTGGTAGGGGTTTATTCCCCAGAATGGCTACTGACTGATACCCGCAGGATGGCTGCGGCGACCCCGCCCCTAGAATTGTCGAGTTTTCGTTAAAAAAATATAAAGCGTGTTCCTTTTTAAGCCTTTCCAGCTCATTTTTGGCTTAAAAGTCTCAAATTTTCTGCGCTTCGCGCTATATACACATTTTTTGACGATATTTTGTCCAATTTTCTCTATTTTTTTAAATTTTTTTTTCGTTTTTGTGTCCTAGAAAGAACGAGCATTGTCCGAAACGTCTGAAAACAGTGTTTTTGGCTCGCACCCGTCGATTTTAGCCCCCAAAAGGCACTTTTTGAAAATTTTTTGCACCTAACCCCTCCCTCCCCTAGAATTCTCACGCTGTACATGTTCGGGCCCTCTGTCCCAAAATTTTCGAGTTACTGCGGGTGTATTCATACATATATTTTCATACAAGAGCATGGGGTGAGAAGGGCGTATTATTGCTTACCCAAGCTCTGAAAAACTGATAGCTATACAGCCATTCCGACCAAACAGCATTTTAAATATGCTTTCTTAGGCTCAGAAAATTAGCTAAATAGCCTTTTTTGGATTCAAAAACCTATCATGTGAGCTCAGAAATGCTATATAGTTGTCTTTTCTGAGGTTTAAAAGGATAAATAGCTACTTTCTTGACTCCAAACTGGGCTATATATCTATTTTTAGTCAAAAAAGGCTGTATAGCTATGTTTGTGAGTCCAAAAAGGCTGTATAGCTAGTTTTCTGAGCCCGAAAAGACTATATAGCTCATTTTCTGAACCCAAAAAGGCTATATAACCCTTTTTACGAAGCACTTAGCTATCAACCGATTTTTGGTTTTCACCCCATCTGAAAATTTGACCTCGCGCACCTATGTATCTAATGTTCATGTGGGCGTGTGGGGGTCAGACCCATACCTGGGCGTGGGAGAGGGGTTCAGGGGTATGCACCCCCAGAAACCAAAATACCCCCAGAATTCAATTTTTGAAATTTTTGTTGTTTTCTCACAATTTTTTGATGCCATTGGATAGTGCTGGATGAGAAACGTTGAAAAATGGTGTTTTTTCGCCATACCACCATTTTTAAGGCCATTTTTAGACCGTTGAAAACTCTTGCATCTCCTTCCAGAATTTCGGTGCCGCCCACCTATGGTCTAGACCCCCGAGAATCTGGCTGAACCCCTAAAATTGAATTTTTGGCATGTTTTTGGGATCCTTGACAGTTTTACACCACCCAGACCCCAGAATTCGGTTTCTGCCCATATATTATCTTATATCATTTCCAGTGGCCTGCCATCTCTTTGGCGTACGAAGAATCAGAAGGCGACATTATGAAGCGAAACCCGAGAGATCCGAAACGAGATAAACTCGTTAACGAAAGGTACGAACGAAGGTTTATCAATGACCGTCGTAAAACGTGTCGCTTTAAAGTGTTTTTTAAAATAAAATCAAATATTTAAATGATTAAATTCAAATAATTCGAATTATTTTATATTTTATATTTTATATTTTACTATATTATTTTTGTATTTTATATTTACGAATGTTTAATTTGATTTCTATTGTATTATTAAATTGGACGTAATTTTTAAATTTTGCATTCGCCCTTCAAACACCTTTAGAACTTTTGGCATCGGTAAACCCGCTGCGATGATGTTTTTTGCAAATTTTAGACAAGATCAATAATATCCGATTTTTATTGGAAAATCAATGAAGCTTCTCATAATCCTTAAGGAAAAATTAGGCGATGGGGGAAGTCATGGAAATTGGGAATAGAGCGGCCGGTGGTTCGTGTGAGCAAC
Organism: Mermis nigrescens; assembly: GCA_036768485.1. Classification (NCBI taxonomy): domain Eukaryota; kingdom Metazoa; phylum Nematoda; class Enoplea; order Mermithida; family Mermithidae; genus Mermis; species Mermis nigrescens. The sequence continues at coordinate 15,504,374 of JAVLUZ010000145.1, forward strand.
CGCTGAACTTATAATATGCACCATAGGTGGGCGGCACCGAAATTCTAGGGGGGTGCAAGATTTTTCAAAGATCGAAAAATGGCCTTGAAAATGGTGTTATGGCGAAGAAAACACCATTTTTCAACGTTCCTCATCGAGCACTATCCATTGGCATCAAAAAATTGCGAAAAAAGCAAAAAAATCAAAAATTGAATTCGGGGAGGGGTATTTTGGTTTCTCGAGAAGTGCATACCCCCGAACCCCCACGCCCAGTTGTGATATGCACGTGTGTCTGAAATTCTGATAGATTATTGATTTCGATTGATCTTATCGCTTTTACGTCACCTTAACTTTTACTTCGTTTTACTTTTATTTTTTAGACATTTTATACAATTGGTTTTTAGCTAAGTCAGTCAGTTGACAAATGTGATTTTTCAATTATTTTTAGGCTCATATCCTTTTCGTACGGTATGATTGGAATGATTCAAGCTTCGGCTGGTTTCTTCACCTATTTCCTCATATTAGCCGATAACGGCTTTAAACCGTGGGATTTATTCGGAATCAGGGATCAGTGGGATACAAAAGCAGTAAATGATTTAGAAGATAGCTACGGTCAACAATGGGTAATGAAATGTTTGTTTATCCATTAATAAAATTTATCTAAATTAATTTTTTTCCATTTCAGACATACGCTAATCGCAAGGTAAGTTTATGCGAGAACGATCATTACATATTCATTGTACTTTACCAAATTTCAAGAGCTTATTGTGTTTACACTTATTCAATTGACTGTATTGGTAAGTTTAAAGTAAGGTCAGTTTGCAATGATCTCTTGAGTTAGTTAATTTACACCATCGACCGGTCTGTTACCATAAATAGGCGGCACCGCAGTTCTGGGGGGTGCAAGATTTTTTCAAAGGTCAAAAAATGCCCTTGAAAATGGTGGTATGGCAAAAAACACTATTTTTCAACGTTTCTCATCGAGCACTATCCATTGGCATCAAAAAATTGCGAAAAAACAATAACTTTCAAAATTGAATTTTGGGGGTATTTTGGTTTCTGGGGGGTGCATTGCATACCCCGAACCCCCCAGGCCGGGTATGTTTGTTAGCCGCGATTGCAAGAGCGTATATTGTCTGAACGGATAGTTTTTATCATAGATGAGTTAAAACTCAGATGTCACTTTACACTGATGTCTTTGGCTGGTTTACATTGCCGCTTGCGTGAGCATTTTTAATCTAAGTGGGCCTTTTCGCTATTGATCGCTAGAACTATGAGATCCTCTTTACAGTGATGTCTTAGGATTATATCGATGGCAATTCAATCTAATGAATCGTAGGTCATAATTTACTACACTTGCATTGTAAACGACTAAAATTCGTAACTCTTAGCAGCTTAACGAATAGAAATTTTTTCCGATTTTCCTATCGAGATAGCTAATTACTCGATTTAAAAAGCTCCTCTTTTCTTTGTTTCAAACTGGAATACGAGGTTAAATTTTTATACTGTGGTCTGTTCCATTCCAAACGGCTTATTTTTGCTTCATAGCTTATTACTGTAGCAGAATATTTTACGGGTTAGGTTGTTGCAGCAGTCTGTTAGATGCGCCACATGTTAAGCAACGCACATTCAACATCAATAAGAAAAGTTTAAGGCGACCAGCTGTTACGATAGCTTAACTGATGCCATTTGTGTAGTGAAAATCTATTACAGTAATAAGACTTTGGTAAAAAATGGGCCTTTAAGAAAAGAATTTGGTAAAAAAGAAAAGAATGTTGTTTTTGAGCCAAAACTGGAACATGTTGAATTGGAAAAGAAACATTATTTTGGATGTAAATGAGCCGCGATGGCTGATAAATTTTCTGGTGCGCACACACGCACACACAATTAATATATAGAACAATATATGTATGTATAAACGTCGCTATTTTAGTGTATTTTTCAGAGTCATTTTATTTTTATTAGCACATGCTTGACTTTATTTTCGAATCATATTCATTTTTTCTATTTTTTTCAATCCTGAACATTATTCTTTTCTTAGAAGGTTCGTTTCCAGAATGAACTAAATAGGGGGTTGATATATCGACAAAATTTTATTTTTTTATTGATGCAATTGATCTAGATGTTCTACGCTGGGCTATTCGTTGAAGGGCTTAATCTGCCCTTTCAGCATGACTGCGAAAAGGTTTTATGTTAGATTGAAAAATGAAAAACCAATCTCATTTATAGTGAATCAAGCATAAGATTTTTTATGAATCAAAATGGTCCAGAAAGTAAGTTTATTTCGAACAAAAATTTTGAGTTAAGCTCATATTTTGAAAATGTTTACAACGAATCTTTGATAGTAGGCAGGAAGTGTCGTATTTACTCGTGTTCTGAACAGTTATTGATTGCGGGAATAAGTTGCGATATTGTTTAAACATTTTTTTCACTTGAACCCGTAGGAGTTGTGTTTCATGGCCATTAATTTTATCCTTTCAGGTTCTTGAATATACGTGCCATACCGCATTCTTTTGCTCCATAGTAATCGTTCAGTGGGCTGACGTAATAATTAGCAAAACCCGACGTAATTCCTTGGTGCAACAAGGCATGGGGTATGGTTTTCCTATCAGACTGCTTATTTATTAAGGAAGCTTGATTTCGTCGGTTGGATTTCAATTAAAATTCAAGTTCACTTTCCTAAGAACATTGCATATTCTAAAAAATGAAAAGATCATTATCAATTTGCCAAAGATAAGGCACCAAAAGATTGACTAATAAATAAGATGACGTAAAACTTTTTAATTTGATGAAAATACGGTAAAAACTACTCAAACCAATCGGTGAAATTAATTTCGGATGAATTATAGATATATTACAAAGAAGTTTTAAATTAACTTAATCTTAGAAAAATATTATATCTGCTGATCCATACTTGATAGCATAATTTTTTGTCGTCACGTTTTTTAGGTCTAAATTATTTTGTAACACTTTCTTAATTTTGAGTATACAGCCTGTAAGAAGATCGTCTGAAAAAATTGCGAAAGCACTGATAAACACTGGAAATTAATTTTGGCTAAGATTGCCTTGGAAAATTTGAAATAATTAGGTTGCTGCCTTGGTCTAGAGCTGTTTTTTACCCAATATATGAATAAAAATTTAATAATTTCGTCAGATACTTTAAAAATACCGAATAAATATTTAATTTAATATATTTAATTCAATATAAGACATAGCAAATATACATTTGATTTAATATTATTTGTATTTAGTCATATAATTCATCTAAGCGTTTAGATGATGTTTCAGAAACTGGACTCTGAATTTCGGCCTTGTTTTCGAAACCCTACTTTGCTTGGTTTTGGCGTACTGCCCTGGCCTTGACCACGGTTTGCGGATGTACGGCCTAAGGTGGGTCATTACGACGCATTGGCGTGAGGGGTTTGGAGGGGTTTGTACCCCCTAGATAACTGTAGACCCCAGAATTCTATTTTTAGTAACATTTTTGGCAATTTTACCCATCCTGACCCCCCCAAATATTCTTGCTGCCCACGTTTGGTCATTACTGTAAAGCTTTAATGCGTTTAAGTATATTTTTATTTGGGCAAGCAAAAACTGAAATGAGATAATTTTTAGAATAAATCATTCGTTAGTCGGTCATCGTTGCATTTGGTATTACTTATTTGTGTGAAGGAATTTTTCAATCAATTTTGTAGGCTGGCTATGTAGTGTGTCTATGGCCTACTGCCTACGCAGATTCTATTCTAAAAAATATTACGTATAGAAGTTATTTACATTTATTCATTCATTATATTTATTTATTCAAAATTGTGTGAGTAGTATGGATTTTGAAAGTAAATTTTGACGATTAGAGAATGACTGACTATGCTTTCTGGGCAGGCACGTAGCTCTGGGGAGAAGGTGGGTCCGCCGACCCCCTCCCCTAAATTCAGGAAAATCGGAAAAACAGGACTTTTTAAACGTTATTTATGCTATTATTGGCCTTTTTGGGCTTAGTACCCCGCCAAATAGAGGGCCAGCTACGTGCCTGCTTTTTGGGAAACCCCTTTACATATAGGCAGTGATCGACGCGTTTTGATCTTTTTTGACTTTGATCATGATTTTCATTTATTGATGATTCGTGAATTTTAATTCTGTCATTAAATTTAGGCTTGGGGATTGGTTTGCATAGGTGGGCGGCACCAAAGTTCTGGGGGGGTGCAAGATTTTTTCAAATGTCAAAAAATGGCCTCAAAAATGGTGGTATGGCGGAAAAGAACAGAAAAAATTCAAAAATTGAAATCTGTGGGGAGGGGGGTATTTTCGTTTCTCGGGGGGAGCAGACCCCCCAAAATCCCCCACGCCCAGGTATGTTAGGGAGCCCCAAGTAGCCATGATAAAAGAGTGCGAAAAATTTTTGAGGAGAATAAGACAAAAAATATAGCCAAAAAGCGAATATTTTCGACTAAATTGCTTCAATTCATCTGCACACCTAATTTAATGTATTTTTACGCTTTTTCGTCGTCTATTTGGCTCTTGGGGCCATTCAGCTTGGTAATCCTGAAAATTTCTGTTTTTTTTTTGTTCGGGATGATTGGTGTTTGGCTGCCAAGCCTTTCGATCAGTGCGCGTTTGATTATCCACACATATGATCATGCATGACTGACTGATCTAATATTTTCTTGACCCTTGAAAGGACCAAGCTTCGAACCTGGTTGAAAAACGGAGAAAAAAGTTGAAACAGTATAAACCTGTCGCAGGAATGCTAGAAATTGTCTTTAAAGGCTGACAAGATTCTTCACGTCTGATGCGCGCATGGTTCGCTCCAGATTGCGTTATGAGTCGATTACAGCAAAAAACTGGGCCGCTTATTCCCAGTGTTGATCATTCTCGCTGATTACTGTAGCTGAATTTTGCTCTCGATTTGTCCCTGGAAAGAAAATTTCTATAAGAATCACAAAAAAGCTGAATATGTTGCTGAACGATTGTGCATTACCCACCGAAAGTCGGTTATTCGCGATGTTTTATATAAAATTATGCGACATGTTTTTTTACAAAAATTGAGAATCTATCTGTTTTTTCATACAAAGTAGGAAGCCGTTCCCCCAATAATAAGCCGTTTTGTTTCCTTCTTGGTCTGTTGGCGTCAGAATATATGCGAGTATGTCGTTGACGGAACAGCTCGAAATGACCTAACCAAAGCTAAGGTTTTTTGGCCCAAAACTTGATGGGAGATGAGCATAGGTGGGCGGCACCAAAATTCTGGGCAGGTGCAAGATTTTCAAAGATGTAGCCTTAACAATGGCGGTATCGCGAAAAAACACCATTTTCAACGTTTCTTATCGAACACTATCTATTGGCATCAAAAAATTGCGAAAAAAAAACAAAAAAATTTCAAAAATTGAATTATGGGGGAAGGGCATCTGATTTCTAGGTCGGGGTGCATACCCCCGAACCCCCCACGCCCAGGTGTGGAGATGAGCCGAAATGGAAATTTCTAGAATCTGGATGCTGTAAACCGCACTAACCTCATGAAAATGGGGCCAGAATCCTATTTTAGACAATTCTTTCGTTTCGACATTCGGACATTTTCATCAATTGAAAATCTTGCCTATTTATTTCTCCCTACAAACGGAAGTTTTCTACGATAAATGATCGCAAATAGAAGAAATAATACATAAAATAGAATAACGCAAAAATAAAATCAAGAAAATCGTCAATGTGATTCGGACGATAAGTATATTGGAAAGAGACATGTAACGAGCATAGGTGGGCGGCACCGAGGTTCTCGGGGAGAGGGGGTGCAAGATTTTTTCAAAGGTCAAAAAAATGGCCTTAAAAATGGTGGTGTGGCGAAAAAACACCACACTATCCATTAGCATCAAAAAATTGCGAAAAAAAAACAGAAAAAAATTCAAAAATTGTATTCTGGTGGGGTAGTTTCTGGGGGGATGCGTACCCCCAGAAGCCCCCCCCCCCTCGCTCGCCCAGGCATGGTAACGAGGGATGAAGGATCCTCCCATCAAAAGTTGATCGTCCCTTCATCTCCCGAAGTCAGAAAATTTTTGACCCCCATTTTTTCGAAAACTTGAGTTTCTGGTCGTTTTTATGTTTTTTCTGCCAATTTAAGGTCATGTAGCTTTTCCTGAAAACGGCCGAGAACCCCACCACACACGTGGGCGTTGGGGGAGCTTTGGGGGTATTCACTCCCAGGAGTTTGAATACTTCCCCTCCCAGAAACCAAAATACCCCCCAGAATTCAATTTTTTAAAATTTTGTTTGTTTTTTTCGCAAATTTTTGATGCCAATGGATAGCGCTCGATGAGTATCGTTGAAAATGTTGTTTTTTCGCCATACCATCATTTTGAAGACTATTTTTTGACCTTTTTAAAATCTTGCACCCCCAGGATTCTGGTGCTGCCCAACCAGCCCCTCACACGGAATGACGAGCCGTTGATTGATTGGAAAAATGATCGGAGCGATTACTACGAGTATTATCGTCATGAGGGTTCAGGGGTCTGGACGCCTCCGGGAATCCAAAGGACCCCTAAGAAATCGTTAGACCTCCAGAATTGAATTTTTGGTGCTGTTTTTAGCTATTTTGTCCCATCTGTCCCCCGAAACTCGGTTGTTGCCCATGTACTGTCTAGGCCTTCAAAGCCCTCCCCGCAACGTGCAAGTCTCATTAGATTCATGGTTAGCACAAAAATATCTTTGTTATCGTTGCCTAGCAAGAGGGCGATAGGTATTTGAGACGATCTCAATCATACATGTAAAGGCTTGAAATTTTGAGGGTGTTCGGCCATTTTCAGAAGGGGCGTAAATGACCTCTCATTTTGGACTAAAAACGGTTAAAAAAACACCAAAAGACGCACATTTTTCCAAAAATCAAAATGGGGAGGGGTCAAAAGTTTTTGGCTTTGGGGGATAGGAGACGACCAACTTTGAATGGAGGATCCCTACTCCCTACCATACCTACCACCATTTACTTGTTGCATGTGTAATCGCAGTTATCGTCTAAAGACGATAATCGTTATTGTACGTTAACGAAGACGATAAATGTTTTGAGACGATTAGGTAGTCTTACTAAAACCGCCATACTTGAAATGGCTCAGAATTTTAGATTGGGCGATTGGCCGATATCATAGGTAAAAGCTAAAAAGTGACTAGTCTTTGCCCAAAAGTTATGAATGGGGTTTAAAATTCTTAACTTTTCTGGATAGATTGGAGATTTACGTTTACCAATCTTAATCTGACCCCATAATTTATTTCGTTCGAAACAACAATTATGTGAGCGGAATAATAAATGCTTAATAATTGATGAATGAAATCTCGCTATATGAAATTTAATATTTAGTAAAAAATATGTGCCTACTGGCTTATTTATTTGCATTTTGCGACAGATTTCATTGGTGGTTCCCCGCGTTGCCGTTTTCCATACTAATATTCGTTTTCGACGAAACTCGCCGCTGCATTCTCAGACGGAATCCGGGTGGATGGCTTGAGAAAGAGACGTACTATTGATCTATAGCGATTTCTAGGAAGCAGCTGTTTTATCATTTATGTACATAAAATTTTTAGTTATCGTTTTATTTTTTAGAAACGAACACTTGAGCTCTGGAATTACAAAAAAGCAGGAAAATTTAATTTAATTATTTTATGAATTTTATTGGAATCGTTGGCTTGCACCTAGCCTTTAAGTTCGTAATTTTCAAAGCCTTTTTTAGCCTTTTACTTGTCGTTTTATTTCGTACAATGTCGCGTCGTATGCGTCCGTATCGATTTTATTCGTTGTTTTATCGATTATTTCTTCGGGCTAGAGAGTCGATTTTTAGTCTATTGTTACGCTTTTATTTGTACACGTATAATTCGTAATGATCGCATCGCTTTTTTATTATTATTCTTTTAACTTGTAAAATTAAGAATGATAACACAGAGCTATGCATGGAAAGACTCAAAACCTAGCTCGGACCACGGTCCGCAAGATATAGGTATCAGCTAGAAAGCGTTTTTTAACTGAAATGGTCTAAATGGTGATTTCTAACATTGAACAGCGGAAAATTAATTCATTCGCCTGATTGTAAGCTGTTTTGTATAACACTGATTTTTTTCGGTTTGACGATAATTTCGCCTCATTCTTCCGCTTCTTCCAGGATTGTATAGATAGACCTCAATGCATGCCTGGTCCAAAGTTCTCTCCGCGTCTCGAAGCGAAAGGCCGGGTCGCATTGCATACATGAATTTAAATAGATAAAATAGTTAGATACTAACAACGTAACCTACCTTACTTAATTCACCGTTTCTGAGCACTTTTGCCGAAAGTTTCTTTTTTAATGTATTTTTATCCACAATTTAGCTCCATCCCCAAAAAATCTCAGTTTTTGCATTTTGAGACCAGCCCAGAGATAATCAACCCACCCCCGTCAACTTTTTTTAGGTATGGCTGTCTGTAATTCGATTTGTACCTACTTACCCAACCCCGTGTGGGTGCATAATTCTAGATGCTTGATCAAGTCTGGGCAAGAATGTATAGCCTATAAAGAAAAATGATGCTCCGATGGAACAAAAAAGAATATATTTGGGATTGTGGATTATTAAGCATGAGGAGGGGACTAGGAAAAAGCTACCTATGCATACGTCTAAATTCGCAAAATGTGTTAAAAATCACGCAAAAAAATCAAAGTATATTCTGCGGCCTCTGAAAACGTCTAAGCTTTAAATAATTTTCAATGCTTCACATAAGAGCGTGTAAACAATCTAAAATGTTCACTTTTTGTAAATTGCTTGCAAGTTGCTACGCTGATTTGCTTCTATCGTGATTGAAAGAAAACTAACTGCAATTGTAGCTAATTCGCTGCTTTTAAAATTGTTTTTTGATTTAATGGTTTATTTCAATCTGCAGGCCGCAGAATATACTTCGATTTTTTGCGTTGCTTAGAGAAAGTCTGATTTTTAACAGATTTTGCGACTTTAGGCATATAAGAGTAGCTTTTCCCTAGTCGCATCCTTTTACATCCTTAGTAGTGTACAATCCCAAGTATATCCGTCTTTTTTGTTCCATCGGGGCATTTTCCTTTGCTAGTACCCTACTTTTAATTAGTTCGATTTGAGTAAATCAGTCAGTAAACACATGCCACAATAATAACATCAGTCCAACGACGCGGAAAACAATATTGTTCTTTACGCAAATATTGAGTGTAAAGAAGGCTTACACTCAGATTCGTAATCCTGACTGTTATATTATTATTATATTTCAATTGAAATGAATATGATACAATTGTTAACGAAAGATCATTCATATTTGTATTGAGGTAGATAAATGACAGAATTTCGTAGTTTATGACGATAACATTACTATGGAACTAAATGATGTGAATTGCACGTAAACACAGTATTATAATGATTAAAAAGATAACATAAGCACAAGGTTAAGTAAGACGCACAAAAGAAAAGTATTTAGGAATCAATCAAGCATATGCAACAAAACGTTACATGGAACATTTTGAAAAACTTAAGCTTCTGCAACGCTCTGAAACCAAATTTTATTTCCAGAGTAAACTTTACATAACTACTAGGTGTAAAGAAAATATACAGTTAGATTCGCAATACTGATTTTACGGAACATATTTTGGAAGAAATTAATGTTTTGCAACGCACTGAAAGTAAAATAAATTTGTAGTGTAAACTACACAATAACAATAAATGAATAGTGTAATTTGTACACAAGTATAGCGTGTAAAGAGAAGTTGAAATCAGATTCGTGATTCTGACTTTACGTAGAACATTTTGAAAAAAATTAAGCTTCGCAAGGCTGTAGAACTAAATTTGATTTGCAGTGCAAACTTTACAGACCCACAGAGTGTAAAGAAGACTTTAGTCAGATTCGTAATATTGATATTACTCTGATATCACGATCAATATTTATGAAGAAATTAAGTCTCTTAAATGGCCCGAAAGCAAATAAATATTAGATGTTAACCACTTTATACCACTGTTGAGTGTAAACAAACGTGCCTAGCTGTTGTATCACGTTTGACTAATGTATATTTTTAGACTTGCAATCGTGTCCAGACTCATAACCGGAGAAGTTGGCAGAAAAACAGAAACACGTTTAACACAACCAATTTTAGACTTTACACCTCATGAAAAAGCTAGATATTGATGTGAATAAAAGCAATCTGCTGTGACATGCATCCCTAAGAAAGTACTTTCTTTGTACTTCATTCGACCTATACCGATTTCTAAATGGATAAAATGGCAAATAACAAACGGACAAAAAAGTATTTTCCCATCATCCAGCACATTATAAACTTTAAAAATGAGAACCTAACTTCCCATTGAGTGTAAAAAAATTCGGTTTGTGCAATTTTAAAGCCTTTATATTGTACTACATTTATATGTGGAAAAGTTTTGTCCCGCAAAATATTTGAGATATTCACTGATCAAAATAGGGAAGAAAACATCTTTTTTCGCCCATTATACACCCCTGATTTCGAACTTTACACCCTTTGAATAACTCAATATTGCGTCTTATTTAATGCGGTTTGACGCCGTATGTGCACCTTAGAGCATACTATATATCTGTTCTATTCAGTTGATCCCGACTTATAAGCGGAAATGTTGGCAGAGAAATCTTAGACAAAATCTGTTTTTCATTCCATACACTTGTGTGTAAAGTTTAAACCCCTAGTTCTAACCCTGTATCATGCGTAAAAAAGTTTGCTGGCAAGCAGAAAGTAGCCCATAAACCGCAGTACATTTTTTTAGAAGAAATTTCTCGGGACTCATAACCGTAGTTGTTTGAGGACTAAGCAAGTCGAAAACTAGACTAAAATGTGTTTTTTCACCCCCAGATTTTCACATTCTTTACACTCCCATCTGAGAACTGATGCAGAATTCAAAAAAGAAAAAGTGTCATCTGTAGCACTCCTTTTCTAGAATTTAAAATCATTAAATGTAGTGAGGCTTTAAACTTTACACTTAAACTTTACACTCTAATCACAAACTCAAAATCGGGTGTAAACAAAAAAAGGTGCATAGTGTTTTTTTATTATCTATCTTTTAAAAGAACCGCACCTACCAGATGTTTCCCTTTATAGCTGTGAGGGGGGACATTTGTTGGGGTGCTCAAGTATGCTATAGGTACTACGTGCTAACGCGAATTTGTTTAATCTAGTGCATGAATTTGCTCGGCAAATCGATTTCCTTATTTTTGTAACACCAAATTCCTTCATCGCTCGATCCGCTTCGTCTATAAAAAAGTTTGCTACCGACTCCGTCGAGTGAGGCGAAAAACGAGCGCTACTGTAATTAGAATATTAGTTTTCCGAGCGGATCCATTTACTGCTTAAAAAACAGATTATAAATGTGCTTCATTTGTTTTCGATAGCTTTTTATAAAGCCCAATGGCCAAAAAAACGTACAAACCTACTCTTTGTGAAACGCGTATGTACCTACCTACTGTATTGAGCTAATTATGTTTACGATCTTCCCCATTGTTAAGCTGTATTGGATTGGTTGCATTAACAGAAAAGTTTTCGAAATGATTTGCATGCTAAGCTACTGAATGATCATTGATAATGTACGAAAACGTTAATATATTAAAAAAGACAATTTTTCGACGTCTCTTTACGAGGCAAGTATGTAAAATATCGAAAAACTCGCAAAAGCCCAAGAGGCGATCAAACTCACGCTGCAGGACCTTGATCCAGCCGGCCAGACATAGTGACTGCACGGCAAGTTAAAATAATAAACATCGAAGAACGAGATTTAGCCCCTCTCCCAATTTTCTTTGCTTGGGGTATTTCAGGCGGCATTATGCATTGTTGCGCTAATTGTTAGCCAGTGTTCTTTTGGAGCTTTGTTATTCATTTTCCAACTATTGACTGCGTAATTAGACTTTCCCAAATTGAATCAGCATCGTTTGGCATTAATTTATGTTTATTTAAACAAACATGCAAGTGGTGGCATAAAATTTTGACCAGAAGATAATGCATAAGCTATTCAACTCTCATCTAAAAAATTTAGAAGTTTTACTCAACAACGCAGCTAATATGCCGATTTTAATTTCACTTTTGAGTTAAACCCATATTTTCACGTTTCATTGTTTCAATAACTTATTAAGTACTTTGAGTATAAAATAAGGTACGGTGCGCGCGTGAATCCGGCGACACCCCTACACATCGATCCCTCGAAAAGGTCAAAAGTTTCAATTTGAGGCAGATCTGTTAGGAAGCGTGTCCAGGCAATTTCACAACGTCTCCATCAAAGACAAGACTGCGCTCCCGCGCCTCGTGTGCGGTTGAGCGTGCAAGATCTCAGTTTCAAGCTTTGAAAACGGTGAAAGTCCGCGAGCAACGGGTATATTTCTGGCAGGTCCACAAAGCCCTCCCACTAAGAGTAGGTTAGGATCAGCTGATACACAAGACTGATTGCGCACCCAGAAGGCCCGAAAGGTTGCCTTTTTAGTACGAAATGTGCGAATGACTTGAAAAAATTTAGCCTGCTTTCAATCAATTGATATCCAAGTGCGAAACCTATGCTAAAAATTTTTTAAGTAGAAGGATGTAGTCAACATCGTCGTTTGTTTAAGCTTATGTGTTTTTTAGCAAAGCAACGAACATTTTCATGAATTCTTAAAACATGAACAGGTATTTCAGTCAAATACTTCAATGAGCTTGCTTCAAATGCTCAAAAGTAGGACATAAAGCAGTAATTTAAGTTTTTAATTGTCCTGCTTTCTAAATTTTTCTATTTTTTCGCTAAAGTTACAGAAATTGAAGCAACTCTTTGTTCAAAATTGCCGAAAATCTTAAAATTTTTTGAAAAAATCCTTTGTCAGACCCAGAAATTAGTTTTAAAAAAGCAAACAATGAAAAATTGGGAAAAAGGCTATTTTGCACTTGGATAGCGGTTTTTTGGACCTATCTTTGGCTCTTCAGAAAAATTTGATGAAGGGTGAATAGACTCTCAAAAACTTTATCTAATTTTTTTATTTCGAATTACTTACGAAGGCTATTTGTGTCAGAAGTCAGATCCAGAGGTGGGCAGCATCAAAATTTTGGGGGGAGTGTGCAAGATTTGTTAAAGGTCAAAAAATTGTCTTAAAAACGGTGGTATGGCGAAAAGAGACCATTTTTAACATTTATCATCGAGCACTATCGACATAAAAAAATCGCGGAAAAATCGAAAAAAATTCAAAAATTGAATTCTTGGGGGTATTTTGCTTTTTTGGGGGTATTCGGCCTTCTGGGGGTTGCATACCCCCAAAACCCCCTTCCCAAAGCCCACGTGTGTCGCAAGATGCATTCTTTTGCTGTTTAGCATCTTTACTTTAGTACAAGTCAGAATAACGAGGAAGCATTTTTCATCTTGCTGGTCAATTCTTAATATACTCTAGTATTTTGTCTAAAAGTAATTATTTTTCGAAAAAGCTGATGGCACCTTCGACGAAAGAGACCCTCCCTTTGAAAAGAAAACACGTTTTTTAACAGAGGACGGCTGCAATATTATTTGCTATCAAATTTCATATGCATACATACATAGTTGATATATCGTTCTAAAAGCTATAAAAAGTTGTGTTATGAATTGAGGATAGAAACATTTCCGGAAATTCTCTATTCAAGTTTCTTTCTTTTGCTTGATAAGATACGCTCGTAAATTTTGTCTGTTTATGCGAAATATGATTTATGCAATAGATATTATCTAAAAACATCAAAACATCAAATAAACATTAAAAACAAAAGCTATTTACTAACCCAATAATAATAATAATAAATACTATCATTTTGAAGACTATTTTTTTGACCTTTTAAAAATCTTTCACCCCCAGGATTCTGGTGCTGTCCACCTAGCCCCTCACCTGGAATGACGAGCCGTTGATTGATTGGTAAAATGATTGGAGCGAGTACTGCGAGTGTTATCGTCATGAGGGTTAAGGGGTCTGGACGCCTCCGGAAAGCCGAAGAACCCCTAAGAAATCGTTAAACCTCCAGAATTGAATTTTTGGTGCTGTTTTTAGCTATTTTGTCCCATCTGTCCCCCAAAATTCGGTTGTTGCCCATGTACGGTCTAGGCCTTCAAAGCCCTCCCCGCAACGTGCAAGTCTCATTAGAACTATGATTAACACAAAAATATCTGTTATCGTTGCCTAGCAAGAGGGCGATAAGTATTTGAGACGATTTCAATCTTACATGTAAAGGCTTGAAATTTTGAGGGTGTTCGGCCATTTTCAGAAGGGGCGTAAATGACCTCTCATTTTGGACTAAAAACGGTAAAAAAAACACCAAAAACGCACATTTTTCCAAAAATCAAAATGGGGAGGGGTCAAAAGTTTTTGGCTTTGGGAGATAGGAGACGACCAACTTTGAATGGAGGATCCCTATGCCTACCATACCTACCACCATTTACTTGTTGCATGTGTAATCGCATTTATAGTCTAAAGACGATAATCGTTATTGTATGTTAACGAAGACGATAAATGTTTTGAGACGATTAGGTAGTGTTACTAAGAACGCCATACTTGAAATGGCTCAGAATTTTAGATTGGGTGATTGGCCGATATCATAAATAAAAGCTAAAAGGTGACTAGTTTTTGCCCAGAAATTATGAATGGGGTTTAAAATTCTAAACTTTTCTGGATTTATCGGAAATTTAAATTTAACAATCTTAATCTGACCCCATAATTAATTTCGTTCGAAACGACAATTATGTGATCGGAATAATAAATGCTTAATAATTGATGAATAAAATCTCGCTGTATGAAATTTAATATTTAGTAATTAAAATATGTGCCTACTGGCTTATTTATTTGCATTTTGAGCCAGATTTCATTGGTGGTTCCCCGCGTTGCCGTTTTCCATACTAATATTCGTTTTCGACGAAACTCGCCGCTGCATTCTCAGACGGAATCCGGATGAATGGCTTGAGAAAGAGACGTACTATTGATCTATAGCGATTTTTAGGAAGCAGCTGTTTTATTATTTATGTACATAAAATTTTTAATTATCGTTTTATTTTTTAGAAACGAACACTTGAGCTCTGGAATTACAAAAAAGCAGGAAAATTTAATTTAATTATTTTATGAATTTTATTGGAATCGTTGGCTTGCACCTAGCCTTTAACTTCGTAATTTTCAAAGCCTTTTTTAGCCTTTTACTTGTCGTTTTATTTTGTACAATGTCGCGTCGTATGCGTCCGTATCGATTTTATTCGTTGTTTTATCGATTATTTCTTCGGGCTAGAGAGTCGATTTTTAGTCTATTGTTACGCTTTTATTTGTACACATATAATTCGTAATGATCGCATCGCTTTTTTATTATTATTCTTTTAACTTGTAAAATTAAGAATGATAACACAGAGCTATGCATGGAAAGACTCAAAACCTAGCTCGGACCACGGTCCGCAAGATATAGGTATCAGCTAGAAAGCGTTTTTTAACTGAAATGGTCTAAATTTTGATTTCTAACATTGAACAGCGGAAAATTAATTCATTCGCCTGATTGTAAGCTGTTTTGTATAACACTGATTTTTTTCGGTTTGACGATAATTTCGCCTCATTCTTCCGCTTCTTCCAGGATTGTATAGATAGACCTCAATGCATGCCTGGTCCAAAGTTCTCTCCGCGTCTCGAAGCGAAAGGCCGGGTCGCATTGCATACATGAATTTAAATAGATAAAATAGTTAGATACTAACAACGTAACCTACCTTACTTAATTCACCGTTTCTGAGCACTTTTGCCGAAAGTTTCTTTTTTAATGTATTTTTATCCACAATTTAGCTCCATCCCCAAAAAATCTCAGTTTTTGCATTTTGAGACCAGCCCAGAGATAATCAACCCACCCCCGTCAACTTTTTTAGGTATGGCTGTCTGTAATTCGATTTGTACCTACTTACCCAACCCCGTGTGGGTGCATAATTCTAGATGCTTGATCAAGTCTGGGCAAGAATGTATAGCCTATAAAGAAAAATGATGCTCCGATGGAACAAAAAAGAATATATTTGGGATTGTGGATTATTAAGCATAGGAGGGGACTAGGAAAAAGCTACCTATGCATACGTCTAAATTCGCAAAATGTGTTAAAAATCACGCAAAAAAATCAAAGTATATTCTGCGGCCTCTGAAAACGTCTAAGCTTTAAATAATTTTCAATGCTTCACATAAGAGCGTGTAAACAATCTAAAATGTTCACTTTTTGTAAATTGCTTGCAAGTTGCTACGCTGATTTGCTTCTATCGTGATTGAAAGAAAACTAACTGCAATTGTAGCTAATTCGCTGCTTTTAAAATTGTTTTTTGATTTAATGGTTTATTTATCTGCAGGCCGCAGAATATACTTCGATTTTTTGCGTTGCTTAGAGAAAGTCTGATTTTTAACAGATTTTGCGACTTTAGGCATATAAGAGTAGCTTTTCCCTAGTCGCATCCTTTTACATCCTTAGTAGTGTACAATCCCAAGTATATCCGTCTTTTTTGTTCCATCGGGGCATTTTCCTTTGCTAGTACCCTACTTTTAATTAGTTCGATTTGAGTAAATCAGTCAGTAAACACATGCCACAATAATAACATCAGTCCAACGACGCGGAAAACAATATTGTTCTTTACGCAAATATTGAGTGTAAAGAAGGCTTACACTCAGATTCGTAATCCTGACTGTTATATTATTATTATATTTCAATTGAAATGAATATGATACAATTGTTAACGAAAGATCATTCATATTTGTATTGAGGTAGATAAATGACAGAATTTCGTAGTTTATGACGATAACATTACTATGGAACTAAATGATGTGAATTGCACGTAAACACAGTATTATAATGATTAAAAAGATAACATAAGCACAAGGTTAAGTAAGACGCACAAAAGAAAAGTATTTAGGAATCAATCAAGCATATGCAACAAAACGTTACATGGAACATTTTGAAAAACTTAAGCTTCTGCAACGCTCTGAAACCAAATTTTATTTCCAGAGTAAACTTTACATAACTACTAGGTGTAAAGAAAATATACAGTTAGATTCGCAATACTGATTTTACGGAACATATTTTGGAAGAAATTAATGTTTTGCAACGCACTGAAAGTAAAATAAATTTGTAGTGTAAACTACACAATAACAATAAATGAATAGTGTAATTTGTACACAAGTATAGCGTGTAAAGAGAAGTTGAAATCAGATTCGTGATTCTGACTTTACGTAGAACATTTTGAAAAAAATTAAGCTTCGCAAGGCTGTAGAACTAAATTTGATTTGCAGTGCAAACTTTACAGACCCACAGAGTGTAAAGAAGACTTTAGTCAGATTCGTAATATTGATATTACTCTGATATCACGATCAATATTTATGAAGAAATTAAGTCTCTTAAATGGCCCGAAAGCAAATAAATATTAGATGTTAACCACTTTATACCACTGTTGAGTGTAAACAAACGTGCCTAGCTGTTGTATCACGTTTGACTAATGTATATTTTTAGACTTGCAATCGTGTCCAGACTCATAACCGGAGAAGTTGGCAGAAAAACAGAAACACGTTTAACACAACCAATTTTAGACTTTACACCTCATGAAAAAGCTAGATATTGATGTGAATAAAAGCAATCTGCTGTGACATGCATCCCTAAGAAAGTACTTTCTTTGTACTTCATTCGACCTATACCGATTTCTAAATGGATAAAATGGCAAATAACAAACGGACAAAAAAGTATTTTCCCATCATCCAGCACATTATAAACTTTAAAAATGAGAACCTAACTTCCCATTGAGTGTAAAAAAATTCGGTTTGTGCAATTTTAAAGCCTTTATATTGTACTACATTTATATGTGGAAAAGTTTTGTCCCGCAAAATATTTGAGATATTCACTGATCAAAATAGGGAAGAAAACATCTTTTTTCGCCCATTATACACCCCTGATTTCGAACTTTACACCCTTTGAATAACTCAATATTGCGTCTTATTTAATGCGGTTTGACGCCGTATGTGCACCTTAGAGCATACTATATATCTGTTCTATTCAGTTGATCCCGACTTATAAGCGGAAATGTTGGCAGAGAAATCTTAGACAAAATCTGTTTTTCATTCCATACACTTGTGTGTAAAGTTTAAACCCCTAGTTCTAACCCTGTATCATGCGTAAAAAGTTTGCTGGCAAGCAGAAAGTAGCCCATAAACCGCAGTACATTTTTTTAGAAGAAATTTCTCGGGACTCATAACCGTAGTTGTTTGAGGACTAAGCAAGTCGAAAACTAGACTAAAATGTGTTTTTTCACCCCCAGATTTTCACATTCTTTACACTCCCATCTGAGAACTGATGCAGAATTCAAAAAAGAAAAAGTGTCATCTGTAGCACTCCTTTTCTAGAATTTAAAATCATTAAATGTAGTGAGGCTTTAAACTTTACACTTAAACTTTACACTCTAATGTAACGTGGCCGGTTTTATTATTAAAGCGGGGAGCTAGCAAGAATAATAAATGAATGTGCGAACAGAAACGAATAACTTACGTAATAATACAAATAAGTGGGGGAATCCTACAAGTGAGTGAGCGACCGAACCAAACTGAATTTTGTGCGAGCAGTCAGTAATTTTTATAAGACTGAAACGAGTGGGCAGGAAGCGCAAAATCACGAGTGTCCGTCAGATCACAAATAGATAAAGATCTACGCAATTTCGTGTGGTCGTTAAAAGTAATGTGTTCAATGTGTTCTATTTTCCGAATATTTCTAAAATGCGAGCTTTAAGTGAGTTAGCGCATGACTATTTGCGTCATTCGAGAAATCGGAGATTTGCGATAAACTTCCAAAAGCTGAATCAGAATCATACTTTTAGCGAAAACGTTATAAAAACTTCTCTTACAATTCGCTAAAAGTTGTGTGCATATAAAAAGTAATAATGTTATACGTGTGTGTGTATTAATGGTTAATGTGTTGCAAGACTGAAATAACGCTTCGCTACAACCTACCCGACCTGATAAATTTGGCGTCCTCGCCAGATAAAATTCAGAGTGGGTTTGAGTGATATATATATATGGTTTTTTTTAAATGCTCGTGGTGGTTAATGCGGAACCGACCTCCCAAAAACAAAGCATAAATACTCGTATTAGTAAATTAAATATACACAAGTGAATTAAGCATTTGTATCATTTTTTATCGGATCAGCAGCAGTGTGTCGCTATTGTCTATTGATACGGGCGTGAACGAAAGTGTCCTTGATGACTGCCTTGCGAACCCAAGCCTAAATCAGCTGTCGGACGAAAATCGTCGAGATTTCCCGGCTTTGATTCTACCCGTATGCGTACGAAATTGAAGAGCCGTCGTTCCTTGTCGTGCATCTCTTCTTGACCCATGACGAAACTCTTGTGTAACTCGTATAAGCATTCGTTGTAGAACTCTTCGTAGTCGTTCCAACGATTACTTCGAGATCTACCAAACCGCTTTTGAAATTCGACTTGCACCGACTTTAGTAGCAATTGGAACCGTGGGGCGATATCCTTGGTTCTCACATCCTGCACAGGCGACGAACGAGTCGAGCGTGCCGGTTCCTGCAATGGTGATGGTCGATTCGGGTACGCCGGTTGCTCCATTAATACTCGCCGTTTTTCTGCAAGATGCTGCACCGGCGGCATCGGATTTGCTTTCTCGTAATAGTCATCAAACGAGCCTTCAATTAACGAAAGACGCTGCTGATGAGACTGCTTATCTTCTTGTGATTTAGCTGAGCTTTGAGCGCTAACATGGCTAGTTTCTGGTGTGTCAGATTGATAAGGTGCTCTGGCTGATTCTACGGTCCTTGTGAAGAGTGTGTGTACTACTCGTGAATTCGACAAGATAGGCGGAGGGAGTTGTATGCCAGTGTTTTCCTTCTGAAGTGCGCAATACAGTTCGTCAAAGTTGTCTTCGAGAATGGCATAAAAATCGAATGTAAGTGCTGAAAAGAGCGCACTTGTGAGTGTGGGGTTAACGTAGAGCGTAGGTACGGCTGAGACTGCGCTTGAGAAGAAAAAATAAGCAAGCGACTCAAAATCGATTGCTACTTTCTTCTCGAAAAATGGAGCTATCTGGTGATCTTGAGCTACCTTGATTAACGGTGCTACATTAATTGTGGGTTTGAAATTTTTGAGCCGGCGATCAGTATTGACTAGTGCAGCCGACGTTTCGTCATCAAAGTCGAAACAAAGAGTGGTTAATGATTTGTCAAGAAGCAAAGCTCGCAATGCTTGTGGGATTTCTCCAAGCTCATTTAAATCGAACGAGCACAGTATTCCATCACTACGGCAAACGCTAATGCTATCGCAAAAAGGACCTTTTCCTGGACTTTTGTAAGCATTAGTGATTCGCCGTTTGACATTATCACCTACTACCTCTTCGTATCGAGTCACGTGAATCGATAAGACCCCTGGAATGCGGGGATCGTCACGGACGATCATACACGCATCATCAGGCTCCATATCCTTCGTTACGTAGAAAATTCGGCATTCAGTTGGGCGCCGATTGTATTGTAAAAGCCATTTTCCATTCGTAGCTGGTGTGTAGATTGTGATCTTTTCGTGTGTAGCACCATCATCTTCTGGTGTTTTAAGAGCGCGACGCCAAGCAACATCTTCGCTTTCTTTTCCAGTGTGTGAGTTTGCTTCGCCATCCATGCGTATTGAGCTTTTTGCCGAATGAACTGCAACGAAATGTGTGGATAATGAAAATTAATTAAATAAATTATTAATATAATCGCTCGGTGTGATAATTAGTTTAATTTATTACGGCTTCGAAGATTATATGAATGTGTGGGGTTAGCTATTATTTTTACTTGTTTTTTTAAGCTTTTATATTCGTCATTTTGTGAGTGAATGATTTCATTTTTTGGAGCAATTTTAAGTCGATTAACGTGTATCCATTCATAAGATTTATTATCAGTAAGACGTAGCAAAACTATTGGGTAATTAATTTGCATTATTTCAAACGGACCTGTCCAAGGATGCAAAAATTTGGGTGATTGGCCAGTCTGTATCGCAGGAGAAAACTTATAGACCCAATCTCCGATAGAGACTGCTAAATGCTTACTCTTTTTATCGTAGTATTCTTTTTGATTTTTTCTGAGCTTTTTCAATATTATTGTGTGCGATAATTTGTGAGTCATTTAACAAACGAGCAACTTCTGTCACATAATCAGATAAATCAATTTTATAATTTGGGGCTGCCTTTCCTTGTATCAGGCCAATCTCCACAGGAAGTTTCGGATTTCTTCCATAGATGAGAAAAAACGGTGAAAAATTTGTAGATTCGTGTTTTGAGGTATTATAAGCGAAAATAGCAAATGGGAGAAAAACATCCCAGTCTGTGTGTTGCGAATTTAAATACATCGATAAAATCGAAATTACTGTTTTATTAAAACGCTCTACAAGACCATCTGTCTGTGGGTGATAGGCAGTAGTGTTAATTTTGTGTATTTTACAAAGTTTACATAATTCAGCAATTAAATTTGACATATAGTTAGTACCACGATCAGATAATAATTGTGAGGGTGCCCCGTGTCGTAAAACTACTTCCTCCATAATACAGTGAGCAACATTTTCCGCTGAAGCGTTAGGTAAGCAAGACCCCATAACATATTTAGATAAATAATCAGTAAAAATTATTATAAATTTATTTCCACGTTCAGTGATAGGTAGTGGTCCCAGAATGTCTGTGGCGACTCTTTCAAAAGGACCTCCTACGCTTAAAGGTACTAGTTCTGCTCGCATATGCGTGTGTGGAGACTTGCGTGATAAGCACTTTTTACAATTTTCACAATAATTTTTTATAACGGCGTACATTTGAGGCCAAAAGAAACGTTCCTTAATTTTTGCATACGTGCGTTTAAAACCAAAATGACCAGAGAGTGAGTCATCATGACAAGCTGATAAAATAACTTTCTGTAAGCTTTTCGGTATGACTAATAGTTTTTCAACTCTTTTACTGTGTGGTGAGCCAACAAAATATAATATATTATCTTCGATTACGTACTGACAACTAAAGAAAACAATTTTTCTCGCTTCCTCATCGCTTGTGGGTAAATCAGAATTTAATGAAAATTTCTTTATTTTACTGCAAAAATCATCAGTGATTGCTGCTTTTTAATATCAACATCAGCTTCCGAAATTAGATCGCTTTTATCTGTGATATTTAAAACAGTGGCTCTAGAAAGTGCATCTACGTTTGTGTGTTGTTTGCCTGGTTTGTACCTAATTTCAAAGTCATACTCCTGAAGAGAGAGACCCCATCTAGCTATTCTAGGTGAAGGATTTGGTTTTCTTTAAAATATATTGCAATGAAGAGTGGTCAGTAACTACGATAACGTTTTGCTGAAAAACGTAAGAGCGGAATTGTTTCAATCCCCAGACAATTGCAAGGGCTTCCAGTTCAAAAACAGGATAATTTTTTTCTGCTTGTTTTAGACTACGAATCGCGAAAGCAATGGGGTGTTCACGGATCCAGAATTGGGTGTAGTTGTAGAGTTTGTTTTTTTTAATTCATCAAAAGCTTTTATACAATTTGAGTCCCAATTAAATTTTTTATCTTTTTTGAGAAGTGAGTTTAAAGGTTCAGCGATAGTAGAAAAATTTTGAATAAATCGACGATAATAACTAGCTAGTCCCAGAAAACTTTTTATTTCTTCGATTGTTTTAGGAGTGGGGTAATTGGTGATGGCCTCAATTTTACGTGAGTCTGGGGATACTCCGTTACGATTTATAGTATGACCTAAGTATGAGATACTGGTTTTCACAAAATTACATTTTTCTAATCGTAATTTCAAACCAGCTTCCTTTAATTTTGTGAGTACGAGTGCCAAACGTTCCATGTGTTCGTTAAAATTACGACCAAATATTAAAATATCGTCAAGATAAACTAAACAGATTTCCCATTGTAAGCCAGAAAGGACCAAATCCATGAGTCTTTGAAAGGTCGCGGGAGCATTACATAAGCCGAAAGGGAGAACGTTGAATTCATAAAGACATTAAAAGTGATAACGGCGGTTTTTTCCTTATCTTTTTCCGAGAGTGGTATTTGCCAATAACCCCAAGCCTGATCTAGTGTCGTGAAATAAGCACTTTTGTTGAGAGTTTCTATTATATCATCTAGGCGCGGAAGTGGGTAACAATCCTTTTTTGTTATTTTATTTAATTTTCTGTAATCTACGCAAAATCGGTAACCGCCATTTTCTTCGGAACCAAAACAACAGGACTTGCCCAAGGACTCTGTGAGGGTCGAATGACTGATTTATCTAACATTCGTTTTATCTCCTGCTCAACAACTTCTCTTTGTTTATGTGGAACGCGATAAGGTCGCTGCTTTATGGGAGTCGTATTTTCAGTATTAATTTGGTGCTCTACTAATGTTGTGTGACCCAAATCTTTATCGTTTTTCACGAAAATTTCAGAAAAATGAGTGAGCAACGAAATAAGACTCGTTTTTCATCATTAGTTAGATTTTGATTACACAAAATATCATCGAATTCATCGTCGTTAATGACATTTTGTTTTAACGGTTGAGTGGTTTGTATAAAAGAAATAAAAGCTTCACTATCGAAATAAGAGACTTTTCCTATGCGACTTCCTTTATATAATTTTAAAGTGTCGTTAGAGAGATTTAATATATTAATTAGAATTTCACCATTCTGTGGGTTATTGAGTGATGAGCCGAAGAAAAAATCATATTTCATAAATAAATTTTCGAAAGGTTCGAAAAGTACTGTATTTAGAGTTGAGTACGGCTTTTCTAAATAAGCTAAAACAATTTGCGAACTTCTCGGTGGTAACATGACATTATTTACTAAACGAGTGATTCCTCGGCATCCTTCCGAGCTCCTTCCAGGATTTAATGTGGGTAATATGTGAGGACCAAATTGAACCAATTTTTTATCCCAGAAAAAGAAAAGACTTGGAAAACGCCATAAATAATCATTACCTAAAATTATATCTACTGGGCAAGAGGGTACAACTTGAACTTTCACTAATTCATCTGCTACTGCATGTGTGTTATTTACTAAATGCATATTTATCCATACACTACCTAATACATTAGTTTGAACGCCGCATGCCTGCCTTATTACTTTTACATCAGGTGGGAGAAGTGGAATATTCAAATTACGCCGAAGATCTTCTTTTAACAACGAAATTTCAGAGCCTGTATCTAATAAAGCTTGAGTGAACTTATGACATGAAAAATTGTGTGGATTTTTTAAATGAACTTCAATTTTAGGATAATATTCATTTCTTTTTATTTCATTATCGACAATTGAATTTACAATGGAGCTAGCCTTCAAAGTAGTAAGCTGGGATTGTGAGTGCTCCCGTTTATGTACAAGTGGGGCTAATGCTTGTGTGAGTATTTTAGTGATACCTGAATCATCGCCTGATGACGACATTGGGTGATTCGCATAGACAATAGGTGTGTCGTGTACGTTAAATGACGTTTCGGAACCTTCTTTCGGTATGCTTGCGAGTGGGATCGAATACCGTCGTTTAATATTCGAATTCTTTTTGCGACCAAAGCATAAACAGAATAAGTAACGAAAGACACGGAGATTTCTTAATAAAATAATACCATAAGTTACGCAAAATATAACGAGACCAATAACAATTGCATTAACAATTAATTGCAGTGGGGCGGATAAAATACTACCTATTCCGTGAGATAAATGTGAGGCCCCTTTTTCAACAACATTTTCTACAGCTTCTAATTCGCCTTTTTCAATAGTAGAAATAGCTTCACCAGTCCCTTTCAGAAAATGTGTGATTATGCTAGGTTCAAGTGATAAACTGGCTGAATAATCTATCAAACGTTCCATTTTAGCTTCTAAGAGAGCATTTTTACTTATATAGTGTGAAAACAATGGAAAGATATAATTATGGTGTTGATTTGGTAGACTTATTTCGGGCGAATCAAAAGTATAAAGTGAATATTTATTATGCCAAACTATTTCTAATGGAATTTGACTAACGTGAGTTAAACCGCTACTAGTGAACCAAGAGTTATTTAATTTATAAATACCATTGCTTCTATGTGCGCAATCAACAGTAGGAGAGTTTAACATGAGATCTCGAGAGCCAGGTGATATAAAATATAATTTAGATCCAACTAAAAGTGGTACGAATAAATAACATGTGTTATTATAAGTATAGTTCAAAAAATAAAATCTGGAATTATAGGTACACAATCTAATATAATTAATGCCTCGCCAGCGTAGACAGCTGTTATATTTTCTCTCTGGAGCAGAGCTCTAGCTCCTAAAGTGGGATCTATACGTAACATCTGCCAGACCAGCTTAAGATATCTATCAGCTGAGCGACAGAGTTCAAGCCAAATATCGCGAAAGTGTAGAGCTTCAAATTCTTGTATTTTATTAAATAAAAATTGTAATTTAGCATTTACTGGATCTGATTCAATTGAATTTAGTGAGATCGAAAAATTATTCTTGAGAGGTTCAAAAGCTTGATTTATTATTTTCGACAAATTGAATGAATATGCCTTGAGAGGTGTGGAAAACATTACTTATATTACAAATTTTAGCTCTTTTACGGATTGTAAATGCTCCTTGAATAGCTTCTATCATGAGTGAGTTTTCGAGTAATTTCGAATTATAAATTCCAGTTCTCTCGTATTGACACGGGCGGATATAGTTTACTGGCCACATCATCGTAAATAGTGAGGTTATGCAATGCCCTTTTGTATATATACAGCCCCCAGTGTCCCCTAGATTACTAACGAGTGTTTTTTCATCATACGACACAATATATCCTATTTCAATTACCATGTTTTCAAGAGTTTCACAAAAGTCGTAACAGCAATATTTAAATTGAATTTTGAGGGATTTATTAGTGGACCACAAATCCTCGGAAATTTTGGTGATAAGTTGATTTTTATAAGCTTTTCTAGACCATGATAATTTACATATCTCGATAGGGACATTTGTGATATAGCTGCTATCCCTTACAACGCCTTTAGAGAAAAGTATCCCATAATTTGTGCATATTGTACGGAATTTTAAATAGCACTTAAATGCAAATCCTTTTTGAGCTTCCGTTTTTTGTATCCAAACTGCAACTCTGGGAGTGGTAATGCCTTGCCTTACATTTTGAGGTAAAATACATTCAACATGATTTGGTGCCGACACAGCGTGACCATCCCCGAATACCATCGCATTTATAATAAGTCTTAGATGCTTCAGTAGCCAAAGTGAGTGGCGAAAACAGTGAGAATATTAAAATGATTGTCATAAAAATGAAAAGAGAAAATGTGGGGTTTTTAAGTGAGGTGTAGTGCCATGACCCCCGAAAACAAAATGACTCCGATAACGGTTTGCAAGGAACTGCGGCTTCCCCCTGGGACCTTAAAATGAGTCCTTTGCGAGAGGCGAAATATCTAAAGACCTCAGATTCAGCACTACCTTCACAATTCTTGCCTTCCAGATTAAAAGAGCTCTGGGATGGTCCCGATACCGTTTCATCGTTATTCAGAGCGAACGTGTAGCCTATGCTACTACACGTTCTCATGGAGGGTTGTCTCCCATTAGACTGCTCAAGAAAGGGATCTTCGATTGAAAATGGATCGAATATAATCTCTTTCCCTTGGTCAGGTGGGTCTGAGTTACGGTACGAACTCGACCCTTGTCTGTCATCCTCCGATACCCCAAAAATCATGTTATTCGTAGCAGCCCGTCCCGACCAGACGTATCGATTTGGAGCCGCCCCACGCCTTTTAAACGCATACTGATTTGGGCCCTGCGCTTCTTGACGTGAGTCTATTTGCACATGTCTAAAATTATCTTGCCTAGCGCCGCTGTACTGATTCGAATTATTCGCTAAAAGGTTCGCTTTAGTTCTACAGTGTATTTGTCTATGCCCAATTTTTCCACAAAAATAGCATTTATTATTACGGTCTTCAAAAATGGGTGGTTGAAAATTTTTAACGTGAGATTGTTCGTGTTCACGAAAAGGAATATACTGTTTTTGATTATTAAAATTACGAAAATTCTGTGAGTAAGGTTTCGTGAGTTGTGCGTCCAGTGTGTTGTGTTGCACCTGATTTGCATGACATTGGGCCACGAGAGGAGTGGATTTAGAAGCTAAATCATGAGACATCGAAGTGGTGTTCTGTTCATAAGCTTGATTAGTTTCTTGCTTACGCGCTTCGTTAACCGCTTCCTCAAAAGTTTTGGGTGATGCGTTACGAACCCACAATCTGAGATTAGGCAAGAGTTTGGAAATAAAATGACTTTTTACATAATCATTTTCTTCTCTCCCTGTCCAACCTGGCTGAGCTTTGTGTGCTAACCGTCTAATATCTGCTGCATATTGCTGAATAGATTCATTTGAGTGTTGAAATCGTGAGAGGAGTTGATCTCTTTTAATATCAATTTGCTGATTATCCGGAAAACGTTCAAGAAATGCGATTGCCCATTCCTCCCAATTATTGAGTGATGGATCTCTCCTGCTTAATTCGTAAAAAAATGTTTGAGCGGCTCCCTTTAAGTATGTTGATAAAAGTGCGACTTTTCTTGAAAGTTGATCAGCCCCAGCCAAGATAGCGAGATTAGAAAAATTTTTATTCCATTCTGTCCAATTAATATCATCATCACCCGAGAAAAATGTGAGTGGTGGAGCGGCAACGAGTGAGACTGGACGGTTTTCGTACATATCTTGGATTTTTTGGACTGTTTCTTGCAAAAGTGCAATTGCCTCATTATCCATTTTCACAGATTTTTGAGTATTAACTTTTCGTTTAACTTTTCGATTCCTGAGAGAAATATCGCCAGATAAATTTTGTGGGTCAGTGTTCTCCCTGATTATTCTATTGAAAATCTGAGAGACTGTTTGATCCGTAATGATGTGAGATTAACAACAAACTCAATATGTTATGCACATAAAACGATTGAGAGGGCTAATAGGACGCACACTATCAAATAACAGAGATAATAAATATTAAGTGTGTAAAATTTTATTAATGAGGGATTAATTAATCAGTGATAGATAACAAACAGTTGTGTGAGAGAATGGAACGGCGTTATAGAACAGAATAATAAAATATTTGTGGGCAAATACACAACTAAAGTTCGGCGCGCTCGCCAAAATGTAACGTGGCCGGTTTTATTATTAAAGCGGGGAGCTAGCAAGAATTATAAATGAATGTGCGAACAGAAACGAATAACTTACGTAATAATACAAATAAGTGGGGGGAATCCTACGAGTGAGTGAGCGACCGAACCAAACTGAATTTTGTGCGAGCAGTCAGTAATTTTTATAAGACTGAAACGAGTGGGCAGGAAGCGCAAAATCACGAGTGTCCGTCAGATCACAAATAGATAAAGATCTACGCAATTTCGTGTGGTCGTTAAAAGTAATGTGTTCAATGTGTTCTATTTTCCGAATATTTCTAAAATGCGAGCTTTAAGTGAGTTAGCGCATGACTATTTGCGTCATTCGAGAAATCGGAGATTTGCGATAAACTTCCAAAAGCTGAATCAGAATCATACTTTTAGCGAAAACGTTATAAAAACTTCTCTTACAATTCGCTAAAAGTTGTGTGCATATAAAAAGTAATAATGTTATACGTGTGTGTGTATTAATGGTTAATGTGTTGCAAGACTGAAATAACGCTTCGCTACACTGCTGAAAAATTGTTTTACTTGCTCTTCTACTCTGTAAATTGCAAGGAAAAGCAATTTCGGTAGCAAATAATGAATAATTGTGCGCAGTGCGTCAGAAAATTTTTACATTTGCTTCGTGTCTTACTCAAACTTGACTTGTTTGGAAAACAAAAGTTATACAAAAACAATAGATTCAGCGCGAAGCGCTCGAAAATTTTGGACTTTCAAAAGTTTGCTAAAAATTCTGGAAGTCTTTCAAATACGCTTCAAGAATTCTCATTTTCTTCCCACTGGAATTCTTGTGAAGAAATATTAGCAATTCCAAAATCTCAGAATGACTAGTCCCCCTTCATTTCCCCTCACAGCTACGTGCCTGGTTGAGTGATGTGGAAACATGGCGTCTTTCCTAGCATCCACTCTTCGGCACATCCGTCAAAAATTTTCGGATTCTAGAATTTATGCGCTGCTTCTGATTTAAGATTAATTTCGCTCAATCAAATCGACTTGATTCGATATTTACTTTCAAATAACAAAAATTTCACACAATACGGTATTAGAATAGCGATTTTTCTATCGAACACAAAATAAAGTTGCAAAGAATTACGGAAAGAGAAGAAAAATAAACGAAACGATTGACACGAAAGAAGAAAATGGACGGATAAAGAGACGAAATAAAATTTGCGCCATTTTTGTGTGTAAACCTGTACGATTTTGCATTCTAAAACGACATTTTAGGTCGTTTTTTATCTTAACTTCCTTTTATGACATTTTGTTTACTCAAACGCTTTATGCATATGAGATTTCTCTGCTTGATTGCGTTTAGATAATATGTCTGATATGCTATGACTACTATTCCTTTTAATGTTGGCCTTTTACCGAATTTATGACAGACTGTGCTCTAGTGGTCAAAACTACGCGACACGGGCCGTCCATAGACCCTAATCCTTATCTAAAAATCAATAAAAATTTTACGCCCGTATCACACATTTCTGACCCAGCGCGAAGTCTATCCAGACACGTAACGGCACAATTATGTCATCGTAACTTTTCCTACCAATAATTTATACGTGTTACGACTGTCTTTTGCTTGATAATTTTTGAGCCTTAGGCCGAAATGGATTCGGTTATGCTAATTTTACTTATTTTAGCATTTGCGGCGCGAAATTCGGATCAGCTTCTTAGGTAAGAGCGATTAAATTAATTATTAATCATGCATGATGGGCACGGATATTCTAAGTCAGCCCAATTTTTAAAAATGGCCTTTTCGGGCTTTACTCGTTGGATATAAGTCAAAGACACGGTTTTAGACGTTATAGACGGTGCTCGTTCTTTTCAGAACATAGAAAAATGTGTTGATTTCGAAAAAGATTGAAAAAATTTGAATAAGTTTAAGAGATATAGTGAAAAATTGAGCTTATGCCGCGAAGCGCCTAAAAGTTGATACTTTGAAGCCAAAGTATAGCTAAATTGCTTAAAAAAGCACACTTTATACGATTTTTTCTCAGAAAATTGACCACTATATGGGTCAACTGCCATTCTGTGGAAGTCGAACCAACAAGAACACCATGCTAATGATGCACTTGTTTGTTGCACTGCATCGATAAGAATGCCGATAGGTTAAGCAAAAAATTAAATTCATAAGTTGACTATAATAATCAAAACGGAAAATATATGTATCAAGAAAGGCAAAATATGACGGATGTAAAACTTTTTCTTTGAAAGAAAGGCGAGATGGAAAAATGAATAAAACAAGAAAAAATTTATGACGAGACAAACGGAGACAAGCTGAAACCTACACATTCCCGCATCTTTTTTTGGGCAAGAAATAGATTTTACTATAGACTGACAGTAGGAATGACAAGTTACTGTCAGCCGATTTTTCTCTAACAGCTACTACTCGTACATAGGCAAATTGTGATCACTTGTTAAAAAACACTGGTAGATGTCAGTATGCTTTTTTGTGGTTTCTAGATATCGTGATTTTCTATCTGTTATGTCTAATTAACATTTTTACTTATTTTATACCTAATAAGCCATGTGAATAAAAAGACAATTAATATCAAATTCAGAAAATGGTGATAGGCGTCAAATGAACTGAATCTTCATTCTCGGTAACTCCCATGTAAGATAATATATTTTTTGTTATATTAATCAATGATCGGAATTATAATCACATTTCTTATGTTCTCTTGTTAGAAAAAGAACTGTCAAATCAGCTTGGGAACTCAGAAAACCCTAAAAACCCCCAAACGCGAGGCGTGTATAGGTCTGACTTGCAAGAAATACCTCTTTAACAACGCGTTACTCGTCGTATGTGTAAAAATTACTATATGCTGATTTTAAATTTTTCGAATACCTGAAGGCTGTGACCGTGTCCATGTGTCTTTTAAAGTCTTAATTTTTTAACTCAAAAGCTAGAATTCTTTATCGGTTATCTAGCATCGGCGATCTCTTTTGTAAGGAAATGAAAATGTCTTCGAAAATCTCGATTTTCCAGGATCCGGCCAAGGGGGGGGCGGATCCTACATAAATTGGTCTATAACTCGGAAACTTTGTCGGGATAGCTCACAAAAACGGCAATTTTTGGCGTTTTTCATCATGTTCCATCTATTAAGATCACATTATTCGAAATTAGGGTGTAAAGCTTCATTTTTTTAGTCTCGCTTGAGGCAAAAATATAGAAAATACTTAACATATGGTGCGAAGCTTTCAAAATTTGAAAATTTTATGTCAATGATGAGAAATTTTCCCTCCTTCTCGTACATTATGTTATCTTCCAAAATTTTTTCCGGCCAAGAGGTAGGTGGGCGGCTGCCCCCCCCCCTTAAATACGGCCCTGCTCTTTTGTACCAATTGTACCAATCCAATTCAAGTTGTCTCTAACTTCCTCGATTCCTCGATCAGTTATAAAGTCATCTTTTGACTGTAATCACAACTTATCAAGTTGTTTTCTTGGCTAGAACACGCTTTAGACTTCGTTTTCTCAGGCATCCTGCATATCGGGCTAATTTATAAAAACTTGTCGACTATTCAGTAACAAGTTCTTTCTACGTTTCAAACTTGAGTAAAATAATGGACACCAGTGCAACCTGTCGCAAACTTTTGATATAATTTTAAAACAGAGTGAAGCTATTGCCTATTGAAAGTATACGCGAACAAGCGTCGAAGCTGGGCAAGGATGTAGAATTTGCCGAAACCAGATCAACGATATATAAAAATCGATTAAAAAAATACTTCGCCCACCATCTTGGCGAATCGGTGCCGTCCGATGTGAAGCTGAGAAAAGAAATCGACGAAATCCTCAAAAACTACATGGACGTGCGTAAAATCACTGAATGATACTTTCAAAAATCATAAAATTTTCAATTTTTTTAACTTTAATTCGCATGTAAACTTATTTAAACCGCACTACTTTCAGAGGCGTAGCTGGCCTTCTGAGTTTAGGGGGAGGCGGAAATTTTGAAGTCGAATCTTTCAACAACTACTTTTAGATAGGCAAGAACGTTGGTGTTTTTTAGCATTGCACAGCAAAGTCTACGCACTAAAAAATTTAAAAAATTAATTTTATTTGAGTTATATTATAAAGTATTTTGTATGTGAATAAGTAGGTGAAAAGTGCCCTGAAATTTCAGGCTTATTACTTCAAAATGTCCTAAAATCTATTCAAGCAGTAATCCAGAGGAGCTTTAGGAATTTTTCATTTTTTTCATTTGGGGCGCGCTTGTAAACATTAATCGTACTTGCAAATTTTTTTGGGAGTAGTCCTTCTTATCACCAGACGTTGACTACTGACATTACAGCGCGCGACATCAGAGCACCGATATTAAAGTGCAGCGGGTATTTTAATTTTTCAATTTGTGGCGACAGCAATCGCTTGCGGATTTGGATTGGTGCCAGGCATGGGCCAAGCCTAAGGCATAAATGGAGCAAAAATTGCTCCGCTTGCTTCGCTCGCTCCGCAATTTTCGCTCCATTTATCTCAGGCTCAGCCCATGCGCTGGCATCAATGTGAATGCACATAAATAAGCCTAAGCTTAAGACATTGGTAACCCCGCTCAGTCACAGTCCCCCGACGCTTCGAAGACTGATCCGAAACATTCCCAAAGGCAGGCTTACTTTTCGCCTATCCTTAAACACGTTAACTTCAACAGCCTGTAACTCGGTCAATAATGTCGACCGCCACCCAATTCTTTCAAATATGAACTGCCTACCGCAAACTCAGTTAGAAAATGTCCTTGTCGTAATTCGCTGGGACTTTCCAGTCTCCTCTACTTTAGTCGAAAGAATTCAAAAGTCTGTTCATTGTTTTACAAAACAAAAGAAACCGCATGCATTTATCACTACCTGATACCGAGATATTCAAGTGCAGGTAGTTAACTTTGCCCCGTTAGCATAAAAGTTTTGTAAAGTTGCGTGAAAAACATCTATTATGGCTGCGCTCTAATGTCGCGCGCTGTAATGTCGTGCGCTCTAATGTCGGCTCACCCTTTGTAACAAGTTGAGTGTTTTTTGAAGCAGTAGGTTTTGTGTAACGCCATTATACCCTTTTCACTTATTTTACGGTATTCTTTCGCAGATATGCAAATTAGTTCCCATTTCTTTCCATTTTTGGGGAAAACCGCAAAAAACCCAATTCTGTTGCAAAAAATTTTGAGTCCTTGAAGTTTTTAAGAAACAAGGTAACGATAAAAAATTATCGGTTTTAAGTCACAACTAAAATTTGAATTCGAATTCGCATAACTCACCTCACAACATTTCCATTAATGATTAGCAAACTTCCATTCCATCCACCAAGTATGACCCTATCATTCAGGCTTTTTTCTGCACGGCTCCCTGTGCAACGGTGCACAAATTCCAAAAAAAAATTATTCACCGAGAAAATTTTTGTGCATTCTATTTTTTGGCTGAAATTCTACCAGCCTGATTTTCATCCCAAAACAAGTCTCTATGATTTTTTTGAACTCCAAGTCGTTTTTATGCATAAAAGACAATTCTATCTACCTGTTATCAAATTTCCTGTACAACTAAATTCTTAAGCCAGGCAGCTTTTTTGGAACAGAATTCAGCTGCTGCCTTAAAACAGTGCAGTGTCAGGCACACTTGGGCGTGGAGGGGTTTGGGGTATGCACCCCCCAGAAGTTGAAATACCCCCAGAAATCGAAATATTCCAGAATTCAAATTTCGAAAATTTTTTTTTCTATTTTAGCAAATGCTTGATGCCATTGGATAGTGCTCGATGAGAATCGTCGAAAAATGGTGTTTTTTCGCCATACGACCACTTTTAATACCATTTTTTTGACCTTTGAAAATTTTTTCACCCCCCTCCCCTCAGAATTTCGGTGCTCCCCACCTATGGTGTCGGTGTTAGATGGAAATATACAATCAGTAATTCTATGTCTGCCTCCATGACGCACCATTGTAAGTGCACTTTTATGTCGGCGCTCTAACGTCGCGCGCTCTATTGTCGCTGCGCTCTAATGTCTGCGTGCCCTTTAAAAGAGATGTTATATCAATGTAAACTGAGGAATTGTTGCCGATTTCTTCAAACAATATCATATATATGTGGTCCTTATACTTGATATTATCTTTTTATGATACGTTATGAGTTTCAAGATTTTAAAATGAGTGCTAGAAAGTCTGCATCTTTTATATTTTTGTTTATTTAATCTAATTTAACGGTATTGTGATGAATTGACAGAAAATTTAATGTTTAATTCTTATTTTTGTAAGTCAAAAAAATTTTTTGTTGCATCTTTCATATCAGGCGCAATATTACGGTGAGATAACCATCGGGACGCCTGGGCAGAAATTTAATGTCATTTTTGATACGGGTTCTTCAAATTTGTGGGTTCCGTCGAAAAAGTGCAGCTGGCTAGATGCGGCTTGCTGTGAGTCGTTTCTAATTAGTCACATTTTTTAATAACTTATTCATTGATTTTAATTTTTCGTTTATTTATTTTTATTTGTATTTCTAATAAATCAGACCATTTTCACTCATAAAATAACGAATTAATTGTGTTTTGAATTAATCGAAATTTGTCTTCGTTTTTGTTCTTAATCGGATGTATCGAGCGAAATTAGTTCACAATCTTACGCCTACATCCACAATTCTGACGATCATTTCATTATTTATTTATATTAAAATAAGAAACCTTCTCATGCTAAAAAGCCTTTTGAAAAAAATCATTTCTGAGAATTTTGCCTTTGTTTATATAAGTTGTTTTTATTTTTTCTTAATTATTTCAGTTTTATAAAAATATAACTTGCACTTAATTTTTGCTTAATTTCCTATATATTAAAATTCAATTAAGACATCGATCTTCGAAATTAATAAATTTTACTGAAATTAGAAAAAACAGTGTATGAAGTAAACTAAAATTTTCATATCAAATGGATGGCGCGAGTAATGTTATTCCGGCTTTTTTTGCAAGGGAACAGATTTTTAAACTATACAGTAATTTGGTATATACATTTTAAGTTTTTAAAGAGGTCTGATAATACAAGCTGCGTTGATTTGATGCACACTTGTTTTGCATTCCGTATCTTTTAAATTTTTGCATTCAAAACAATGTATTTATTAACTTTTCGATTTGTTTCCAGTTTTGCATAGTCGTTACGACAGCAGCAAATCGTCCACGTATAAAGCCGACGATCGTCCATTTCAAATTCAGTACGGAAGCGGGGCCATGTCTGGGTTTGTGTCTCGAGATACAGTTTGTGTGAGTCCAATATTTACGCATATTCTCATATGCTTAGTCATTTGCGTCATTTCTGATCATCGCTACGTGCACGAAGTTGGCTCTCTCCCAAAAAAATTTTTTAAAAAATTTAATTTTTTGTCTTCTCTGTGCGACGTTCTAATCGGGTATTTTATGATTGAAATTACTGATATGTATAAACAAAATTAAATTTTCTCAACGAAAGCCGAAAAGTTCAAGCTTTTATTTTCATCTAACTTTTTTAGATACAAAGAAAACAAATCGAGAAGAAATTTTCAAAAAAATTAAAACAGAATAAAATAGTGCCATAGGAGAAAAATAATTTAGGATTTATTCTGCAAATTTAAAAAAAAAATTTAATTAGTTGTCAAAAAATCAGTTCGGCACAGGCGGTCCCCTCAGTCGTAAATAGGCGTGGTGACTTAGTGCATCTTAGACCCTCTGAATTCGATTTTTGCTCCATGAGTCTTATTTGGTTGCTACTCATGATGGAATCCATTAGAAACGCATTCGTGTCAATAAAAATTGGTCTGACTTCCTTCTATTACCATTTCGATAACAGTTTTTAGATTTGACCCCCTAGAAGATCTCCAGAATAGAATTTTTGGCACGTTGTTTGCGGTTTTTAGACTTTTGTCTCACCCAGATCCCCAGAATTTGGCCCATGTATGACTTTGGCTCTATTTTATAGAAAAAATAATAATTTAATGCTGAAACGTTTGACTAGGTCGCGGATATTTGCGTCAAAGGTCAGGAATTCGCCGAGGCGACAAAAGAGCCGGGTCTGACGTTCGTATTTGCCAAATTCGATGGCATTTTAGGAATGGGTTATCCGTCGATTTCGGTCGACAATCTGACCCCAGTGTTCAACAATATGATCGAGCAAAATTTAGTTCCCCAACCCGTATTCGCTTTCTGGCTCGACAGGTTTTGAATTCAAGATTGAATGTAAATGAGTAACAAATAAAGCTACAAACGAATATGTTCTTCAATAAAAAAAGAATAAATAAATGTTAAATAAATAAATCGACAACTAATTAATTCAGAACAATAATTAAGCAAATAAATGCATAAATAAATAAATAAATAAATATGGTGAATCGGTAAAATATAAGATTTAACACGTTATCAGGGATCCGACGGAAAAAGTCGGCGGTGAAATAACTTTGGGAGGCACAGACCCGAGGCGGTATAAAGCCCCGATTATTTGGGTTCCGCTCATTTCTCAAACCTACTGGATGTTCAAAATGGATTCGGTGGTGATCGGGAATGAATCGGTGGCGTGCTCCCAAAAATGCCGGGCCATCGCCGACACGGGGACGTCGTTGATAGCTGGACCCAAGGAGGAGATCGAAGTTATACAACAGATGATTAATGCAACGTCCCTCTTCGGGGGAGAAGTGAGAACAAATCTCCTTTAATAATTTCCTTTTTGTAACTTAATTTTTACGCGTATTTTCTTTTTTTCCTTCATTTAACCTTATCAAATTCCCGTTATTTACAAAATCTTTAAAGTTGAAATTCCTATAAGAATCAAAAGGATAAGCACCGTTTGAATATTATTATTCTACTGATTTATTAAAAGTTAATAATGGAACATAATTTTGTTAAAAATTAATAAATATTAGAAAGGTTTATTTTAAGTGAGGTTTTCAATTAAGTCCTTTTTTTATAAAATTGTTTTTAAATAAACGTTTTTATTTGTAAGATAAAATCCAATCTCAAAGCTCCCCTGATTCATAATTAATTATTATAATTACTCTTCTCATTAATTTGCCTATTTATATAGTACGATCAGTTGTTAATTCGAAAAATAAATGTTCGATATATTCAGTATTTATTTATGATTCATTACATATTTTATGCTAGCTATTGTTTATTAATTTTTATAGCTTCGTTTTCGTTAAACTCCAATCGAATTTTCATTATTGAAATATGGCATTGATTTTTTATCGTTCGTTTATTTCGTGTCTTCAAAACAGTGTAGAATTCCTTGCGTTTTGACCTTTTATTTCCCTTTTTCAGTCGCATTTCTGTTTTTAAAATAATTACGCTTTAAAACTTTGCTTAATTTTGTCCAATTCCCCAAAATCGTTTAATAAAATTTACTACGTGATAACCCGAAGACATTAAATTTATTCGATTTTTTAGGATTTAAACTAGCCTGTATCTTATCGGCTAGTATGAGCCACCTTAAACATGAAAACTCAAAAGCTAGCGATTTATTATTTGACGCTAGCTAATGACAAATTTTGGGCACTGATTTTTCTGTAAGATCTTCCCATCCATTCTAGATTCCTTATATTTGGTCTCAATTAGAAATACTTAATATTGTTAGCAGGGTATTCCAGACTTCGTTCGACCGTACATGGGCAGCGACCAAATTTTGCGTGTCTGGGTGCTGTAAAACGGCAAAAATTTCATAAAAACATGCCGAAAATTCAATGCTGGGGGTCTATCGATTTGTGGGAGTCTACCGGATTCTGGGGAGTTACAAACACCCCCAAACCCCCACGCCCATGCTTGCTTTTGACTGTTGTAGCCAGCTGCTAGAAACCTAAGCAAAGTCTCTCAACTCGAGTAACGCGCATTTGGTTCGATGAGAAGAGTCAAAGCCAGTTGGCCGTCTTGTTAAGAGCGTAGGAAAAGTCATTATTTATTAGTCTAGTCCTATTTATTTTTCTATTTTTTTGTTAATTCTTTCGTTTTTCTCCTTTCATCTATTTCATAAATTTTGTTAGCCAGATTAATCCTGAAAATCCCTTATTTCAGTACATTGTCGACTGCAACAACATGACCGATCTGCCTGAAATCGGTTTGACCATAGGAGGCAGGACGTACAATTTGGCGCCGCGTGACTATATATTAAAAGTAGTGTTGAGCATGATCACATTTTTATTAACAATTATATGCGTAATGGACCAAAACAACAGAAAGATATAAATAGCATCGAAAGAGAAAAAATTAATTGAAACTAATTAATCTAGAAATAGAAATCTACTAGATTACCTTCAGATATTTTTGTTGAATTTTGACTAAATGATTTCATCTAATTTTATAGTCTGTTTCACACAAGTTTGGGCATAAATTTCACAAAACTACGTTCGACAATTAGCCGACAGATTGCAATTATAGCAGTGATTTAATATATAATTATCGTTATCCGTCAGCTTACTTTCGAAAAGATTCTCAAAATTTTTGCCCAAACTTCTGTGAAACAGACTATAAACGTGCAAAAGCAACGCGCGTGACTGAACTAAAAACTTCAGCAGTTCTTTGTGAGCCGTGGAAGCAGGAATGAAGCTGAAAAGCTGCGATTTGATAAGTTTAACTGATTGAGTAGCATGTTATGACCATAGGTGTACAGCATAGTCGATCTGGGTGAGGTGGTCATCCAGTCAGGGGAGGGGATCAAAAATTGAGCTTTTTTGGGCTAAGTGACCTAAAACTGGTATAAGCGCTAAAATAGCGTTAAAACTACGTTATTACACAGTTTCTGGGCAATTTGAAGCACTTTTAAAGAAAATTTTCAATTTGCATCCATTTTGGCCCTCATTTCACCTCATTTTCTTCACGGAACTTTCCGTTTTTCCATTCTGGGGGTTCAGGCATCCCCGGAAGCCCCACGTGTATGTCTGGTTATGACTTCCCTTAAAGATGAAGATATTATATTCAGGCACGTAGCTGTAGGGAGAAAGGGGATTAGTCCCCCAATTTTAGAAAAGCGAATCTTTTTGCAAGGGTCCCCCAAACGAAAAAAGTTGAAAATTCTTGAAGCGCATTTTGAAAGACTGCCAGAATAGATTCTAGCACATTTGTCGAACTAATAAGCCCAAAATTTTGAAGCGCTTCGCGCCAGATTATTATTGTTGTATCATTTTATGCCAGAATTAATTACAAAACAAGTTAGAACATTTTTCAGCGGGATCAAATGTTAAGGAGTCATCTGCGTGACCATTTTATACAACATATTTTTTACTTGTGATTAAAATTAAGTCCTATTATTAAAATTTTTAAAAATTATTTATGCTCCAGTGTGTAAGGCACGCTAGGAGAAGCTCAGAAACACCATCATTTTCGCCTGACCACAAGTATTTGTCAAGACATCTGACTTTAAAATTTTAGTCCCCCGAATTCGGAACGCAAGCTACGTGCCTGGTCATAAGAAAGTCAATTATTTATTAGTTAATAAATAATTAATCAGATTAATTATTATTACTAATTTTCTTTATATTATTAACTAATTATTGATTTCGTTTTTCGCCTATAGCAAGTAATACGCCCAGTCAAAATAAAAAATTAATTTTATTGATCGCCTGCTTTTTAGTTTTTCTTTAAATTTCTATTTTTGCATATCTCATTCCCTTATGTCTCGTAAAATTCTGAAACTTTCTGGTCCATTTCGAACAGTTTTGCTGAAAAACTGATTTTTTTCCGTTTTTAGTATTTTGTATTTACTTATTAACTAAATAATATTTTATGCATTATATTTACTTCTTAATTTTGCATGACTTTGTTTGAAAATTTATTATTTTCCTTTCTCGAGTTAAGACCAGACCGATTCATGTGCATTCTGCTTGAGGTCTGGGTTTTACTTTTATTGAGTATATATATATATATATATATATATATATATATATATATATATATATATATATATATATATATATATATATATATATATATATATATATATATATATATATATATATATATATATATATATATATATAATATATATATATATATATATATATATATATAATACTTTTATTGAGTCCAATGACTTCACTAGCGGTCTAGAAAAAGTTGTTAGAGCTATTTTATCGATATTGGTCGCCTAATTTTTTACAAAAAGTCCCGATTTTTCTCTTCAAACGAACTTGTTTCTGAGTATTTTTATTTAGAAATTTTCAAAGTTTTATTTTATAATTTTTTTTAAATTCCTTATTTTTTCTCGAGATTGCTCATTTTTTATCACGTCTAAAAGAATACTCGTACTTCGGATGAAAATTTTTTCTCTTGTACAAAACCGTAGAAAAAATTAATAACTCGGTAATTCTTTTATAAAAATTTTGCTTTTAATTTGAGATACCTACGTATTCGATTTATTCATTACGTGAATTGTGAGTAGCAAAACGTGAACGACTTCAGATTTCGAAAATGGGCCAAACTATATGCATGAGCGGTTTTATGGGTATTGATATGCCGCCGAAAACCGGTCCGCTGTGGATTTTGGGCGATATTTTTATCGGTCGGTTTTACTCCGTGTTCGATTTTGGCCAAAATAGAGTCGGTTTCGCCGAAGCCAACCCAAAATGGACCGATAACTTTGAAGACATAGAGCGAAATTTGGTTTAGATAAAGCGGCGTCCTTTGAACATTTTGGTAACGAAAAGTTTTTTCGCGCTTTTTATTTGTTATTTTATCCACTTTTTGATCGCGACTTCTTCATCGGACACTTATTGGTGCATTTTAATTCAATAAATGATGTTTGTATGCTAGCATAGCGTGTTGATTCAAAAATAATCCGATAACCTACCTTCAAAAGAATTAATACAGAAACCAAATTTCGTGAAATACATGGCTAAAATTTCGTGTGAAATTGGTATATCGTAAGAAACAGATATCGTTAAATACGATTCATTTTTCAACTTTTTTAGCTCAAAGTTCCGGATGTAATAATTGCATCTGGCTCAATCGGTTCAGAATGTTTCGGTAGATTTAAGTTATAGATCGTCGAGAATTTTTTATTTTTCAGTCTGAAGCTTAATTTTTTATTTGCTCAGTCTGAAGCTTTTTCTGCACTATATTTGAGACACAGAAATTTTTGAAGGTCCGAATAAATCTAAAATTTTGATGGTTTGGAAGAGTTTTCGACATTTTTTATCGAAACCTGCTCGCTGGCGTAAAAACTTGCAAAAAATCTAAGTTCCGAGGCTTAAGTTTGCGTCGGAAGGTTTGCTAATCCCAGGATTCAATCGAATAATCCTGCGAAAAAATTGCCTACGCATTCATTTATTACAAGATCCGTACATATCTCAGTTAGATATATTACCTATGCATTCAACGTCGATTTTATTAGTAAGGGCGTAGCTGTGGGGAATAGATGGGGGTCTAGTCCCCCAAAATTTCAGAAGTATTAGTACTTTTAGCAAAGATACCCAAAAAGGAAAAAGCTGAAATTGCTTAAACCGTATCTGATAGACCGATTGAATAGGTTTTTGCACACTTTTTTGAGCTAAAAAGCCCAAAAATACAAACGTATTTATTAATATAAGTAATTGAAATCAAGTTGAATTTTTCGAAAATTGTTCCAATGTGTAGATCTAGCTGAGAAAAAGTCAAAAGCACCATTATTCTTGCCTATCCGCAAGTGGTTGTTGAGATATCCAACTTCAATCTTATTTGCCCCATAATTTAACCTGTTACAAAAAAGACTTTTTAATTTCGTTAGATATTACTCTCGAACGAGATATTACGAATGCGTTACTTGCATTATATTATGTGGCTTAAACCTAGTTCAATTTGACGCCAGGTCTACTGTAATGAAGAAACTAGCTGTAATCATATCACACTCAATCTTTTTAGTCGTCCATTAATTTTCACGCACCGCTAAACCCTATAGATCCATATTTTAAAATACGACACACAAAAAGAATACAAAATCTAAATCCAACGGAAACCTCCACCGATAAAATATTTGGGAACCAAAAAACAGACACTAGTTCAAAAACGAGCATTAACTGATCGAATTCGCGAAGCCTAATTCGAGATTAATGGAGGTTAAAAGATTATTGTCGAAATAAAAATGATAATTAGGAGGATGCTTTTTTTCTAAAAAAATATTGAGCGAATCAAAAGTGTTCATCGAAGTTCTAAGGTAGGTTCGTAAATACGACTTCAGATATTATAAACAATAAATAACTATTAAATCGCTTGAAGTCTTATTCTGGTGAGAAGTATAATCGCGTTTTATTATTCTTTAAGAAACAACTAATAGAATTTATTTACCTTATTGCATTGAATTGATTTTAAAAATTTGAAACAATTAAAAATTCTCCATTTTCTCGTATTTCAATAAATTATGTGTAAGAAATTTTTCAAATACCGCATAAATGCAATTTTTAATTTTTAAGTAAGTGACGATCACACCTGGGCGTGGGGAGTAGGAGTTTTGAGGGGTATGCGCCCCCGAGAAACCAAAATACTTCCCCCAGAAATCAAAATAGCCCCCCAGAATTCGATTTTACAAAATATTTTTGTTTTTTTCCGCAATTTTTGGATGCCAATGGATAGTGCTCCATGAGAAACGTTGAAAAATAGTGTTTTTTGCCGTACAACAATTTTTAAGGCCATTTTTTGACCTTCGGAAAATCTTGCACACCCCCTGAATTGTGGTGCTGCTTACCTATGGTGACGATTATTCGACAATCAGGTAGGTAAATACTAGCAGTAGATTTTAAGAAGGAGAATAGCAGGAAGTAAAGTTCAGAAATATTTCACGCTTGTTTCAATAAATTATCTGACAAACATGTTGATTGAGGAGCGTTAAAATCTTACTTCGTCCTGAGTCCTGTATCGATTAATCTCATGTACTATATGCAGATTCTGGGTGGTGGGCCCAAAAGTTTTTAAATGTTGTTTTTTTATTTTCCGGACAATGCTTTTTCTTTCTAAAAGGCAAAAATGAAAAATTCGCAGCCGATAAAATTAAAACGGTTGCGACCCACATTTGTTAAGCAAGCATTTGTTATCACCCAGACTACGTATAAAAATATTAAAGAAAAACTCAATAACACCGATCCAAACAATTAAAGAATAAAACAAGAAAAATTAAATTGTTAAATGATTTATCAAATTATTGAGTTCATAATTTCTATTCCTCTCATTGCATTTAAACATCGTCCGACTAAATTTTATATTTGCCGCTCAATTTATTCCATTTATTCCATTTCGGATCAATAATCTTCTTAACATCGCTGTCTTCGACTGAAATAATGAAGACGAATAAGAAGCTTCACTAAAGAATATACCCACAACCCAGCGTCCTGTAAGTATTTTCAAGTAAGATAGTACATGTTAAATAAAAAAATAGGGAAATTAGAAATAAGAGGTTTTATTATTTAATAGTTTTCGTTTTTTATCTTTCTGATTTCTTAATTAATTTTTCATAGTATTTGTTCTTTCAATATTTTTCCTACAGTTTTGTTTTTTATTCGAATTAATAACAAAAAAATCTGATTATGTGGGTCAAAAGACGCAGAATTAAATTTTAATAAAAGCAAGTAATGAAATAAATATCTTTAACTATCTTCTATATCTTTACGTGTAAAAGAGCAAAATTTAGAGCACAAACAGGTATAAACGAAAGCAAATTATTTCCAGAAAAATAAGGCAGGGAAGGTCACAGGAAATAATAGCATCGATAATCGAGTCTTAGCTTATATTAAATATTACAAGTTGCTTCAATTATTTTTTTTGTCCTAGAAAAAAGACTTAATTAGAAAAAACCACAAAAAATTAATTAAAAAACGAAAGAAGCTAGCTTCATATATTTTTCTTTACCTTCGATGATCCTCCACATGTTTGAAAAGGTAATGTAATCAAGATTGCGACGATCCCCCTATACCAATAGGGACGCATACTCACTGCAGTATA
Organism: Mermis nigrescens; assembly: GCA_036768485.1. NCBI lineage: Eukaryota > Metazoa > Nematoda > Enoplea > Mermithida > Mermithidae > Mermis > Mermis nigrescens. The sequence continues at coordinate 15,548,323 of JAVLUZ010000145.1, forward strand.
CATAAAAACAACTTCGCCATCGTACTCGAAACTATGATATCTGACCTCTTCCCACTTTTTTATAAACTAGAAAACGAGATCAATCATAATCAAAATACGATAATTATTATAAAGCGTTTGACTTGGCAATCGCAGTTTTGTATCAAGCATCATGATTCGAAAGAAGAAAAATATTAATCATGCATATATGTATGCGGGTATACAGAACAAATAATAAAAATCTTAAGGAAAAATTACGGCGAAACTAAGGCGAAAAGAGACAATAAAAAGTAAATCATTAGCATAAATGGCTACATTTATCAGAACAAAATGTTAGTTAAGCTGTTTTGACGTCTTTCCGCGGTTTCGAACCATTTTCGATCAAAAAATCGAAAATTTGTTATTTTTACTGGTCGACCTCTGAAACCGACTATGTCGCGAAACTATGGTCATAGTACAAAAATTAGCGCTTCTACAACGCTTCAATTGACGGTCGGATACGGACCATAGGTGGGCAGCACCAAAATTCTGGGGGGTGAAAAAATTTCTGGGGGGGGGTGAAAAAATTTTTAAAGGTCAAAAATGGCCTTAAAAATGGTGGTATGGCGAAAAAAACACCATTTTTCGACGTTTCTCATCAAGCTCTATCCAATGGCATCAAAAAATTGCTAAAAAAGCAAAAAAAAATTTTTTCTGGGGGGGGGGGTATTTTGATTTCTGGGGGGGGGTATTTCAACTTCTGGGGGGGGGGTGCATACCCCCAAACCACCCCCACGCCCATGTGTGATACGGACCCTAGTACAATATCCCAATCTTTTGTAAAATCCATAGCAGTTTAGTTTCCGTATGAGCTACAGTAACCAAAGCTTATTGCTTATAGTCATCAGTTTTGCACAAACTATCAAGTAGATACGGCATGAGTAATAAATCATCAAAGTTCGGTTTCTGCAGCTCATATGGAAATCGCTGGGGGAGGAGTTCTACATTATATTAGAATTTCCTAAATGTATGAAAGGCAAGAACATTGTTAAAAACAGGCTGGATTTCAAGTAAATAATTAGCATGGCTGGTTTAAGTAAAGAAGCCTATCCTGATGTCAATTAAAGACCTTTTTTAGGCCGGAATGACCTATGATGTAGTGTTATTTTGGTAGCACAAAAATAATTAAAATATGATATTGGTATAGTTGACTTATTTTTAATGTGATATAAATATGATATTCTGCTATTTTTCATTTAAAATATGATATATTTTTGATATTTGGTATATATTTAATATACTTTTGGTAGGTAAGTACCTATCGTGTAATTTCTGCAGCCATGTAAAAGTAGGTATCTATGTAAGCAAAATACAGGTAATTAATACTCATTTATTATATTTCAAAGTCAAACGACTAATGCAAGCAATCAATATTTTTTCGAAGTAAAGCACAAGCATTACATTTCCAGACGCTGTTTAAAAAATTTTCATATATGTATAAAACATTCAAAATTTACGGGATTAAGTTACAAAATTACATAAATTCCTTTCACTTTTTGTCAAATAACAAGATTTCGGAATAACGATCAGACATGTGCGTGGAGATGTGGGGTCTAGACCACCAGGAATAGGAAGATGGAAAATTTTGTAGGGAAAATGAGGCAAAATGAAGGCCAAAACCGGATGCAAATTAAAAATTTTCTTCAAGTGTTTCAAATTGACCAGAAGCAGTGTAATATTGTGGTTTTAAGGCTATTTAAGCGCTTATGCAAGTTATTGAGGTCATTTTGGCCCAAAAAGCTGAATTCTTGACCCCTGCCCCAAATCGCCCATGCTGTGCACCACACCTGAGCGTGGGGGGTTTAGGGGTATGCACCCCCGAGAAACCAAAATACCCCCCAGAAATCAAAATACCCCCCCCAGAATTCAATTTTTGAAATTTTTTGTTTTTTTCGCAATTTCTTGATGCCAATGGATAGTGCTCGATGAGAAACGTTGAAAAATAGTATTTTTTCGCCGTACCACTATTTTTAAGGTCATTTTTTCACCTTTGAAAAATCTTGCTTTCACCCAGAATGTTCTTGCTGCCCACGTATGCTGTGCACCTATGATCACTATTAGCGAATCACAACGGTAAACAATACAGGTGGCAAACAAGAATCGAGAAAACAAGTATAATTTGATGGGTCAATGTCATGTGTTGTGGTACATACTTACCGACCTAACTGAGATTTTGAAATCTCCCAGATCTAGGCCACCCTTAATGAGCTGAGCTTGCCAAAAGTTATGCATTTATCAATTTCGACAGGATGTCACTCAATCATACTACACTGCGCTAATTGTATATATGTACATACGATTAACGCAGGTGTACACAACCCTTAACGGACTCTACAGTATACATATGTACAATAGGCGAGGTGGCTTGGTTGGGTATAGGTACATACATAATTAAGTAGGTACCGATACTGTATGCATAATAAAGTATGTATTATGAAGATATGACCTGGAAAATACCTACTGCATCATGTTTCGAAATTTGCAGGTAAGGTATAGAGCTAAAGAAGGAAAAAAGTGCTACCACTTTGTACCAAAATTATACCAAAATTATATCAAAAATATTTTAACATTTTCCGGAGTTTTAATATGATAAGAATATGATATACCAAAATTCTCAGAATTAAAATATGATATTGGTAGTCCAACAAGTGCCTACCAAAATCATACCAAATTTATTTTTGGTATATCAAAATAACACTACTATGATGTAGGTATGCGTCTTCTAATAATGCAAAAAAAGACAGGAGTGGTGCTTTTTTATGACCTTGAGGATCTAAGCAAGACAAAAAATTTATCCGTCTGTTCGCTGCGACTCTAACTTATTTACATTTGAACTAGCAAACAACATCGACAAACACAGTTTGCCATGACACTTTAAAAGCAAGTCTCTTTCGAAAGTCTTGAGACTTTTTACAGTTTGGTGATTCAAAAACATTAACAATTCAGCCAATCGGCAAAGAGCAGTTTCTTAGCACCCGCCTCTCGCATCAACTGATTCGCTGATTGTATTACTAATTATATTATCACTACTAATTGTATTACCACTCACTTCACAACGATAAATATGCAGTGGCGTGAATGGCCTTCTGATTTTGGGGGGGGGGGCAAAAATTATGCAGTTCAATATATCAACAGGGTGGCCCTTGTTAAAAGTATTCGTACTTCCAAAATTTGTGGGAACAAGTCCTCCTAAGCCCCCTTACAGGAACGTCACAGGAAATATGGAATGTGCGGGGCCGCCGGTTATGCTCTCACAGCTCCTGAGAACAAAACTGATCCAAAGTGCCAAAGTACAAGCTTCAAAGAGCCAAATAACGTGCAATCGACGAAGCTAACCGGTTGAAAGGCCTTGAACTCATTGGCGGAATTTTTACTGCTTTCTAACCGCCTTATTGTATGTAAAAAAGTCTGAAGAATCTCGAAAACGACTATAAGTTTGAAAACTCTGCTGTGAAAAGTATGAAAAGGTTTACATACAAAATCGAAAAGTGTTGAAACATCCAAAATGTATGTGTACCACATCTGGGCGTGGGGGGAGGTTTTGGGTATGTGCCCCCCCTCCGAGAAACCGAAATACCCCCCAGAATTCAATTTTTGAAATTTTTTTGTGTTTTTTTCGCAATTTTTTGATGCCGATGGATAGTGATCGATAAGAAACGCTGAAAAAATGTGTTTTTTCGCCATAACACTATTTTTAAGGCCATTTTTTGACCTTTGAATAATCTTGCACCCCCTAAAGAATTCCAACCTATGATATGTACTACGTCTTACAATAATAACATTTTTTGTAAACACTTTATTGAGGCAATGCAGCTAGTGACAGATTTTAACCAATCGGTGCATTAGGAAATTTGCTAGACTGCTCTTAGTATACTCTCCGCACACTGTTATGCTTGCATAAGCAGCGCCGAAATTTAAGGAATTTGGGGATCAACAATCAAAAGCAAAAAATATTAAGAATCTGATAGTAAGGGCAAAAAACGCCATTTTGGACGCTTCTCATCGAGCAACATTAGCATCAAATAATCGCTAAAAAACGAAATGAAAATTTTATTCTGGGAAATCTTTCAAATGATGGTGATTATTTAGATTCTGAGGGTCCGGACCGCCAAAATTCTGGGGGATGGGTGAAAAAATTTCTGGGGGAAGGAGGTAAAAAAATTTTAAAAGGTCAAAAATGGCCTTAAAAATGGTCGTATGGCGAAAAAATACCATTTCTAGACGTTTCTCATCGAGCACTATACAACGGCATCAAGAAATCGCCGAAAAAGCAAAAAAAATTTCAAAAATTGAATTCTGGCGGGTATCTTGATTTCTGGGGAGGGGGTATTCCAACTTCTGGGGGGGGGTGCATATTCCCTCAAACTCCCACGCCCATGTGTGGTCCGGATCACATATTAGCGTGGTGAAGGGGTCTGGTTCATCGAATTTGAAAGACTCCTCCAAATTGGCAGAACCCCAGAACTGAAATTTTTATGCCGTTTTTGGCGATTTCGCTCCATCGGACCGCCAAAATCAGTCTGCTGCCCATCTATGCTTCAGACACCCCCGCTTACATACGCGTGTGGTGTTAATTAAATAATAAAATCTAAAACTTTTTTCGTATTTCCTTAAGTTTTGTTCACCAACAATTTCAAGAAAAATGTCGGTAGGAAAGAGAAATTTTGAATCCTATATCGTCGGATTTGCTCATATCATTGAAAAATTCACAGGAGGAAATTATATGAAAATTTGAGGATTTATTGATTTTAAATTCAGTTACTCTTAATTTACTGTACCACGAATTTTTGTATATTTTTAATCTTGACTGCTGCCTTACTATTTGATAAGTGTCGTTGATATGTTTTTTAAAGGCAAATGTGGCATGTTTTGCAAGAGTCAGTTCCGGATTTTCATAGTTAGCGATTGTTCCATTGTAGTCATCAATTTTCCACAGCTGCCATCTTGTCAAATTGTTATTCTCAAACGATTCCATATATATTTCGCCCGATTCGTTAATCGACAAAGCTACATTCGACCTAAAATTCAAAGAAGACAAAAAAGCTCCTGAAAATTCTTTGAACGAGAAATAGGCTTCTTAAGGATTGCACACGCACAAAGATTTGTGGTCGCTTTTGTGGAAACGAAAAAAACTTTTTTGGCATAAATTTACATTCATTTATCGCATCTACATATCTTTTATAAGAACTTTTTCTAATGTTTTAGGGTGAAATTCTGTAAAATTTTAAAGTTGTCCGATTAGCTACGTTGTACAGACAATTTGTTTTAAATAATCCGTAAGTAGAATCACAATTTGTAAATTCTATCTACTTTATTCTTATCAGTAGAACTATTCTTAATTGACTATATAGATCATTATTTTAATTAATTAATTATTCGATTTGACCATAAATTTACCATCACTTTTTTGCAATCGAAGGGTGCCTACCAACGCCGTCCTAGTCTACGTCAAGCCACAACTTCTTTACATACTCTAGCAATTATTACTTTCATTTTATGAAATTTTTTTATGCTTTTTCTAGATATGGGCGTTACTTTTTATGAATATTATTTTTGAAAGAGTTACAACTAAAAAACTATTACAATGCCTAGGAATAGGCACCTAAGTGGATGTCCATGCAAAAACAAGAAAAATTAGATTTTCGGAATTAGATTTTTGTTGTATTAACCATAACCAGGGGATGCATCTGAAAAGCTGAAAAAGGAATAAACCGCTTGGTTTTCTATTAAAACCCTATTTTCTCATTTAAATATTTTTGTTATATTATTGTAAACTAGCCAAAAAATGCACATTTTGTACTGCTCTATAAGGGGTGAATTTAATTTATAATTTACGCATTATATTCATTTGATTTATTCATTTATTATTTGAAAAAGACTTTTCCGGTCGTGCTCGATGCACGGGCACTCTGGAATTATTTACGAATTTATTTATTAAAATTAATTGCATTCTAAAATTCTAGATGGTGGTCCGAAAATTTTAGAGGTCAGAAAAGTGCCAAAGAATTGATAATACGGGTAAAAATGCCCAGTGAAGTCATCCAGCAATATGAATTGACATTTCAATTGACATTATAAATCGCAAAACGAGCAGAAATTTTGAAAATTTGATTTGAGGGGTCCGCCGGATTATGAGAGGATTTTCCAAATTACAAGGACTAGACCAGACTGTGCATCTAAAGTTCAGCCTCAGCCAGCCTCCAATGTCCATGTAAGCAGTCTTCTTTCACAAATGCAGGATAAGCGCAACGAAAGCAAAAACGCGAGCGTATGCTATTAATGGCTTTTGCTCTATTTGCCATATCTCTCTCTACTTGAATGAAATTCGAAAAAGGCAAAAAAACAGAAAACCTCAACTTCAAAATATATTGAGTTCGAAAGCGCTGCAATCGAAGGATAGGATGACGCGCTGCACAAAGGTCTACAGAGCGCGTTAGCACGTTCCTATAATATACTTGGCTACCCCTAACATATGTCTACACCCGTACAGCTGTAATGGGACACATCTGGAAGGTGCGGTTTTTTAAAAATAGACAATAAAAAATTGGCTGTCCATTTTTTAAATGATTTTACACTCAATGCACAGTTTGTAAAGAGCGTGTCTGCTCATTACTTGCGAAGGGCCAACTTTTTCTCAAAATGTTGCCCATGGTCTGTAGATCACAAATTCAAGCCTAAATTTTTCTACAATAACTTTTTCTAGCTCAACAATAAGACAAATGTCGAATTTGAATTTTTTTTACTTATGCTGCCTGTAAAAAACACAGTTTGAACATTTGATGTAACCTAATGAATTTAAATTGCAGAAGATAAATTCCTCTAAAAAGCTTTTTTTGTTTTTGTATATTCGCGTTAGATCTTGATCTACAGTACGGTAAGTGTACAGAACTGGGCTCAAAAAACACGTGCTTGCCAGTTTTTTGACTGTCCGCTTCTCTAGTTATAAGTCGCACCCAAAAAATTCTAGTTGAAGTAAAGTCCATTTAAAAGGTTACAAGCAGAACTTAACCGCGTTTATATAAAATCAGAACGGAGTTAGTTATTGGGGCTTAAAGTTTACACACTGAGGTGGACGAAAAAATGCGTTTTTACCTCTTTTTTAGTTTTCCCTTCGCCGTTTAGGAATCTAGACGTGCAGAGTTTAATGAAAATGAAGTACGTCCTGTGGGATACACAACACATTCAGACGCGTATAGTCAAACTTAAAGTAGAATTAAATCTGCAAGGTGTAACCTTTAGGCTCCGGAATAAAAAAAGATTTTTTGAACGTCTTTTTCTTTTTTTCGAAGAATGAAGTGTAATTTTTGATGGTCATACTTGGCCCTTGATCGCGTTTCTTTACATTCTATATTGAGTTGGTCCTGAAAGTGTAAAGTTCAGATTTGACTAAAAAAGGAAAATTTTGTCTCTTTGTTGGTCAGCCAAATTCTTCGCTTATGTGCCTAAGCATTATTAAAATTAAAAATTATTCTAGGCACCAAACATCTTACATTAATTATGCGCGTTTGTTTCACTCCACAGTGATGTAAAGCGCTTTACACCTAACGTTTAATTGTTTCCAATCCATTGTGGAGAGCAATTTTTTCACAAATGTTGATCTTAAAATGATAATTATTATTTAGAATAAAATCTGCTCTACGCCCCTGGGTTGTGTAAGCTTTAAACGAAAAAAGTAACTTTTTCCTTATATTAGCGTAGACGGCTGAATTCATTTAAAAAATATTCTCTTTGATGTCAAAATTACGAATCTGGCCTTTCAAATTATTTAATATCCGTTAGTTGTTGAAATTCCTTGAAGCTTAGTATAAAGGCATACGTGTTGTATAATCTGCTATTTAGAACATACTTTAAATGATAAATTTGTTATTATGATGTACTTATATAAAGGTATTACGGCTTATTACCGTAGCAGAAAATATTTATGGTTCACATTCTTAAGCCAGTTTTTTTAGATGCATCAACATCTTAAGCAAAGCACATTAAACATCAATAAGAAGCGTTAAAACAATCAGCCGTAGCGAGAGCGCATATCAAGAAGCCAATGATACTGTGATAAAATAATACAGTAATGAGATTTTAGCAAAAATTGGCCGTTTGGAATAGAATAGAACGCTCATTACACGCTGAGCACAGAGTGTAAAGCAGTATAAACAACGCCCGCTGCGAAACTTTTAATTATCTAGCCTTTAAAAAATGCTGCATCTTCCGGATATGTTCCACTTTAGCTGTAGAAGGTTGGCATATGTTAGGGGTTACCAATTACATTATAGGTACGCGCCGATGTGCTACCTTTGATTGTAATAAGATAGATTGTTCTGTATCTGTTTGATGCTAAATACATTTGAATTTTTTTTGATTTTTTCAAAAAATCGTCTTTAAAAGATTTTAAATTACTAGCATCCCGAAAATTTTGTGTATATTGTACAAAGATTGCTCCAAAAATCTTTGATGGATCCTCAGGAATCTCTGTTCCATAAAAAAACATCGGTAGGAAGAGGTTTAAATCCAAATATAATTTCATATTAAAGAATGAAGCGTTTCTTGGAAAACTCATGCTTATTAATTCTTTAAATCTTCGTATGCATAATCGTACATAGAGTAAGGGGAGTTAGGGATCCACCATCCTAAAGCTAGTCCTCCGACATTTTTGGAGAAAACATGCGTTTTATGGCTATTTTTGGGTGTTTTTAGCCATTTTTATCCAAAAATTTAAGTTATCTAAATTTAAGTTATCTACCTCGAAAATTTCGGAGCGTTACATTTTTTGTCCGTGTGCCTCTCAAATTATCCTCGACAAATGAACGCATGCTGAATGTGCTACTCTCAGGAGCAAATCGGTTTTTTCAACAACAATGTTTGTTTACGATAATGCATTATTACCTGCAGGAAAATAACGTTAGAGACTTTTGCTAGGCTTTAGAGTTCAAAAATATGAAATTAGGATTTGAACACTATAGGGCTTAAGCGTGCAAAATTTAAAGATGAAAATATTAAAAAAGCAAGCCGGAGTGAGCTAGCGTATGGAATCTTTAAATTGAAATCATCTACATGGAAAGTAGTTTTTGTAATTAGCGACGAATTCAAGAACACGATATGCTTTATCAAAATAGAAACAAGCTATGAAATGTGATCAATATCCGATCCCATACCTTTCCTGCGCAATTAAGTAGGCTCCACTTCGTCGGAATTCCTAAAAATTTGAGGTTCATTACATATGTGATAGTGGAAAAGAATCAATCGTAAGTATGATAGACAGCAACAGCCATGATTCCAATGCTTCACGTTTTGCTCAGAATTATAGAAAATCAACCATAAGGCTGGCTTACAAATTCGGCAATAAGGTGGGGTAAGGGAGAGGGTTGACGAATTTCGACTTTGCCCTTTAAGTTTGGGAACTATAGATGAGCATCAGACAAATTCTAGAGAGGAGTTCGGTGAGGCAAAATCGCAAAAACAGAACCGAAAATTAAAAAATAAGATTAATTGATTATTTTTTGTTTATCTTTAACGACAAATAAACACTATTATTTACTTATTTATCGTATCACGTCTTTTGAAAAAATTAGCTCTCTATTTTTGCTTGTTTTTTCCGATTGAAGTGTAGCTTGTTATCACAGGGCGAAAATCATACTTCAATTCTTTGCAATGCTTTCAGGGATACTCAATTTTTCACACATTCATATGACTTTAGAATGCATGAATGACTTCAATGCATGAATTCTGACCAAAATAATCCTAAGTTTGTCTAATGCTGATTCCAACTGGAATTCAAAGGACAAATAACGGTTTAATTGCATTGCAAAAATCTAGGCCATTTTTAAACCTTCAAAAAATCTTGCACCCCCAAGAAGTTTGGTGCCGCCCAACTATGGCTATAACCACAGTATTCTAAGAACAGCATGTCCAGCAGGCGAGCAAGGCTGAAAGTTTGGCGGTTTTCGATCAAAATCTTATGTGAAAGTTAATCAAAAAATTGTCAAAACAAATTGAAAAATTAAAAAAATGTAATCAAGAAAGTAGTAAGGAGGGGGGTCGCGCGCGCGTTTTGGGGGCGCCACAGGTTATAACATAGTACGATTTTCCCGAGCTTTTCTACTTGGGGGCGCCATGCGGGTGACCGCCTTCGGCTACCCCGCGAAAAGAAAAAAGAGTGGGTTAGTGGGAATCGAACCGCGAACAAAGCGGATTACAGTCCAACGCATAACCACATGCGCGATCTAAGTTGTTTTTAAAAAGTTAAAGTTATTTATAAGGCGGATTTCGTTGGCAAAGTGCCAAAACAAAGATGGCAGCACATATGCGGTTCAACCCGTGAGTTTAATGTTTTAAATAGGAGATATAAGCGGATTTGATGCACTTTTTTGTCAAAAAGTGACTAGTTTTAAGCATAGCATCTGACTATATCAATAAGTCTATAAATATCAAAAATTATTTCTGAACATTGTCATCCCGACTAAGATCAAAGTCTATAAATAACAAAAATTTTCCGTCAAAAATTGTCATCTGACTATATCAAAAGTCTATAAATATCAAAATTTTTCGCAGAAATTTGTCTTCCGACTATATCAAAAGTCTATAAATATCAAAAAGTCTATAAATATAAGAAATTTTCGAGTAAAAATTGTTATCCGACTAAGTCTATAAATATTAAAACTCTTTCAAATTTCAAAAATATAAGTTTAGGAACATTCTGGAAATTATGACTACAAACGTCAGAATTCCGGGGTTACTGGTCTCAGAAGGGCTAAAAAATAGCCTTCACCGGCCGATGCCAGTAACTTTTTTGAGGCCGGCTCAAACCGATCGCAGCTTCCGGAGCGTAAGCTGCACACTTGCACAACATGTAACAAAACATTCACACGATCTAACAAGTTAAAGGAGCATGAGGAATCTGTGCACATAGGTGCAAGGTATCGCTGCCCTTCATGTGCATCACTTTTTAGGCTTCCTAGAAAGCTTTGTGCGCATTTTGAGACTAAGCACGTAGAAAAAAATGCATGTATTGTAACTCATCAGATCTTTTCTCAGACACTCATATGAAAGCATGCTTACTAGTAAAAGCAAATCCAGGACCCAAATTAGAAAAAGTTGAGCCCGTTCAGACTACAGTTATGCCTGAGGACAGTTTTCTTCCAGAAAATTTGTCCAACTACCCTGATAATATTAGGGAGGAAGTCAGGAAGTACTGGAATTTGATACGTACAACTAAAAGCATAAATGATGTGCTAGATCACGCCTATAATTATCGCTGGGGAACCGGTAATTACTTAGATATGCTAAGTGATATTTTCAATATTGAAAAAGAGGCATTCCGCGTGGATGCAGCATTAGGTTGTATTTTGAAAAATCGCGAAACTGGTGTAAGCAATTACTGGTATGCATGCCAAAATAATTTTACCCTTCTTGGAAAGCCAGTTCTTATCAGAAACAGTGATGATGTGAAAAATTTGGCAGAAAAGCTTGAAGAAATGGATATTGAGGAAAAATTCAGCCGCCCAGATACAAAATGGGGACTTCAGGCTATAACAAATGTAGAATTTTTTGTAACTCCTCAGAAAAATTTTGTTGCTGGTTGCACTGATATTTCACTTCCGATAGAAGTAACAAATCAAAGGCATACATTGCACATGACACAAGATAGCAACAGACACAAGTTTAATGACAATCTCTGCTTTTTCCGTTGCTTAGCACAATGTCTTTTTGGAAATTTTGAACCGGATGCAGTTTATAGACTTTTTGTACAGTATTGTCAAAATAAAAATATTCAAGCAAACACTGAAAATTTTGAAGGAGTTCCATATACTGATTTGGAAAAAATAGAAAAATGGTTCGAAGTAGATATTCAGTGTTTTCATATCGATGCTGATAAGCAAACAGCTGTTTGTTGGAAAAACGTGATTAGGAAATATGACAAACTGTTAAATTTAGATATTTCAATGACTGCTTCTGATCAGGCACACTATAGCTATATCATAAATCTCGATCAGTATGCAAAGCGATACCTGTGTATCATGTGCAGCAGATTATTCAAAAAGTCTGAATACTTAAATGAGCATGCTAAACATCATTGTAATCAGGGTGAGACAAAGCACAAATTTCCAGGTGGAGTGTTTCAACTGAAGAAAACTGTTTTTGAAGAACTGGCTGATCTCGACATTCCAATAGAAAATCATTTCTGTCCTTATCTGGCTGTATATGACTTTGAGGCAATTTTAATTAAAAAAGAAGTTAAAGGTTCAGATAAACTACAGTTTATAACACAGCATCAACCCATTTCATGTGCAGTAAATACAAATGTGCCAGGATTTGAACCAACATGTTTCATAAATGAGGATCCTGATCAACTGATCATACAGTTACTACAGCATCTTGAAAAAATTCAGCAGGCGCAAAGCGCCCTACTCTTACCATACTTTCAAGATATCTTTAAAGCCCTCAATCAGAAGATTCAAAATCAGATCGCCTACATTAAGGAACATGAAGAAAGGGATGTAAGGCGTGAAAAAGGGTTCCTGAATCATTTGAATTTACTGAGAATTAAATTACACAGGTACTGCACTCAGTTAACTTGCCTTGGCTTCAACTCAGGCAAGTATGACCTGAATTTAATTAAACGCAACTTGTTCCCAGCACTCATACAGCAAGTGCGTAAGGATCCTCAAAATAATAAATGGCCAAAAGCCATTCTGAGAAATGGCACAACACTCTGCCTATCTACACATCTTTTCAAATTTCTAGACATCAGTACCTATGTAGCCCCAGGTTTTAGCTTAGATGCATTTATGAAAGCATATAAAGCAAGCCTTGTCAAAGCGAAATTCCCTTATGAATATTTAGATTCTTTTCATAAGTTATCTGAATCCAAGTTGCCTCCTCCTGAAGCATTTTACAGCACCTTAAAAGAAGAATGCATAAGCATGGAAGATTACAAACAATGTCAAATTTACTGGAAACAATACAATATGAGAACTTTAAAGGATTACCTCATATTTTACAATCTAAGAGATGTTGAACCTTTCTTAGAAGCTTGTATAACTATGGCCCAGCTGTACTGGGACAGATTTAGAATTGATATTTTTAGAGAGGCAATGTCACTTCCGGGCATCACAGAACGCTACCTTTTCAAAAATATTCCAGAAACCCAATTTGCGCTCTTTGCATCCTACTCTAAAGATGTATACTATACTCTTAAATCAAGCATGAGAGGGGGCCTTTCTATGGTCATGACACGCCTTGCGATAAAAGATAAAACATATATCCGCAACAATCCCAGCAAACCAGTTAAAGCAATAGTTGGCCTCGATTTTAATGCACTATATTTATGGGCACAATCTATGGACACGCCAGTAGGCTATTTTGATCATTGGCTTCCTGAGAAAAATGATAAATTTCATAAAATCTCTTCTGCCAAGCCAGTATCAATTGAATTTTTGGAATATGAAAGTCAAAGGATAAATCATTTAATACAGCATTTAGGGAATGGAAAAGAAAAAGTTGTGGGCCCTAGATGCTTACCAGTTGATGGCTTTTGTACTGAAACAAATACAGTCTATGAGTTTTATGGCTGTTTCTGGCATGGCCATAATTGCTTAGCAGGCACCCGAAACAAAGACATCGATCCAGAGGAGGCCCAAAACTGGATTAAGGAGAAGGAAGCTTACATAAAATCATTGGGATACAATCTCATTACTATATGGGAGTGTCAATGGCATGAGCTACGTACAGAATATCTAAAAACCCAAAACGTTAGACATTTTTATTCAAAAAATTGGGTTAGCACTAAGGAAATGATTCAGGCTATTCTTGATGGATCTGTTTTTGGCTTTGCCAAAGTAGATATTTCAACTCCTGATCATTTAAAAGACCTTTATGCTGATTTTCCACCAATTATAAAGCATGCTGAAATTAGTAGGGAAGACATTGGGTCTCTCATGAAAGAGTATGCTGAAAAAATGGATTTACTGAAAAAGCCCCGCCAAAATCTGATAAGTAGCTATTTTGGAAAAAGTATCATCTTATCTACAGAAATGATCAGATTTTTAATTAATCATGGCCTTGCATTGGATAAAATACACGAGGTAATACAATATGATAGAGCAAGACCATTTGAAAAATTCCGAGATACAGTCACGAAGCATAGGCAAGAAGGGGATGAAGATCCAGAACTTGCTATGATTGCTGATACGTTCAAGCTGCTCGGAAACACAGGTTATGGCAAGACTCTTACAAACAAGGAACAACATATAGATGTATTTTATGCTGACTATGAAAAAGCAGCTGAATGCAGCCTGAGTCCTTATATTAAGAAAATAAAACACATTACTAA